>JAMBLF010000737.1:0-204157 GCA_030578115.1 Leucoptera coffeella
TCCTTTAATCCCTTTCGGGTAGGACAGAACCTTTAAAACATGAAAAAATATTCTTTTTCACTTACTAACATTATATTGGGGATTTGATGTCACATGGAATATTGGTGACAGGTTGCTAGCCTTTCGTATATATTCCATATACTCATAGTCCCTTAGTCGCCTCCTACATGCCAGGAAGAACGGCAGCTAGTTAGCATCCTTTTTGCTTGCTAACTAGCTCGGGACTATTTACTAATTAAATTAATATTACAAGTCGTGAAGCGAATGTTATATATTTTTATAATTTTTTAGTAAGCCATTCACCACTAAGGTTATGTCGGCTCAAGTACAAACACTGATGCCATGTCGCTTGAACTTCTCGTTATTCAGTCGCCATAGTTACGCCAACGCCGCCAGCCGCTACAACCGAAGAATAACGAAGTTGAAGTCCCAATGTCTTCTTTTCCTTGTTCTTCGGTTCTTTCCAGTTGAGGATCCAAATCTTATCCCAAAGCGAACATGTTTAGCCAATTCGCCATCGCATTTGACTTAATATTCTGCCGAAAATAAACATTTGTATTTTCAACTTTCACTGAGCTGCTGACTTTGTTGACGCACCATAGACGACTGTTATTTACTACTTAAAGCATTAAAATAAATTAATTTCTTCTTTACAGAATCGCCTGTTGATTCTCGTTGCCATGGCGACGCTAGTTCGTTGTCAAGGTGACATAGATGATTTAGTATTACAAGAGATATTTGGGACTAATAACCAAACCAGTGGCACTGGCCTGGAAAACCATGGGAACTTAGAACCAACGCCGGCTCAAGTTACACTGGCGCCTGCCAGCCAAAACGAAAATCACCAACAGAGTAACGATGAATGTAGGTATAGAATGCAGAAATACATAATAATAAATAAGCGGCTGTAGCCCAGTGGGTAAGACCTCGGACTTCGTATGAGAAAGGTCCTAGGTTCGAATCCCGACTATGGCATGTACCAATGAAAGAAATTTAAATGTGTTTTTCATTTACGTACATAATTTACAGTCGCTAACGGTGAGGGAAAACATCGTGAGGAAACCTACCTATCCCTCAGGATAGTTAATAGTCAGTGCCTATATACGGCGATACGGTTCACTACCTATCACGTTGGGTGCTGTCTATCTAGTGATACGCGGGCTTCGAATGACCCATACCTGACATGCCATCGAAATTTCGGAGTGCATTCAAGCCTCTAACTACCCCGCCATAATAAAAAGGGAGTGTGTATACGCAAGTCGTGAAGCGTATGTATGTACATACATATGTACATATCACGGCTGATTCCCTGTAGAGGAGTAGGCAGAGATCACGTATCTCCATTTGTCCCGCTGACAGACCACTTTCGCTCCATTTACACTAATACATCTTCTCATTCACACTCGGAGGTTATATGTACTCCTAATGTCATATTTTTTCAATATAATGTAGAAATAATTGTAGTAATTCGACATAGTTCAGTTGTTTGGGGCTTGGCTCTGTATCAGGGGGAACAGGTTTCAAATCCTTGAGCATGTACCAATGGAAATGAAGTTAAATGAATTTCTATGTACATTTTCGTAATAAAAATACATTTACGAATACTACGGTGAAGGAAAACATCATGACAAAACCTACCCGTTCCCCGCACAATAGTAAGTGCTTGTATATGGTGACATGGCTTACCTGTCACATTGAGTACTAACTGTCTGGTAAACACGTGGGTTCGAGGTGGCCATAGAATCACTACCATCGCAATTGCGAAGATGGAAACCTGATCCTCTGGCTGGCAAGGATTAGTGATCGTGAATTCGTTTATCTTATGTAGAAATAATACATACATACGCTTCACGACTTGTGTATACACACTCCCTTTTTTATTGTAGTCAGAGGCTTGAGTGCTCATGTCCGAAATTTCGAAGGTATATTAGGTATGGGTCACATGGTTATATGAAGCCTGCGTTTTACTAGATAGACAGCACCCAACGTGATAGGTAGTGAAGCGAATCGCCGTATACAGGCACTGGCTATTACCTATCCCAAGTGATAGGCAGGTTTCCTCACGATGTTTTCCCTCACCATTAGCAACTGCCCTCGAAATTTTGATTCGGAAAAAACGTTATACTATTTAAACGCGGGCTTCGAATGACTCATACCTAATATGCCTTCGAAATTTCGGAGATGGGCACTCAAGCCTCTGACTACAATAAAAAAGGGAGTGTGTTCACACAAGTTGTGAAGCGAATGTTTATGTATGTTGTTGAATATATAAAAAACAAACAAATGCATTCACGACTATTAACGCTTGCGGGGCAGTCAGAGGTTCAGGTGTCCATCTCTGCAATTGCGATGGTAGTAATTTTATGTCCACCTCGAACCCACGTGTTAACCAGATAGTCAGTACTCAATGTGACAGGTGGCAAGCCATGTAGCCATTTACAAGCACTAACTATTACGTGTACGGGGAACAGGTAGGTTTCCTCACGATGTAATCCCTCGCCGTAATTTGTTGCCGTTAGTTGTTAAATATATGTGTATGTGTTTTTGTTTTCAGTGGAAGAATGTCTTACAGACGATAATATGCAAGGCAAATGTGTGCCTTATTACCTGTGCAGTATAGACAATAATACCATAATAGATGATGGAACTGGAATTATTGACATAAGGTAAACTATCACTACATAGTATAAAACAAAGTCGCTTTGTCTGTCCCTATGTCCCTTTGTATGCTTAAATCTTTGAAACTACGCAACGGATTTTGATGCGGTTTTTTTTAATAGATAGAGCGATTCAAGAGGAAGGTTTATATGTATAATAACATCCATTAAATAGTGGAGTAGGCTATATATTTTATATCCGTGCGAAGCCGGAGCGGGTCACTAGTTTATCTATATATAAAAGTTATGCATTTGTTAAATATACGTTGACTAGTACCCGTAACACAAGTCTTAAGTGTACTTAGCAAGGGGCTAGTTTGGTGTAATAATGTCCTACAATATTATTACCTATACCTTTGTTTACCCTCTCAATTACAGGCTTCGTGACGGCCCCTGTAAGAACTACTTAGACTTCTGTTGTCGACTGCCCAATGCCCGTCCAGTCGAAAACCCCGTCACACAACCACCACCAAAAGAAGAGGTATGATAAGTAGCGACATCTAGGGCCACACACAGAGAAGTTAAGTTGTAATTAGTTTGAGATAAATACTATAGATGGCGCAAAAATAAAACTCAATATACTTGAATGCGCAATTAAAATAATTAACGAGAATAAGTAATAGACAAATTTGAACACCTACCCAGGTAGGAAGCTTCCTCTTTTCCTGTAGGACGCAGTGGATTTTACAAATGCTATCTAACTGATTTTCTTCTAGAATATTTATGCTTCACGACTTGTGTATGCACTCATTTTTTTATTGGTCTGTTCCAGTTTGTTACATTAATATAACTACATGGACAATTTCGTTCCATGTAGTTACATTATTTAGAAATTTTATTTAAATGGAACTGGAGGGCCTTTCTTTCCAATTAGTTACATTGAAAACATCCACATGTAATTCACACATCCAATAATAATTTACCAATTATTTGATCTACTAAATGAATTATTAAGAATGTATTAAAATCGCGAGAAATTGTTAACTGTACTAAATTGTTTGTTTAATAATGCTTTAGTCTCATCCTTCCGAAAACTAGAAAATTTCCATGCAAGCTCTCAGGCAAAACGTAGGAAAGTAGATAGAGAAAAGGATAATTTTATATAGAAAACAAGTTTACAATTACTATCAGCGGTGAGAGACAACTTCCTAAGGACACCTGCCTATCCCTCAGGATAGGTAATAGGCAGTGTCGTAGTATATTTAGTGCAGTGTATACGTTAATACGGTTAACTAACTATCAAGTGGAGTGCAGTCTATCTAGTGAAACGCAGGCTTCAAGTGACCCAGTACCTTACATACCTTCGAAATTCGAAGATGGCCACTGGCGCCTCTGACTCCCTCGCTACAATATGTATGTTACACAAGTCGTAAGGTGTATGTGTTTTATTGGTTGGCAGAGTCGAAAATGAAATAATTGGTCAAATTACCATTGGATGTGTTGTGGTGGCGTACTCAAGCTTGAGTGCCCATTTCTGAAATTTCGAAGGCATGTTAGGTATGAGCCACTCAAAGCCGCGTTTCACTAGATAGACAGCATCCAACGTTATAGGTAGTGAACGGTATCGCCGTATACAGGCTCTGGCTATTACATATCCCGTGGTATAGGCAGGTTTCCTTACAATTTGGTCCCTCACCGTTAGCGACTGTACATTATGTACGTAAATGTAAAACACGTATGTATATTCCATTCCTTGGTGCATGCCAGAGCCGGGATTCGAACCTAGGACCTCTAGTAAGAAGTCAGAGGTCTTACCCACTTGGCTACAGCCGCTTTAGTAGTTATATCTTTATCCTAAACGTATATTTGTAGTATAGAACGTAACATGAAATGAAATGCTTTTTATTCAACATAAGGATCATAAAATCGCTTATTGAAAGTAAAAAGTTAACAAAACATTTTCACATGAAAAATTGTCATAAAAATTAGTTAATATTACAAAAATAAAATAAAAGTAATTACATTATTGGTATTTCGTAAAGGAAATCCTGCAGAGAAGAAATGCCAAGAAACTCTGCAGACATTATTCAATACAACTTCGGTTAAATAATCCATCAGAAGTTCGTACGTACGTTAATTCTAACGTCACCCTTTTTCGATATATCGTCAATATAGTTTATACTTGGAAAACCTTATTAAAGATATTTAAAAAATATTATTTACATATCAAGCTAGCATATCTGGCTAGATGGACCGATTACCTAAAAAAGGTCGCTGGTAGTGGTTGGCTGAGGGCCACGAGTGATCGTTTTTTGTGGCGTTACCTTGGGGAGGCCTACGTCCAGCAGTGGACTGACATAGGCCGATTGATTGATCTATATATAATTTATTATTGTTTTTGCATTATCGAAGTCCAGAAAATCATTGTATTTTGTTGATTATTGAAGATTATTCAATTCAATTCAATTTTCAGCGTACAGGCTGCGGCTGGCGGAACCCTAACGGCGTTGGGTTCCGTATCCAAGGCGCTCAAGACGGAGAATCCAATTTCGCCGAATTTCCATGGATGGTTGCTATTCTTACGTAAGTGTACACACCGGTTCTCGATCACCTAAGTTAAGCAACACGTAACACAAACTGGATGGGAGACCGTCTGACCAATGTGCTTGTGGCGATCTCTAGAGCGCCACACATAGAGAAACTTAAAACCTAATTTGCAATTAGTTAAACATAATTAGCACAGATGTCGCTAGCAAGAAATAAAATGATTTCAAAAATCAATATCTTTCAACGCGCAATTGAAATATCGAACGGAAACGAAATAGAGTACCCGCCACATAAGGTGGCAGTAGCCAAACTTGGAACTAAATTTGACGTTTCCGCCATTGCGTGTTATTTTGTATGAAAGGTAAATTTAGTATTACCAGCGTTGTGTTTTTTGCCCACTCTTTGTAATTTTTATGTTTGTTAAGGGTGATTATAATAAATTGATTTCTGGAGTTTCTTGTTAGTTCTTCTCCAAGGGTCTCCGCTGAACTTCTTCTTCTCAATTGTTACGCTCTTATCAGAGCGGTCGTGGTCTTCATGACGTGGCATCTTGAGCAGCCGAAATGGTTGGTGAACTAACCTCGGTAAAAATATGTAAAGACAATGCTCAGTGCCATGTTTGAAATAGTTTTTTTACATACATACATACACATCACGCCTGATTCCCTGTAGAGGGGTAGGCAGAGATCATGGATCCCCATTTGTCCCGATCCTGACAGACCACTTTCGCTTCATTGACATTCATACATTCTCTAATACACTCTCGGCGGTTATAGGTACTCCTAACGCCACCTTTTTTCAATATAGCGTCTATCTGACTGTTACATATATGTCTTATTAGGCCGGCCCCTACGTAACCGCCCTTCCACTTCACTCATATATATTCCTTTTGTCAATATATAGTTTTTTTAATTTGTACTTAGATCATAAAATAACTTTCAAAGAGAGCTTATGATAGGGCCTATTTTGAATAAAAATATTTTGACTTTTGACTTTGGTATATTAATTTGTTTTATTTGAGTTTATAGCTCTGCAACCAAAGATCGTTACAAATGAAACCTCAATATAATGTATCGAGCCGTATGGCACAGTGAGTGCTAGTTTTGGCGTGTTTACTGGCAACACTGGATTACGCGACTGTGGCGACGCCTCGAACTGCCACCTTATGTGGCGGGTACTCTATATACAAATTTTTATGTCAGGCCATTTTGATTTCCGTGAGGGAAAACATTGTGAGAAACTTACCTATTTCGAGAAAAAGGCGCTAATATCTGTATACGGCGACAGGGTTTACTATTGGGCACGTCGGATATTGATTAGATAAAAGACAAACGCGTTCACGACCATTAACGCTTGCGGGGTAGTCAAAGGTTCAGGTTTTCATCACCGTAACTGTGAAGGTAGTAATTCTATAGCCATTTCGAACCCACGTGTTAACCAGATAGTCAGTAATCAATGTGACAGGTGGACAGCCATATCGCCATTTACAAGGTCTAACTATTACCAGTTTGGTTATTCAGAACAGGTATATTTCCTCACGATGTTTTCCCTCACTGATATTGATTATCAGGTAAAAAAAAACTTAGTTGATGGTGGGTCCACAATCTCTGACTGCCCCTTAAAGGATTATACAATAAATATGATGCACATAGTATTATCTGTAGTGTGAGGACCAATCTGTTAACCTCTTTGTAAATTCTCTAGGATTTAGTCTACACTCCAAAACAATTGTGGAACTTAATTTTAGCATTGCTATTCAGAGGGGGAATGCTATCAGTGTCTTGGGAACCCTACTACTCTCTGACAGCGATGACTACAAAGATATTTTCTATATAATAATAATATATAATAATATAATTTTCTATATTATAAGTTTTAGTTTTAATTTGTATACAAAGAAATTATTGGGGAACTTGAAAAAAGATTTTGTGCAAGTCGATTTTACGTGAGTTATAAACTAAAAATTTCAGCCCTCAACTCTGGCAACTATGCGAACTAAGAATAAGACATATATACATACATACAGATCTCGTCTGATTCCCTGTAGAGGGGTGGGCAGAGATCACTGATCTCCATCTGTCCTAACAAACCACTTTCGCTTCATTGACACTCATACACTTCTAACACACTCTGTTATAGGTACTCCTAACGTCACCCTTTTTCAATATGGCGTCTATCTGACTGTCATATGTCCTTTTGGGCAGGCCCCTACGTAACCGACCTACGCCCCAAAGTCCCGTTAGTTATTAATCATGAGTATAAATCGCGAATCTCTTAAAACTCCAATAATCATGCTAAAAATGACGTAGGAGATATCATATCTCTAAAGTTATATCCACTGCAAAAAGGAATGTATATGTATGTATTTTTACCTCCCCAGAATTGAACCGGTGAACGACAATGAACCAGACGGTCGCAAACTCAATGTGTACGTGGGCGGTGGATCTTTGATACACCCCAGTGTCGTTTTGACCGCTGCGCACGTCGTGTATAATGGTAAGATATGCATTTATTTATTTTACTAAGTAAATAAACAATACTAAATAATAATAAGTGGCTGTAGCCCAGTGGGTAAGACCTCGGACTTCGTATGAGAAAGATCCTAGGTTCGAATCCCGACTCTGGACCAATGAATGAAATTTAAATGTATTTTTCATTTACGTACATAATTTACAGTCGCTAACGGTGAGGGAAAACATCGTGAGGAAACCTGCCTATCCCTCAGGATAGGTAATAGTCAGTCCCGATGAGAGAAAACATCGTGAGGAAACCTACCTGTTCCCCGAACAGGTAATAGTTAGTGCTTGCAAATGGCGACATGGCTTAGCACCTGTCACATTGAGTACTGACTATCTGATCAACACGTGGGTTCGAGGTGGCCATAGAATTACTACATTCGCAATTGCGACCTGAACCGCTGACTACCCCGCAAGGGTTAATGGTCGTGAAATTACGGTCGTGATTACATTATACGTACATAATAATTACATACATATTAAATTTGACGACCTCCGTGCGTGGCGCGATTGGTTAACCACCTGAACGTTAATTGTGAGGTCCCAAAGATTCCCGGTGGAGGCAGAGTTAAGAACTACGCTTTTCTTCTGCTTTCCAGTCTGGTTGTTGATTATATATCTATATATGCATTTATCTACATAATAAGTATATATTTGTCAAACATACGTTGACTAGTACCCTTAACACAAGTCTTAAATGAATTTACGAAGGGGCTAGTTCGATTGGTGTAATAGTGTCATAAATATTATTATAATTATAGTATAGGTAATAGCCAGTGCCTATATACGTCGATACGATTCACTACCTATCACGTTGGGTGCTGTCTATCTAGTGATACGCGGGCGTTGAATGACCCGTACCTAACATGCCTTCGAAATTTCGGAAATAGGCACTCAAGCCTCTGACTACAATAAAAAAGGGAGTGTGTATACACAAGTCGTGAAGCGTATGTATGTATTATAGTATAGTAGTTTGTCCAATATGATAATTAATATATTATCTGCATTTCTGCTATAGTATGGAAGAAAAAGGAAATGCGGGTTCGAGCCGGCGAATGGGACACTCAAACCAAGAGAGAAGCCTATCCTTATCAAGACAGAGATGTGGTCGACGTAGCTATACATAAGGACTTCAATAATCGTAAGTATGGCGGGCGGTCACCCATCCTGAATGTGTCAGGGGGTGGGTGAGCTTAACATTTTTGATTGAAAATGTTTTGTATGTGTATGTATGGATATGGATTGTGTATTTGTTGTTGGATAGTAGGAAATATATGAAGTATATGATAGTAGGAAATCTGCCTATTTATAGAGATAGGTAATAGTCAGTTTCTGTATAAAGTGGTATGGTTTACCATCTGTCACGTTGAGTGCTGACTATCAGGTAATAAGTGGGTTTTGAAAGACCAAAGACCATAAGAATGCTTAGTTGATGGTGGACACTCAATATCTGACTACCCCGAAAGGATTAACGGTGGTGAACGTATACGTATAAATAACTGTATATGATAGCATGATCACCCATCCAGAACGTTGCAGGGACAAAACTGGCTTAACTTCAAAAAGACAAAGACAAACGCGTTCACGACTATCAACCCTTGCGGGGTAGTCAGAGGTTCAATTTCTCCGCATTTGCGAAGGTAGTAAATATATGGACACCTCGAACCCACGTGTTGACTGAGTCAGTACTCAATGTGACAGGTGGTATGCCATGTCGCCATTTACATGCACTAACTATTACCTGATTGGGGAACAGGTAGGTTTCCTCACGATGTTTTTCCTCACCGTAGTATTCGACGCATCTCGTAATTTATACGAAAATGTACATAGAAATTTATTAAACTTCATTTCCATTGGTAGACACATGTTCAAGCGGGATCTGAACCTTGTACTCACTGATACAAAACCAAGACGAAAACAACTGAGCTACGTCGAAATATACATAATATTTATTATATTTTATACATATTTATTTTTATATTATTATTTTTTATTTAATATAAAATTTTACTGTTAATAAGTGAAATAAAATTAATAATCCTTGCATTAAATAAAAAGCATTTCATGTCAATAATATCGCAATTTAACTACTAACTAAGTGCTTGTAAATGGCGACATGGCTTACCACCTGTCACATTGAGTACTGACTGGTCAACACGTGGGTTCGAGGTGTCCATAGAATTATAACCTTCGCAATTGCGGAGATGCAAACCTGAACCTCTGACTACAAGGTTTAATGTTCATGAACACATTTGTTGTAACTACTAACTAATAATAATATCTTCATTGAGACATCCACATCAATTACATACAATATTCAACATACAATAGAATTCATACACAATAATTGAATTACACAACACATAAAATTACTAATATAAATTGTATTACATGAAATTTAATTTACATTTCAAATATGATCACACAGCTAGTTGTGGTAATCTCAAAAGGCGACCAGCTCGGCGGTTGTCTGTAGAGCCCTTAAGGCTCCACAGAACCGCCGATTTTCAGCTTTCACAGAGGGTAGATTTATATATACACTACTATAGGCTATTCGCGTTAAGTAAATAGTGACGTCATGATAATCAGAGGTTAAACTGGCCAATGAGACGTGAGTAAATGAGAAAACAAGTCACATTGACCAATCGCAGACATTCGTTGTCACGTCTCATTGGTCAAATCGTTTGGGTAATGATGACGTCACTATTTTCTTAACGCGAATACACTATAACTACTTATCTTATAGTGTATATTCTCTATTAGTGTGTATGGAAAAGTAATTATCTTATAACTACTTTTCCAGGTAACTTATTCTACGACATAGCAGTCCTATACTTGTCCAACCCAATGGAGTTAGCACCCAACGTGGGCTTGGTATGTCTGCCACCCCCTCGTGAAAGGCAGGTCGATGGCACCAGATGCCTGGCTTCAGGATGGGGTAAAGACCAGTTTGGAAAAGAGGGGCGGTATCAAGTTATATTGAAGAAGGTATGTGTGATAATATTAAGGATACTTACACCTATTGATTAGGCCCTTGGTAAGTTCATTTAAGACTTGTGTTAAGGGTACTAGTCAACGTATATGGAAGTAATATTATATACTTCTTATTTATAGATGAACACGTACATAGCATATATATATATAACCCATGACCACACTGGAAAGCCAAAAAGAAGTGTGCTGGTAGTACATGTGAATAATCTTATCAACTATCGCGTATATTTTATAAACAAAGTATTGCCTTTGTTACCCGACGTTTCAGTCATGTTCCAGTTGACTCGACCAAGGCCATTGCAACGTGGCCGAAACGTCGGGTAACAAAGGTAATAACTACTTTGTTTATTAAATATACTTAATAAGACACGTTTTCTTGTAAAATGAATAAAAAGGATAAACAAGTATTTATTATTAAATCTAACCTTTCGAATCAGTCGTCATTGGTACGTAAACAAAGTCAGCAGCTCAGTGAAAGTTAAAAATACAAATATTTATTTTCGGCAGAATATTTTGTCAATTGTGATGCCAAACTGGCTAAATATGTTCGCTTTGGGATTATATTTAGATCCTGAACGGGACCGAACCGAAAAACAAAGAAGTGAATAATTGGAGCTACTTCGATTTTCTTCGGTTGTAGCGGCTGGCGGCGTTGGCACAACCATGGCAACTGAATCACAAGTTCAAACGCAGTGACATCAGTGTTTGTACTTTCGCCGACATAATAAGTGGTGAATGGCATAATACAGAATATGTAGATACTGAGCTGCTGACTTTGTTGATGAACCATAGACGACTGTTAAAAATATTATTGTTTTAAATCTATAATAATAATAATAATAAACCTTTATTCAAAAAAGCACACAATTGACACAAATATATGACAAGAACATTTAACAAAAAAACTTAAAACTAACCTATCTTAAATTGTCAAATATGTGCCTGTGCGAAATGGACCCATCTCAGTGTATGGTTGAAGTGTGAAATGACACACAATCAACCCTGATATTCTGATAGACCCTTAAATGCGTACCTGTATTGTAAATAAATATATGAGTATAATCTTTCTTCTTTTCTTTCCAGATTGAACTACCGGTAGTAGAAAGAAACTCCTGTCAAAACAAACTACGTAAGACGCGACTAGGGGCTGTGTTCCAGCTGCATTCCTCGTTCATGTGTGCTGGCGGTGAAGCCGGCAAAGATACGTGTAAAGGTGATGGGGGATCGCCTCTCGTGTGTCCTGTTGAGGTGGGTTGAGTTGTATTGTTTGTGAGAGAAACTTAAGTTGTAATTATAGTCTATTCGAGCTAAGTAAATAGTGACGTCATGATATACAAAAGTAAACTGACCAATAAGACTTTAGATAATGAGAAAACAAGTCTCTTCGACCAATGGCGGACAACCGTTGTCAGGTCTCATTGGTCAAATCGTGGGGACATGATGACGTCACTATCTTCTTAATGCGAATATACTATAGTTATTTTATTTACTAAGTGACACCGGGTCGTATAACGATAAATTAAAGAAGATATAAATATCTGTATTTCACCCGACGTTTTGACCCAGTTCCAGCCGTGGTCGCGGGAAAACCGGCGTTTCAGCTAATGTCTGTCTACCCTAACAATCGAAATTTTTGTTAATTCATAGCACGACACACTAAACTCACACTATCTGAAGACACATCTGCAGTTACGCCACGCAAATATAATTCTATGATTAATATGATTCCATGCGAATATAATATAATATATAATAATAATATAATATTTGGTCATTATTACACCAATTGAACTAGCCCCTTGGTAAGTACATTTAAGACTTGTGTTAAGGGTACTAGTCAACGTATATTTAAGAAATATATACATATTATATATAGATAAATACATATATAGCATATATATTCAACGACCAGACTGGAAAGCATTAGATAAGCGTAATTCTTAACTCTGCCTCCACCGGGAATCGAACCCGGGACCCCACGATTAGCGTTTAGGTGTCTAACCGATCGCGCCACGGAGGTCGTCAAAATATAATCATATAGAAAACCTAAAACCATGCTATTTGAATTAACAAAAATTCCAATTGTGAGGGTAGACAGACATAAGCTGAAACGCCAGTCTTCCCGCGACCACAGCCTATGCAACTGGGTCGAAACTTCGGGAGATAAAAAATTATCTATATCATTATTAATTTATCGTCATACGACCCGGTCTCACATAGTAAATAAAATGAGTATAGATCGCAAATTTTTAATAATAACTATTGTAATTAGTTTACCTAAAATATCACAGATGGAACGCGCAATTAAAAGGATTAACGGAGAATAAGATATAAACAAATTTCCATTATAATTCACAGGAACCTAGCCAGTGAAATTCCAACTTGAGTAACTTTTTTTCACTCGTGTATTTTTTTCGAGTAATTTCTCGCTCGGCTTGTCGATATAAACCACACGTCAATTGAATCTCAACAATTTCACTCGAGTGAGTAATATAAAAATGATGAAGTCCCATCACTACCTAGGTCACTTCTTTGCATAAATATTGAAATGAAATTGTAGTCTACATTAATAAACGAACCTCAGAATATAAAGGCTTTAATAAACATAAAAGAACAGTCCGTTAGACATTACGTAGGAATATTGAATAACAGATATTATGAATACAACAGTTTGTCACTTGGCTGACTCTATGGAGGTAAAGGTTGGATAGCAATGATATTATTATGATACTACGAGTATACCACATTCACCCCCGCCTGTCTATGATGTAGTCTTGTAGATGACTTGGAAGTCTCCGAGCCCTTATGGGTCTCTCTTGAGCCGGAGAATCATCATCGAGCTGTTGTTGAGGTAAGTCTTCAGGAGATTCAGTATCAGATCCTTCTACATCTTCAAAGTCGTTCGTCGACTGGTCTACGTCTCCAGGTAATGGTGCCAATTGTCTGTTTGAAACTGTTGATTCTCGGCCATCATTTCGTCTAACGTATGAATATGTTGGGTTGCTATGAAGTAGTTCTACTTCTTCAACAACAGGGTCGTTCTTGTTGCGGACATTTCTTCTCATTAGAATAGGTCCTGGTACGAGCCATGACGGAATAGATTCTCCTACTGGAGTGCGTCTTGGAAACGAAAAGATTCTTTCATGAGGGGTTGTGTTAACCGAAGTGCACAAGAGTGAGCGAACGCAATGTAATGCTGGCTTGACTGCAAGTTCCCAGTTTTCAATTGTCATATTCTTGGACTTCAGATTGAGTTGTATCGTCCGCCATAAGGTTCCGTTTAACCTTTCCACCTGCCCGTTACCTTGTGGGTTATAAGGTGTTGTTCGAGAAGAAGCGATTCCTTGTTTTCTCAGAAATGTTTGTAGTTCTTCCGACATAAAGGATGAGCCTCTATCACTGTGAATATACAAAGACTGACCAAAGTAGAAAAATATCTCTTTAAGACATTCGATAACAGTTGCAGTCGTCATGTCCTTGCAAGGGAATGCAAAAGGATAACGCGAGTATTCATCGATTGCTGTAAATAAATATTTATTAGGCGTATAAGATGGAAGGGGGCCCTTAAAGTCAATATTGAGCCTTTCAAATGGGGCGATAGCTTTTATTAAGGTACCCTTTGCTTTGAGAAAACGTGGTTTTATTTCGGCGCACACTCGGCATGATGCAGTCATTTGCTTAATTTCTTCAAGTGAGTACGGTAAATTCTTAGCCTTCGTATAATGAAACATGCGAGTTATTCCAGGGTGAGATAGGGCATCATGCAGTTCCATAAGCTTCGTGTTAGTCATGTAAGCACAGACCCTTGATAGAGCATCCGCAGCGACATTTTCTACCCCAGGCCTATAAATTATGTCGTAGTTGTAGCACGATAACTCAAGGCGCCATCTTTCGAACTTGTCATTTTTAATCTTAGAAGAGTGTTTTTGGTCGAAAATGTGGGAAACTGACTGCTGGTCGGTAATGAGAATGAAGTGCCGTGAGATCAGTAAATGTCGCCATTTTCTTAGGCTTTCCACTATTGCGCATGCCTCTTTTTCTACTGATGCATGTTTACGCTCACAGTCTGTTAAAGTCCTGGAGAAAAATGCTATTGGCCGTCCTCTTTGTGAAAGTGTAGCAGCTATTGCATAGTCAGAGGCGTCCGTCTCAACTGTCAATATTTCTTTGTTATCAATAGCGACTAATGCTGCTTTCTGAATTTCTGACTTCAGTAGTTTAAAACACGATAGGGCTTCATTATTTAACGGAAATTTACAATAGTTCACTAGCGGCTGTATCTTGCCTGAAAAGTTCTGAACCCATTTCGCGTAATGCGCGAAGAACCCGAGCGATCGTTTCAGTTCAGCTTGATTAGTAGGCACTGGTAATTCGAGAAGTGGTTTAAGGCGATCTTTGTCTGGTTCAATGACGTTGTTCGTAATAGTGTAGCCTAATAGACTTACAGATGTCATGTTGAATTTGCTTTTCTCTTTGTTCAGAGTAAGGTTGTATTTGGAGACTGCTTTCATGAACTTGTCGAGGTTCACATCATGTTCTTTTTGTGTTTTTCCGCACACTGTGAGATCGTCAAGATATGCAAAAGTTCCATCGAGTTTCTCTTGTTCGATGATGAAACTAAGAGTGCGCTGGAACGCAGGAACGCCATTCATGACTCCAAATGGAATTCTAGTAAATTGGTAGAGTTTACCATTCGCCTCAAAAGCTGTAAAAATCCTTTCTCTTTTTAATATAGGTATTTGATGATATGCAGATTTCAAATCAATTTGACTAAATATGTTGAATCTTGCAACCTTAGACACGATGTTTTCGACATGAGGTAGAGGGTACGCGTCTAAGTACGTGAATTTGTTGATCGTTCTAGAGTAGTCAATAACAAGACGTTTACGATGATTGCTACCACCAGTCACAAGCACTTGAGCACGCCACGGAGAGTTACTTGGTTCTATTACCTGGTCTTGAAGTAACTTTGAAATCTCTTGTTGAATAAAATTCTCTTCTTCGTCAGAGCGTCTTCTTGATTTGATAGCAATAGGTGCAATGTCGGCAGATAGATGAGAAAATATGGATGCTGGTGGGACTGTAGCTTCTATCACACATATTTGTAAAGGTTCCTTTGCTCCTCCGAATTGGAACTCCAAATTCGAGTGGTCTTTGAGTATGTCATGGCCGATTATGACGTCAGCGCAAAGGTTATCTACCACTAGTAGAGGGCGGTGTTTGTAAACATGCTTGTCAATTGTAAGAGTAGCAAAGCAGATAGCATCAACAAAGGACGTGTGATCAACTGAAGCAAGAGAGATGGTCTGGTTGTATGGCTTTAGTTGGAGCTTCATTGTTTGGGTGATGTTTCTATTTATAAAACTCACAGAACTTCCCGTGTCAATCAGAGCGTCCGCACGAGTGTCGTTTACGGTTATTAATATCGTCGCTGTCTTGAGACTTGCTGGAGAAGCAGCTGAAAAGACTGAATTTGTCGGGAAAAATACGGCATTGCTCTGTTTAGTAGCAGATTTGCTACCTGAACGACAAACTTTTGAAAAATGCCCTATTTTGCCGCAGTTTTGGCATTCTGAACGAAAAGCAGGACATTTAATTCGTCTGTGTACTTTTCCTCCGCAAAAAAAAACACTTTAGTGGCGATGACGGTGGAATAGCGGCTGTTACTTCAGAGTTATTCGTCGATGTACTTAGTCTCGTTTCGTTTTCTGGTGCTGACAAGGCATTCAATGTTTGGTTGTTGTCTTCTATTGTTTGACAATCCTTTTGAGCAGTTTCTATTGCTTGTGCCTGCTTAATAGCTGCATCCAGCGTTACAGTACAATTTTCCAATAGTCGTTCTTTAATTTTGGTCGATTTTATACCTGATATAAAGGCCCCTCGTATAGCTTGGCTTTCGTGTTCAGAAGCTTCAACTTTGGTGTAGTTACAGTCCTTAGCTAGAAGACGTAATTCTCGAACAAAGTCTGCAATAGTCTCAGTTGATTTCTGCTTCCGCGTTGTAAGTATGTGGCGAGCTAATATTTCATTTTTAGGCGTTATATACATGTTTTTAAGTACTGTGATTGCAGCTTCATAACTTTCAGTACCCTTTATATGGTTGTAGATATTAGCAGACAAATGATTAGCGAGTAACCTCAGCTTTACCTTATCTTGCACAGGTGTAGTTGGCGAAGCTTCTGCTTCGATAAAGTTTTCGAAGGTGTATAGCCAGTGGGTCCATTTGGCTTCAGCGCCGACACATTCTGGGTCAACTTCAAATTTGTCAGGCCGCAGATATTTAGCGAAAGGATCGACATCATGTCTTTCTTTAGCCATATTTTATGTTCATTAAATTGTAGTCTACATTAATGAACGAACCTCAGAATATAAAGGCTTTAATAAACATAAAAGAACAGTCCGTTAGACATTACGTAGGAATATTGAATAACAGATATTATGAATACAACAGTTTGTCACTTGGCTGACTCTATGGAGGTAAAGGTTGGATAGCAATGATATTATTATGATACTAAGAGTATACCACAGAAATCAAATACTTTTATTCAACATAAGTATCATAAATTCTAAAATAAACCATTTTCACATGAAAAATTGTCATTAAAATTAGTTAATTTATAATAAAATTAAAATAAATCTAATTAAACTATTGGCATTTCGTAAAGGAAAATCCTGCAGAGAAGAAATGCCAAGAAACTCTGCAGATTATACAATTACAATTATTGGGATTGTGATGTCATTATGGAACATGGGTGATAGCTTGCTAGCCTATCGCCCAATAAATTATATTTTCCCCTAGTCCCTTAGTCACCTTCTAGGACATGCCGGGAAGAACGGTAGCTAGTTCGTATTCTTTTTGCGACCCAGACTAGCGCAGCACTAAGACTGCTAGTAACTAAATATATCGTTGCTCTCCAGTGGTTCTGTCATAAGACCAGCGTTGCGTTTGCAACCAAACGCAAAATACCCAGCTGAGTTAGAACCCTTTTGCTGCGACAATAACATGCACAAGCTATACCCCCTAGTTTGTAAGTTTTTATTGTAATCGCTTTGTATTGTGTATGTTTTTGTGGCTGTAAATAAACACTTTTATTATTAATAATAATAATAAATTAATTATATTGTAAACTGAAGTGGCATTGGGCCGGCCACGTCTGTCGCAGAACCGACGACCGCTGGAGCAAAGCGGTTCTCGAACGGCGACCGCGTCTCGGTAAACGTAGTGTAGGACGCCCCCTGCCAGGTGGACCGATGACCTGAAAAAGGTCGCTGGTAGTGGCTGGCTAAGGGCCACGAATGATCCTGTTTTGTGGCGTACTCTTGGGGAGGCCTACGTTCAGCAGTGGACTAGTATAGGCTGATTGATTTGATTTCATATATGCCTTTCGTTACAGTACGAGCACGGGCGGTATATGCAGAGCGGCATAGTGGCTTGGGGCATCGGCTGCGGGGCTGACGGGGCGCCGGGTGTGTATGTGGACGTGTCCAACCTGAGGGAGTGGGTGGACAACGCAGTGGCTGCCAAGGGACACGACGTCTCTGTCTATGCTGTCTAGGAATAAAGGATTGAAGGATATATATGGTGTTTCTATTGACTAGATTAAGATCCTGACAAACCTTTTCGCTTCATTGACGTTTATGCACTACACACACACGCACACACACACATATATACTAGTGACCCGCTCCGGCTTCGCACGGGTATAAAATATATAGCCTACTCCACTATTTAATGGATGTTATAATACATATAAACCTTCCTCTTGAATCACTCTATCTATTAAAAAAACCGCATCAAAATCCGTTGCGTAGTTTCAAAGATTTTAACATACAAAGGGACATAGGGACAGAGAAAGCGACTTTGTTTTATACTATAGTATATTCGATTTAAGAAAATAGTGACGTCATCAAGGTCTCCATGATTTAACCAATGAGATTTCATAGGGGTTGTCTGTTATTGGTCAATGTGACTGTTTTCTCATTCACTCACGTCTCATTGGCCAGTTTAACGTCTGAATATTCTGACGTCACTATTTACTTAACGCGAATAGACTATATGTAGTGATGTAGCTATATATATGCCTTTCGTTGCAGTACGAGCAGGGGCGATATATGCAGAGCGGCATAGTGGCTTGGGGCATCGGCTGCGGGGCTGACGGGGCGCCGGGTGTGTATGTGGACGTGTCCAACCTCAGGGAGTGGGTGGACGACGCAGTGGCTGCCAAGGGACACGACGTCTCTGTCTATGCTGTGTAGGAATAAAGGATTGAAGGATATATGTGGTGTTTCTATTGGCTAGATTAAGATACTGACAAGCCATTTCGCTTTATTGCGTTTATACACTTCACACACACACACACACATATATATATATATATATATATATATATACTAGTGACCCGCTCCGGCTTTGCACGGGTATAAAATATATAGCCTACTCCACTATTTAATGGTTGTTATTATACATATAAACCTTCCTCTTGAATCACTCTATCTATTAAAAAAAACCGCATCAAAATCCGTTACGTAGTGTCAAAGATTTAAGCATACAAAGGGACATAGGGACAGAGAAAGCGACTTTGTTTTATACTATGTATAGTGTATTCGCGTTAAGAAAAATAGTGACGTCATGATAATCAGAGGTTAAACTGGCCAATGAGACGTGAGTAAATGAGAAAACAAGTCACATTGACCAATCGCAGACATTCGTTATCACGTCTCATTGGTCAGTTTGACCTCTGAATATCATGACGTCACTATTTACTTAACGCGAATAGACTATATGTTCTCTATGTAGCTATATATATGCCTTTCGTTGGAGTACGAGCAGGGGCGGTATATGCAGAGCGGCATAGTGGCTTGGGGCATCGGCTGCGGGGCTGACGGGGCGCCGGGTGTGTATGTGGACGTGTCCAACCTCAGGGAGTGGGTGGACAACGCAGTGGCTGCCAAGGGACACGACGTCTCTGTCTATGCTGCGTAGGAATAAAGGATTGAAGGATATATGTGGTGTTTCTATTGGCTAGATTAAGATACTGACAAGCCATTTCGCTTTATTGCGTTTATACACTTCACACACACACACACACATATATATATATATATATATATATATATATATATATATATATATACTAGTGACCCGCTCCGGCTTTGCACGGGTATAAAATATATAGCCTACTCCACTATTTAATGGTTGTTATTATACATATAAACCTTCCTCTTGAATCACTCTATCTATTAAAAAAAACCGCATCAAAATCCGTTACGTAGTGTCAAAGATTTAAGCATACAAAGGGACATAGGGACAGAGAAAGCGACTTTGTTTTATACTATAGTATATTCGCTTTAAGAAAATAGTGACGTCATCAAGGTCTCCATGATTTAACCAATGAGATTTTATAGGGGTTGTCTGTTATTGGTCAATGTGACTTCTTTTCTCATTTACTCACGTCTCATTGGTCAGTTTGACCTCTGATTATCATGACGTCACTATTTACTTAACGCGAATAGACTATATGTAGTGACGTAGCTATATATATGCCTTTCGTTGCAGTACGAGCGTGGGCGGTATATGCAGAGCGGCATAGTGGCTTGGGGCATCGGCTGCGGGGCTGACGGGGCGCCGGGTGTGTATGTGGACGTGTCCAACCTCAGGGAGTGGGTGGACAACGCAGTGGCTGCCAAGGGACACGACGTATCTGTCTATGCTGTGTAGGAATAAAGGATTGAGGATACAGAGAGTTGTTTTATATGGACATATATACGTCCTAATTGTAACTACTATATCCCCGGATTTATACATCCTACCTGTCCTATCCCCATTTGTCCCACTGACAGACCACTTTCACTTCATTGACACTCATATATCTACTCATATACTCTCGGTAGTTATAAGTAGTTCTAAAGTCACCCTTTTTCACACATACATACACATCACGCCATTAATTTTTCTCGATCATTGACTCTCATTCACATTTTCATACACACTTAGCGGTTATAGACACTTCGAATGTCACTTATTATCTATATAGTGTCTATCTGTCTTATGTCCCTTTTTCTATGATATGACATATATCTGACTGTCATATGTCATATATGTACATAAGTTAACGGGATGTTAGATATGTCAGTACTGAAGTTGACGATATAGTCTCTATCTATCTCATTAGGGAAGTGGGGCGTGAGTGTGTATGTATGTACTAGTACCCTTAACACAAGTCTTAAATGAACTTACCAAGGGGCTAGTTCAATTGGTGTAATAATGTAGCTATACATATGCCTTTCGTTGCAGTACGAGCAGGGGCGGTATATGCAGAGCGGCATAGTGGCTTGGGGCATCGGCTGCGGGGCTGACGGGGCGCCGGGTGTGTATGTGGACGTGTCCAACCTGAGGGAGTGGGTGGACAACGCAGTGGCTGCCAAGGGACACGACGTCTCTGTCTATGCTGTGTAGGAATAAAGGATTGAAGGATATATATGGTGTTTCTATTGGCTAGATTAAGATCCTGACAAGCCATTTATACACTTCACACACATACACACACACGCACCCACACACGAACACACACACATATATATACATAAACATACATACACATAAACCTTCCTCTTGAATCACTCTATCTATTAAAAAAACCGCATCAAAATCCGTTGCGTAGTTTCAAAGATAAGCATACAAAGGGACATAGGGACAGAGAAAGCGACTTTGTTTTATACTATTACATAGTACTACAGTGATGTAGCTATATATATGTCATACCTAACATGCCTTCGGCATTTCGGAGATGGGCATTCAAGCCTCTGACTTTTCCGCCATAATAAAAAAGGGAGTGTGTATACACAAGTCGTGAAGCGTATGTTATGTTATGTTTATACGGTGACTAGTACCCTTAACACAAGCCTTAAATGAACTTACCAAGGGGCTAGTTCAATTGGTGTAATAATGTAGCTATACATATGCCTTTCGTTGCAGTACGAGCAGGGGCGGTATATGCAGAGCGGCATAGTGGCTTGGGGCATCGGCTGCGGGGCTGACGGGGCGCCGGGTGTGTATGTGGACGTGTCCAACCTGAGGGAGTGGGTGGACAACGCAGTGGCTGCCAAGGGACACGACGTCTCTGTCTATGCTGTGTAGGAATAAAGGATTGAAGGATACAGAGAGTTGTTTTATATGGACATGTACCTCTTCATACACACACAGCGGTTATAATAACAAAAACGGTTATTTCACATCTACAAGACTAACACGAAGACGTAATAAACATAAATAGCGCAGATTTTAATACAAACACACCTCTGTATACACACTCGGTGGTTATAGGTACTTCTAACGTCACCCTTTTTCGTACATACATACACATCACGTCTGTTTCCCTACAGAGAGTAAGACAAATCTTAATTTTTCTCGATCATTGACTCTCATACACATTTTCATACACACTTAGCGGTAAAAGGCACTTCTTAAGTCCCTTTTTCTAGAATATGACATCTATCTGACTGTCATATGTCATACATATATGTATGATAGTTAATGGATGTTAGATATGTCAGTATTGAAGTTGACGATACAGTCTCTATCTATCCCATTAGGGAAGTGGGGCGTGAGTGTGTATGTCGTATGTCTGTCACTGCTCTGTGGACAACGCAGTGGCTGAGGGACACCATGTCTCTGTCTATGCTGTGTAGGAATCAAGGATTGAAGGTGGAAAGAATTCATTATAGTATATGGAAGAGATACTGTCTATTTAATGCTTCATTGACTTTATGTACCTCCTCATATACACACGGTGGTTATAGGTAGTTTTAAGGTCATTTATTATGTTTATAGTGTCTATATGACTGTCATAATATGTTATACATATATGTATGTTAGTGGATTTTAGACATGTCACTATTGAACATACATACATACATACAAATCACGCCTGATTCCCTGTAGAGGGGTAGTCAGATATCAAGGAAAACCCATTTGTTTCTCCTTTTTCTCTACATTTACTTTAATATACCTCTAATATATCTCTATATCTCATACACACTCGGTGGTTATAGGTACTATGAATGTTACTTATTATGTATATAGCGTCTATCTGACTGTCATGTGTCTTATTAAGCCGGCCCCTACATATACATATGTATGTTAGTGGATGTTAGATATGTAAGTACTGAAGTTGACGATACAGTCTCTATCTATCCCATTAGGGAAGTGGGGCGTGAGTGTGTATGTCGTATCTCTGTCACTGCTCTGTGGACAACGCAGTGGCTGAGGGACACGATGTCTCTGCTTATGCTGTGTAGGAATCAAGGATTGAAGGTGGAAATAATTGATTATAGTATATGGAAGAGATACTGTCTATTTAATGCTTCATTGACTTTATGTACCTCCTCATATACACACGGTGGTTATAGGTAGTTTTAAGGTCATTTATTATGTTTATAGTGTCTATATGACTGTCATAATATGTTATACATATATGTATGTTAGTGGATTTTAGACATGTCACTATTGAACATACATACATACATACAAATCACGCCTGATTCCCTGTAGAGGGGTAGTCAGATATCAAGGAAAACCCATTTGTTTCTCCTTTTTCTCTACATTTACTTTAATATACCTCTAATATATCTCTATATCTCATACACACTCGGTGGTTATAGGTACTATGAATGTTACTTATTATGTATATAGCGTCTATCTGACTGTCATACTCCTCATACACACTTAGCGGTTATAGATACTTCTAACATCACCCTTTTTCAATATAGCGTTTATCTGACTGTCATATGTCATACATATATGTACATTAGTTAAAAGGATGTTAGATATATGTAAGTATTGAAGTTGACGATACAGTCTCTATCCATCTCATTAGGGAAGTATGGCGCGATGCTTCATCGACTTTATGTACCTCCTCATACACACTCGGCGGGTATAGGTACTTCTAATGACACTATTGATCAATATGATAATCTGACTGTCATATGTCATACATACATACACATCACGCCTGTTTTACTACAGAGTATGGCAGATCTTAATTTTTATGTTATAGGTACTTCTAATGTCACTTATTATCTATATAGCGTCTATCTGACTGTCATATGTCATACATATATGTTTGTTAGTGGATGTTAGATATGTCATAAGTTTTGAAAAAACGTACATACATACATGACGCCTGATTCCCTGTAGAGGGGTAGGGAGAGATCACGGATCCCCATTTGTCCCACTGACAGACCACTTTCGCTTCTTTGACACTCATACACACTCGGCGGTTATAGGTACTCCTAAAGTCACCCTTTTTCAATATGGCGTCTATTTGACTGCCATATGTCATAGTCTTATTAGTATTGAAGTTGACGCTACAGTCTCTATCTATCCCATTAGGGAAGTGGGGCGTGAGTGTGTATGTCGTATCTCTGTCACTGCTCTGTGGACAACGCAGTGGCTGAGGGACACCATGTCTCTGTCTATGCTGTGTAGGAATAGAGGATTGAAGGTGGAAAGAATTCATTATAGTATATGAAAGAGATACTGTCTATTTAATGCTTAATGTACCTCCTCATATACACACGGTGGTTATAGACACTTCTAACGTCACTTATTATCTATATAGTGTCTATATGACTGTCATATGTCTTATTGAGCCGGCCCCTACGTAACCGGTCCTTTTGTTTTACATTTGGCCATATATATACCTCTTCATACACACTCAGCGGTTATAGACACCTTTGTATACACACGGGAATTATACACTTCTATGGTCACATTTGCATCCTCTACATTGACTTTCATACAGATCCTTATACACACTCGGTAATTATAGACATTATAGATAAAAACACATCACGCCTGTCTCCTACAAAGGGGTAGTCAGAGATCAAACAAATGGGGTTTCGATCCTGATAAGCCAATTCTCTACATTGACAGTAATATACCTCCTCATACACACTCGGCGGTTATAGGTACTTCTAACGTCACCCTTTTTCAATATAGTGTCTATCTGACTATCATATGTCATACATATATGTACATTAGTTAAATGGATATTAGATATGTAAGTACTGAAGTTGCCGATACAGTCTCTATCTATCCCATTAGGGAAGTGGGGCGTGAGTGTGTATGTCGTATGTCTGTCACTGCTCTGTGGACAACGCAGTGGCTGAGGGACACCATGTCTCTGTCTATGCTGTGTAGGAATCAAGGATTGAAGGTGGAAAGAATTCATTATAGTATATGGAAGAGATACTGTCTATTTAATGCTTTATTGACTTTATGTACCTCCTCATATATATACGGTGGTTATAGGTACTTCTAACGTCACTTATTATCTATATAGTGTCTATATGACTGTCATATGTCATATATATGTATGTTAGTTTAATGGACGTTAAATATGACAGTATTGAACATAAATACATATACTTATATAATGTTACTCTTTTGACTGTCATATGACTGTCGTATGTATGTTAATGGATGCTAGATATGTCAGTATTGAACATACATAAATACACATCACGTCAGTTTTACTACGAGAGTAAGGCAGATATTAATTTTTCTCGATCATTGACTCTCATACACATTTTCATAGACACTTAGCGGCTAAAGACACTTCTTATGTCCCTTTTTCTATAATATGACATCTATCTGACTGTCATATGTCTTATTGAGCCGGTCCCTACATATACATATGTATGTTATTGGATATTAGATAAGTCAGTATTGAAGTTGTCGATACAGTCTCTGTCTATCCCATTAGGGAAGTAGGGCGTGATGTGTATGTCGTATCTCTGTCACTGCTCTGTGGACATCGCAGTGGCTGCCAAGGGACACGATGTCTCTGTCTATGCTGTGTAGGAATCAAGGATTGAAGGTGGAGAGAATTAATTATAGTGTATTAAAGAGATACTGTCTAATTAATGCTTCATTGACTTTATGTACCTCCTCATTTACACTCGGTGGTTATAGGTACTTCGAATGTCACTTATTATCTATATAGTGTCTATATGACTGTCATATGCCATATATATATATATATATATATATATATATATATATATATATATATATATATATATATATATATATATGTTTATGTTAGTTTATTAGACGTTAGATATGTCAGTATTGAATATACATACATAAACAATCACGCCTGTTTCCCTAAGTAGAGTCAGTCAGATATCAAGGAAGCCCATTTGTTTCGATCTGGGCAGACAACTTTGGCTTCATTGACACTCATACACACTTAGCGGTTAAAGGCACTTCTTATGTCCCTTTTTCTATAATATGACGTCTATTTGACTGTCACATGTCATACATATATGTACATTAGTTAAATGGATGTTAGATATGTGAGTATTGAAGTTGACGCTACAGTCTCTATCTATCCCATTAGGGAAGTGGGGCGTGAGTGTGTATGTCGTATCTCTGTCACTGCTCTGTGGACAACGCAGTGGCTGAGGGACACCATGTCTCTGTCTATGCTGTGTAGGAATCAAGGATTGAAGGTGGAAAGAATTCATTATAGTATATTAAAGAGATACTGTCTATTTAATGCTTTATTGACTTTATGTACCTCCTCATATATATACGGTGGTTATAGGTACTTCTAACGTCACTTATTATCTATATAGTGTCTATATGACTGTCATATGTCATATATATGTATGTTAGTTTAATGGACGTTAAATATGACAGTATTGAACATAAATACATATACTTATATAATGTTACTCTTTTGACTGTCATATGACTGTCGTATGTATGTTAATGGATGCTAGATATGTCAGTATTGAACATACATAAATACACATCACGTCAGTTTTACTACGAGAGTAAGGCAGATATTAATTTTTCTCGATCATTGACTCTCATACACATTTTCATAGACACTTAGCGGCTAAAGACACTTCTTATGTCCCTTTTTCTATAATATGACATCTATCTGACTGTCATATGTCTTATTGAGCCGGTCCCTACATATACATATGTATGTTATTGGATATTAGATAAGTCAGTATTGAAGTTGTCGATACAGTCTCTGTCTATCCCATTAGGGAAGTAGGGCGTGATGTGTATGTCGTATCTCTGTCACTGCTCTGTGGACATCGCAGTGGCTGCCAAGGGACACGATGTCTCTGTCTATGCTGTGTAGGAATCAAGGATTGAAGGTGGAGAGAATTAATTATAGTGTATTAAAGAGATACTGTCTAATTAATGCTTCATTGACTTTATGTACCTCCTCATTTACACTCGGTGGTTATAGGTACTTCGAATGTCACTTATTATCTATATAGTGTCTATATGACTGTCATATGCCATATATATATATATATATATATATATATATATATATATATATATATATATATGTTTATGTTAGTTTATTAGACGTTAGATATGTCAGTATTGAATATACATACATAAACAATCACGCCTGTTTCCCTAAGTAGAGTCAGTCAGATATCAAGGAAGCCCATTTGTTTCGATCTGGGCAGACAACTTTGGCTTCATTGACACTCATACACACTTAGCGGTTAAAGGCACTTCTTATGTCCCTTTTTCTATAATATGACGTCTATTTGACTGTCACATGTCATACATATATGTACATTAGTTAAATGGATGTTAGATATGTGAGTATTGAAGTTGACGCTACAGTCTCTATCTATCCCATTAGGGAAGTGGGGCGTGAGTGTGTATGTCGTATCTCTGTCACTGCTCTGTGGACAACGCAGTGGCTGAGGGACCCCATGTCTCTGTCTATGCTGTGTAGGAATCAAGGATTGAAGGTGGAAATAATTCATTATAGTATGTAAAAGAGATACTGTATATTTAATGCTTCATTGACTTTATGTACCTCCTCGTATACACTCGGCGGTTATAGGTACTTATAACGTCACCACAGATAATATAATACACGTCACTCTTTTTCATACATAGATACACATCACGCCTGATTCCCTATAGAAGGGTAGGCAGAGATCACTTTCGCTTCATTGACATTCATTCATCTTTTCATACACCTTCGTTAGTTATAAGTACTTCTAAGGTCACCCTTTTTCATACATACACATCACGCCATTAATTTTTCTCGATCATTGACTCTCATACACATTTTAATACACACTTAGCGGTTATAGGTATTTCTAACGTCACCCTTTTTCAATATAGCGTCTATCTTACTGCCATATGTCATACATATACGTATCTTAGTTAAATGGATATTAGATATGTAAGTATTGAAGTTGTCGATACAGTCTCTGTCTATCCCATTAGGGAAGTGGGGCGTGATGTGTATGTCGTATGTCTGTCACTGCTCTGTGGACAACGCAGTGGCTGAGGGACACCATGTCTCTGTCTATGCTGTGTAGGAATAAAGGATTGAAGGTGGAAAGAATTAATTATAGTATATGAAAGAGATACTGTATATTTAATGCTTCATTGACTTTATGTACTTCTTCATATACACACGGTGGTTATAGATACTTCTAACGTCACTTGTTATGTATATAGTGTCTATATGACTTTCATATATCATACATACATATATTTTGTATGATAGTTTGATAGATGTAAGATATGTCAGTATTAAACATAATTACATATACTTATATTATGTTACTCTTTTGACTGTCATGTGACTGTCGTATGTATTTTAATGGATGTTAGATATGTCAGTATTGAACATATATACATACACATCACGCTCGTTTTCCTACAGAGTAAGACAGATCTTAATTTTTCTCGATCATTGCTCTCATATATACTAGGCGGTTATAGGTACTTCTAATGTCACCCTTTTTCAATATTACATCTATCTGACTGTCATATGTCATACATTATTATCTATATAGTGTCTATCTGACTGTCATACATATATGTACATTAGTCAAAAGGATGTTTGTTAGATATGTAAGTATTGAAGTTGCCGATACAGTCTCTATCTATCCCATTAGGGAAGTGGGGCGTGAGTGTGTATGTCGTATGTCTGTCACTGCTCTGTGGACAACGCAGTGGCTGAGGGACACCATGTCTCTGCTTATGCTGTGTAGGAATCAAGGATTGAAGGTGGAAATAATTGATTATAGTATATGGAAGAGATACTGTCTATTTAATGCTTCATTGACTTTATGTACCTCCTCATATACACACGGTGGTTATAGGTAGTTTTAAGGTCATTTATTATGTTTATAGTGTCTATATGACTGTCATATGTCTTATTGAGCCGGCCCCTACGTAACCGGTCCTTTTGTTTTACATTTGGCCATATATATACCTCTTCATACACACTCAGCGGTTATAGACACCTTTGTATACACACGGGAATTATACACTTCTATGGTCACATTTGCATCCTCTACATTGACTTTCATACAGATCCTTATACACACTCGGTAATTATAGACATTATAGATAAAAACACATCACGCCTGTCTCCTACAAAGGGGTAGTCAGAGATCAAACAAATGGGGTTTCGATCCTGATAAGCCAATTCTCTACATTGACAGTAATATACCTCCTCATACACACTCGGCGGTTATAGGTACTTCTAACGTCACCCTTTTTCAATATAGTGTCTATCTGACTATCATATGTCATACATATATGTACATTAGTTAAATGGATATTAGATATGTAAGTACTGAAGTTGCCGATACAGTCTCTATCTATCCCATTAGGGAAGTGGGGCGTGAGTGTGTATGTCGTATGTCTGTCACTGCTCTGTGGACAACGCAGTGGCTGAGGGACACCATGTCTCTGTCTATGCTGTGTAGGAATCAAGGATTGAAGGTGGAAAGAATTCATTATAGTATATGGAAGAGATACTGTCTATTTAATGCTTTATTGACTTTATGTACCTCCTCATATATATACGGTGGTTATAGGTACTTCTAACGTCACTTATTATCTATATAGTGTCTATATGACTGTCATATGTCATATATATGTATGTTAGTTTAATGGACGTTAAATATGACAGTATTGAACATAAATACATATACTTATATAATGTTACTCTTTTGACTGTCATATGACTGTCGTATGTATGTTAATGGATGCTAGATATGTCAGTATTGAACATACATAAATACACATCACGTCAGTTTTACTACGAGAGTAAGGCAGATATTAATTTTTCTCGATCATTGACTCTCATACACATTTTCATAGACACTTAGCGGCTAAAGACACTTCTTATGTCCCTTTTTCTATAATATGACATCTATCTGACTGTCATATGTCTTATTGAGCCGGTCCCTACATATACATATGTATGTTATTGGATATTAGATAAGTCAGTATTGAAGTTGTCGATACAGTCTCTGTCTATCCCATTAGGGAAGTAGGGCGTGATGTGTATGTCGTATCTCTGTCACTGCTCTGTGGACATCGCAGTGGCTGCCAAGGGACACGATGTCTCTGTCTATGCTGTGTAGGAATCAAGGATTGAAGGTGGAGAGAATTAATTATAGTGTATTAAAGAGATACTGTCTAATTAATGCTTCATTGACTTTATGTACCTCCTCATTTACACTCGGTGGTTATAGGTACTTCGAATGTCACTTATTATCTATATAGTGTCTATATGACTGTCATATGCCATATATATATATATATATATATATATATATATATATATATATATATATATATATATATATATATATATATATGTTTATGTTAGTTTATTAGACGTTAGATATGTCAGTATTGAATATACATACATAAACAATCACGCCTGTTTCCCTAAGTAGAGTCAGTCAGATATCAAGGAAGCCCATTTGTTTCGATCTGGGCAGACAACTTTGGCTTCATTGACACTCATACACACTTAGCGGTTAAAGGCACTTCTTATGTCCCTTTTTCTATAATATGACGTCTATTTGACTGTCACATGTCATACATATATGTACATTAGTTAAATGGATGTTAGATATGTGAGTATTGAAGTTGACGCTACAGTCTCTATCTATCCCATTAGGGAAGTGGGGCGTGAGTGTGTATGTCGTATCTCTGTCACTGCTCTGTGGACAACGCAGTGGCTGAGGGACACCATGTCTCTGTCTATGCTGTGTAGGAATCAAGGATTGAAGGTGGAAAGAATTCATTATAGTATATTAAAGAGATACTGTCTATTTAATGCTTTATTGACTTTATGTACCTCCTCATATATATACGGTGGTTATAGGTACTTCTAACGTCACTTATTATCTATATAGTGTCTATATGACTGTCATATGTCATATATATGTATGTTAGTTTAATGGACGTTAAATATGACAGTATTGAACATAAATACATATACTTATATAATGTTACTCTTTTGACTGTCATATGACTGTCGTATGTATGTTAATGGATGCTAGATATGTCAGTATTGAACATACATAAATACACATCACGTCAGTTTTACTACGAGAGTAAGGCAGATATTAATTTTTCTCGATCATTGACTCTCATACACATTTTCATAGACACTTAGCGGCTAAAGACACTTCTTATGTCCCTTTTTCTATAATATGACATCTATCTGACTGTCATATGTCTTATTGAGCCGGTCCCTACATATACATATGTATGTTATTGGATATTAGATAAGTCAGTATTGAAGTTGTCGATACAGTCTCTGTCTATCCCATTAGGGAAGTGGGGCGTGAGTGTGTATGTCGTATCTCTGTCACTGCTCTGTGGACAACGCAGTGGCTGAGGGACACCATGTCTCTGTCTATGCTGTGTAGGAATAAAGGATTGAAGGTGGAAAGAATTCATTATAGTATATGAAAGAGATATTGTCTATTTAATGCTTCATTGACTTTATGTACCTCCTCATATACACACGGTTGTTATAGGTACTGCTAATGTCACTCTTGACCAATATAGCGTCCATCTGACTGTCATATATATATATATATATATATATATATATGACATATGACAGTCATATATAGTTTCATTAGTTTAATGGACGTTAGTTATGTCAGTATTGAACATACATACATACACATCACGCTCGTTTTCCTACAGAGAGTAAATCAGATCATAATTTTTCTAGATCATTGACTCTCATACACTCTCGGCGGTAATAGGTACTTCTAACTTCACTTATTATCTATAGTATAATGTCTGTCTGACTGCCATATGTCTTATTGGGCCGGCCCCTACATATACATATGTATATTAGACATGTCAGTACTGAAATTGAAGCTACAGTCTCTATCTATCCCATTAGGGAAGTGGGGCGTGAGTGTGTATGTCGTATCTCTGTCACTGCTCTGTGGACATCGCAGTGGCTGAGGGACACCATGTCTCTGTCTATGCTGTGTAGGAATAGAGGATTGAAGGCGGAAAGAATTTATTATAGTATATAAGAGAGATACTGTCTGTTATTTGTTTCATTGACTTTATGTACCTCCTTATATACACACGGTGGATATAGGTACTTTTAAGGTTACTTATTATCTATATAGTGTCTGTCTGACTGTCATATGTCTTATTGGGCCGGTCCCTACGTAACTGCTACTTTTATTTTATATTTGGCCATATATGTACCTCTTCATACACACTCAGCGGTTATAATAATAATAAAAACGGTTATTTCACAACTACAATACACACGGAGACATAATAAACATAAATAGCACAGATTTTAATACAAACACACCTCTGTATACACACTCGGTGGTTATAGGTACTCCTAACGTCACCCTTTTTCAATATAGCGTCTATCTGACTGTCCTATGTCATACATATATGTATGTTAGTGGATATTAGATATGTCAGTATTGAAGTTGCCGATACAGTCTCTATCTATCCCATTAGGGAAGTGGGGCGTGAGTGTGTGTGTCGTATCTCTGTCACTGCTCTGTGGACAACGCAGTGGCTGAGGGACACCATGTCTCTGTCTATGCTGTGTAGGAATCAAGGATTGAAGGATTAAGAGAGTTGTTTTATATGTGGACTTATATCTCCTACCTGTAACTACTATATCCCCATTTGTCCCACTGACAGACCACTTTCGCTTCATTGACACTCATACATCTTCTCATACACACACGGTGGTTATAGGTACTTCTAAGGTTCATATTTTCATACATACATAGATACACATCACGCCTGATTCCCTGTAGAGGGGTAGTCAGATATCTAGGAAACCCGTTCATTTTGATCCTGACTAATCACTTTCTCTAAATTATATACACTCGGTGGTTATAGGTACTTCTAACGTCACTCTTTTTCAATATAGCGTTTATCTGAGTGTCATATGTCATATATGTATGTACGTTAATTTAATGAACGTTAGATATGTCGGTTCTGAAAAAACATACATACATACATCACGCCTGATTCCCTGTAGAGGAGTAGGCAGAGACGGAGCCCCATTTGTCCCACTGACTGACCACTTTCGCTTCATTCACACTCATACATCTTCTCATATACACTCGGCGATTATAGATACTTCTAAAGTCACCCTTTTTCAATATGGCGTCTATCTGAATCAGACAAAAAGGCACGTCAGCTCAATTTTTCGTAGAATTTTATCTTAAAGGAAATCGGAGATACCATAGGCATACAAAAGGTTTCCACACTATGAAGCAGAATATGATAAAACTTTAATCTCAATCATCTCAGTTTGACCAAAATGATAGATGTGCAAGGTGGGAAGACGACCTGCGCAGGTTGGCCGGCATCGAATGGATGCGAACGGCCACTGACAGAGAGAAGTGGCGTCATTTGGGGGAGACCTATGTCCAACAGTGGATGCATACAGGCTGATGATGATGATGATGATGATGATAGACGTGCCCTTCTCTCGTACGACGGCAGTCGTGGTCGCGGGAAGACTGGCGTCTCAGCTAATGTCTGCCTACCCTCACAATTTTAATTTTTGTTAATTCATATAAAAATTGTTTAATGTTAACAAAAATTCCAATTGTGAGGGTAGACCGACATCCCTACGGGAAACGGGTGTGATGTATATATAACATTACTCTAAATCCTTTCGGGGCATTCAAAGTGATGGTTAGTCCTTTACCCTACATATACAGGGTGGCGCATTTAAAACGGTCAAGACGGGAAAGTCTGAAAGTATAACAGATACGAAGATTTGTTCTTAGGAACCATGTCGCCGATTTTGATAAAAATAAAAACTGCATTCATACTTTATTTGAAAAAATAACTGGATCCAGTTCGGGAATCGAACCCTTTGAAAAAATATAGTTGCACTTTTCACTTATTCTTTTTAAATATCGATTGTGTAGGTCTTAAGCTTTAAATGTCTCTATGAAACATGGTGTCGAAAATGAGTAAAATGCATTGTTTTGGCATACTTTAATTTCCCTAACTAGGGGCAATCTGTCACCAATCTCTCTCTGATGGTGCCTCTCCGACTTACGAAGGTTGGCAGTCACTTCGGCAAATTCAGTCCGATCCCTGGCGAGATGGAACAACTCGGCGGCGCTCTTGATTCCCGTCCACTCTCGTATGTTACGGAGCTACGACTTTTTCCTTCGTCCAACACCTATTAACATGTCACTAATGGTGCATTTTAATACGTTTACAATACTGATACAAATACTACACGTGTCCCATGAGATAATATGTATGTTTACAAACTTCAGTCCACACTAAAAAGCAGAGAAGAGCGTGAATGTACGTTATGACAGTTTTACAAAATACAGAAATACAGTAGATAGAATTTTGCTGCATACACAAATTAACTAGCTGCCGTTCTTCCTTGCATTTCAATCGATGGACTAACAACCTCTGTCACAGTCCCTATTCATTCAATCACAATTCTTATATCATTAAACACAAAAAGCCCTTGCGGGGTAGTCAGAGGTTCAGATGTCCATCTCCGCAATTACGAAGGTAGTAATTCTATGGCCACTACGAACCCACGTGTTAACAAGATAGTCAGTACTCAATGTGACAGGTAGTAAACCATGTCGCCTTTTACAAGCACTAATATTACCTGTTTGGGAACAAGTAGTTTTCCTCACGATGTTTACCCTCACCGTATTATTCGATGCATTTCGTAAACGTATTTTTATTACGAAAATGTACATAGAAATTCATTAAACTTAATTTCCATTAATACATGCTCAAGCGGGATTTGAACCCTGTACCCTCGATACAGAGTCAAGCCCCAAACGACTGAGCTACGTCGAATTAAAAATGTTATTAAGAATCATAATTATATGTATTTATATACATATATTCATGTTTTTTAATCCCTTTCGAGAGGACAGATAAGAGTGGTTATATAACTTCGGAATATGTCATAATGGAACATTGGTGACAGGTTGCTAGCCCATCGCCCAATAGATTCTATTTAACCATAGTCTCGTCTTTTACGTCCCAGCTAGCACGGGACTATATGTATGTATGTAAAGTAACATTTTGGACATGTTATGCGAATGAATGATAGTAGATTGACAAAAGGAATTTATATGAGTAAAGTGGAAGGGCGGTTACGTAGGGGCCGGCCCAATAAGACATGTGACAGTCAGATAGACGCTTTATTGAGAAAGGGTGACGTTAGCAGTACCTATAACCGCCGAGTGTGTATGAGTGTCAATGAAGCGAACGTGGTCTGTCAGGAATGGGGATACGAGATCTCTGCCTACCCCTCTACGGGGAATTAGGCGTGAGGTGGTGAAGATTAAAGATTGTAGCGGCTGTAGCCCAGTGGGTAAGACCTCTGACTTAGACAAAAAAGACAAAAGCGTTCACGACTATGCAGGGAAGTCAGAGGTTCCGGTATCCATCACCACAACTGCGAAGGTAGTCATTCTATGGCCACCTCAATCCTACGTGTTGACCAGATAGTTAGTACTCGCCATTAACAAACACTAACTATTAGCTGTTCGGGGAACAGGTAGGTTTTCTCACGATGTTTTCACTCACCGTAGTATTCAACGCATTTCGTAAATGTATTTTTATTACGAAAATGAACATAGAAATTGATTTCCATTGGTATACCTATGCTCAAGCGGGATATGAACCTTGTACCCACTGATACAGCGTCAAGCCCCAAACAACTGAGCTACGTCGAATTATTATTTCTAAATGTGACAATTAACTTATTAAGGGCATGGTTCGATGGCTTGGACATGTTATGCGGATGAATGATAGCAGATTGGCAAAAGGAGTATATGTGAGTGAAATGGAAGGGTGGTTACGTAGGGGCCGGCCCAATAAGACATATAACAGTCAGATAGACGCAATATTGAAAAAGGGTGAGACGTTAGGAGTACCTGTAACCGCCGAGTGTGTATGAGAAGATGTATGAGTGTCAATGAAGCAAACCTGGTCTGTCAGGAATGGGGATTCAAGATCTCCGCCTACCCCTCTACGGGGAATCAGGCGTGATATGTATGTAAAGAGACAAATAGCTAAACTAGCTCCATCATTCTATCAACCCGCGTCTCGGTAAACGTAGTGTAGGACGCCCCCTGCTAGATGGACCGATGACCTGAAAAAGAAAAAGTAGTGGTTGGCTGAGGACCACGAGTGATCGTGTTTTGTGGCGTACTCTTGGAGAGGCCTACGTCCAGCAGTAGACTGACATAGGCTGATTGATTGATTAATCTATCCACCCCGTCTAGTATCGTATACTAGATGTAATCCAAAAATACCTACTTTCAAAATGTGGGCGGGGCTTAAGCCATGTGAGTATTGATTTTTCGAAAAACGAAAAAACTACGCAGACTCCAAAATTTTATGACTTATCATATTAAACAATGTTAGGAGTACCTATAACTGCCGAGTGTGTTAGAGGTGTATGAGTGTCAGTGAAGCGAAAGTGGTCTGTCAGTGGGACAAATGGGGATTCGTCTCTGCTTACCCCTCTATAGGGAATCAGGCGTGATGTGTATGCATGTTCCGTGCTAGTTGGGATGCAAAAAGAATGCTAACTAGCTGTATTTCTTCGCGCTAGTATTAAACTTGTTTGGGCAACTGATATTAATATTTAAAAGAGATATGAATTAACTATACTTTTACATACTTACTTCCCTCTACAGGGAATCTATATGTATAATATGTATTCTTTGTTTTGGTTTACATTTATATCATCCGTAATTTTCAAGTATTTTTTCTAGATGCCAATCAATCAATCAGCCTATGTCAGTCCACTGCTGGATGTAGGCCTCCCCAAGGGTATAAAACACGATCACTCGTGGCCCTCAGCCAACCACTACAGGCGACCTTTTTCAGGTCATCGGTCCATCTAGCAGGGGGACGTTCTACACTACGTTTAGATGTATCATGCCCAAAATAATTATACCTCTTGGACGAAATCGCAGGCATATCTAGATAAATATATTTTTATGTTAAAATATAAAAACTTACCTTTTCCTACTAATAATTACCAATTGGAAGTAGTTGTTTGAGGCTTGACTCTGTATCAGTGGCTACAGGATTCAAATCTCACTTGAGCATGTACCAATGGAAATGAAGTTTAATGAATTTCGGTGTACATTTTCGTAATAAAAATACATTTACGAAATGAGTCGAATACTCCGGTGAGGGAAAACATCATGAGGGGACCTATCTATTCCCCAAAAACGTAATAGTTAGTGCTTGTAAATGGCGAGATGGCTTACCACCTGTCACATTGAGTACTAACTATCTGGTTAACACGTGGGTTCGAGGTGGCCATAGAATCACTACGTAAGTAAATGGTGGAGATGGAAAGCTGAACCACTGACTATCGCGCAAGGGTTAATGATTGTGAACGCGTTTGTCTTTTTGTCTTTAAACATTTTCCATAGCCTGCGCAATAGTCAATAAATAGTCATCGCTTGTGCGTCAAGGATCACGACCAATCACGTTGGATAATGATTATCTGGTAAAAAGTGCCTTAGATATAGCAATTTCTTCCGCAATTGCGTATATGAACATGCACTTCTGTTCTTCTTCTTTTAATGTGTATGTTTAATGTAATTAAGTCCCTTTCTAGACTGAGATTTAAAAAGAATGCTAATAAGCTGCCGTTCTTCCCGGTATGTCGTAGGAGGCGACTAAGGGTCCAGTGGTAAATGGACTCTATTGGGCGATGAGCTAGCAACCTGTTACCATTGTTCCAGGTGACATCACTATCCCAATATTCTAAAAAGAGTTTAAGGAGATGTTTTTATATCTCCGAGTTTCTGTACACCCCAAAGGGATTAAAAGATGTTAATATTTATGTAATTTAGTTAAGAGTTAATAATTGAGATAATAGTAGTAAAATTTATATCTTAGAAAAGGCATACAGTGTTATAATAATAAATAAATAATATATGATAAAGATGAAATAATTGAAAAAAATTACTTTACGATATTTATTAAAAAATGAATCCATTTTGATTATCTTGAATTCACAACACTAACACAACTATCCACCATTTTAAAAAATTAATCCGTTCATATTATGCTCTTAAATAGCACATTATCTTCAAATAATGAATTAAGATATTCAAAAACACATATTACCGCCAAATATTGAACACAGTACATACACATTATTCTATGTAAAAATTAAACTGTTTAAAAAGGGTCTTCAAGGATTTTTCCATTATGGCGGCAATCGCCATATTGGTAATTTATAAATGAGGCAAAGCAAATATTCTTTTCAGCCAAACTAATAATAATATTGATATCTTTATTGAGACATCCACATCAATTACCTACATAAAGATCCCGCCACATAAGGTGGCAGTTGGAGGCGTCGCCACAGTCGCGTAATTCAGTGTTACCAGTAAACACGCCAAAACTAGCACTCACTGTGCCATACGGCTCGATACATTATAGGTTTCATTTGTAACGGTCTTTGGTTGCAGAGCTATAAACTCAAATAAAACAAATTAATATATCAAAGTCAAAATATGTTTATTAAACTATTTCAAACATGATTAATAATTAACGGGACTTATCCTTCTTATTATATATTACATATATTATGTGTTCCTTCACTCTGTCCGCAATAGACCGTTTAGTGTGTTCGACGTAGGATTTCCCACAGCTGCAATCAATCTTATACACACCCTTATATCTTATATCATGAGTATAAATCGCGAATCTCTTAAAACTATTATTTCAAACATGGCACTGAGCATTGTCATTACATATTTTTTACCGAGGTTAGATCAGCGGAGACCCTAGCTTGGAGAAGAACTAACAAGAAACTCTGGAAATCAATTTATTATAATCACCCTTAACAAACATAAAAATTACAAAGAGTGGGCAAAAAACACAACGCTGGTAATACTAAATTTACCTTTCATACAAAATAACACGCAATGGCGGTAACGTCAAATTTAGTTCCAAGTTTGGCTACTGCCACCTTATGTGGCGGGATCTCTACAATAAAATTTATAGACAATAATTGAATTACACAACACATAAAATTACATTTCATTTAACATTAAATTCTATTTAAATTGTTTTACATGAAATTTAATTTACACTTCAAATATGATCACACACTAAACTATATTATGATTTTAATTACTAACATAAAGTTAATGTAATATAAAATTAATCGATGGACACCCGACGCTCGTGACTACCCCGCAAAGGTAATGGTTGTGAGCGTTTTTTTTTAATCTTTAAATTCGTACATACGTACATGCATATTTTGACAATCACCCTTTAGTCAGAAGTTAATATGTTCGTCACCTGGGCATACGACATCTGATAGTTATTCAAATATTACACATATTCATAACTAGTGACCCGCTCCGGCTTCGCACGGATATAAAATATATAGCCTACTCCACTATTTAATGGATGTTATTATACATAGAAACCTTCCTCTTGAAATACTTTATCTATTAAAAAAACCGCATCAAAATCCGTTGCGTAGTTTCAAAGATTTAAGCATACAAAGGGACATAAACGCGAAAATTGGGAAAATATATAACCAATTATGTGATTGGTTTTCTAGTAACGGACTACTGTTAAATGCCACAAAGTCCCTTTTGGTGCCGTTTACTATTAAATCCATGTTTGGCTCTGTGGATGTGTGCTCCCCTATACCCGTTAGCCAGACATGTAAATTCCTCGGTTTCTTGCTGGATTCGAACTTGAGTTGGAAGGACCATGTTCAATCTGTGTGTGACAGACTCGCCGGGGCGGTTTATGCCCTTCGGAAGCTGAAACATTTGGTTTCAGCAAGAGTGTTAAAGCAGGTATATTTCGCCCACTTCCACTCTATTATTACGTATGGAGTAATGTTGTGGGGAAATTCGCCTGATGCGCGCCGGGCGTTCCTACTACAAAAGCGTGCGTTAAGAACAATGTTAGGGAAAGGTCCCCGGGAAACCTGTAGAACCCACTTTGCAAAAGAACGTATCATGACGTTGGCTTGTGTTCACATATTTGAAACAGTCAAATATGTGAGAGAAAATCTAAAGACATTTAAGCGTCGAACGGGTGGCGATAAAGTATTGCGAAACGCGGGACGCCTTGCTAGCGTGTCACGTCGAACTGGATACGGTTCCGGAATACCTCGGGTGATCGGTCCCACGTACTACGAGCATCTTCCTCGCGATTTACGGGAAAAAACTGACGACGAAGCGTTCTATCGCCGACTAAAGGGCTTTTTACTGGATTCTGAATACTACAGTGTAGACGAGTTTTTGAATAAATAACTATTTGATAATTAGATTATAATTGTAATAACTTGACAGTTTAAATTTATTTATTCAAATTTAAATTGCTATTTTATATAATTTTATTCTTTATTTTTGTTAATTTATTATTATTTAATCATTAATTTTTATTCTGTTATAAGCCATGACATTAAGCATACAAAATGGTATGTTAATAACTAAGTATACCTATTTTTATATACGATAATTATTATAAAGTTATAAGTTCATTTTTGACGATCATATAACACTCTCTGTATGCACATTGGAGCCTTTGTCAATTGTCATATAAATTGGTTATGTGTAATAAAAAATCTAATCTAATCTAATCTAATCATAGGGACAGAGAAAGCGACTTTGTTTTATACTATTATTCATACTTAGATATTTAAAGTTATCCCTCAGCGTTATTCACCTAGACTCTTTTTCTTTATAAAGCTGTTTAAATATGTTGGTAAATATATTAATTAGTTCTAAATTGACGTAATAAACAATGTCATAAATGCAATTTAATAAATTAGTGTTTAATTATATTTCCCTAATTGCTCTTTTATATTTATTTGGCTAATATAGTGTAATAAAGTTGTAACTAACTAAAACTAATATCATTTATTATATTTTTCTTTATTCAGTCAATATTTATTTATTAAGGAATCAGAACAGAAATGAACACAGAAGATAAATATAACAAGAATACATAAGAAAATAGATGCGCTCATTTCCATAAATATGTCTCACAAAGAACACAAAATGATAATGTGAAAAAACTAAATTGTAAATTATATTTGATAGACAATAAATACTTATTATAATTTATGAATAATATTATATCTATTTCTGTCGAAAACCAAAAATCTAGAATAAACTATGCTACTAATTTGGTGCTATTTCTATAAAGTAAGTTAATTAATTCGAAGCCGAAGTAAATATAGAACGCCGAAGCCGTCTAACAAACAAGTTATTATGATACATATTAATAGTAATCTGATATTTTCGATTAAATATTCATAACAAGCTTGTATTTCTGGAAAAATTTGCAATATTTGAAAGCGATCGAAATGAGGTTACATGTAATAAGACCTCTTTTCTACGCAAGTAGGAAAAAAACTTCAAAATAGTTCGGATTCAATCAGGCAGAAAAACTGTCTAAAATATGCTCTATTCCATTGACATAGGATATGTTTTTACATATTTAGTATTATCGTATCTCTCACTCAAAATACGCCCAAAATGACGTCGGTAATCTCATTTTGAAAACAGTCGGCCCCTAAGCTAGGGACGTAGCGCGCGTGAAGGCAGCCGCGTTTTCTCAACTTGGAATTTTCCAATTGACCGGTTTCCGATATTTTTTGTCGATTTTACTCAACAAACACGGCGCGAACGTTATTTTTCGCAAGTCGTCTACGAATGGGAAAGTTTTAAATCTCACGCCGATAGAGTCCGTATTCGCGTGTGCTAGTACACTTTGCAACGCGGTCGGTTTAGGGTGCTCGCTTTCGCAAGGAATATCCCGGGGGAGCGGCGCGTTGCAATTCCGCCGGGTTGCAATTTCATTAGAACTGTCAAGTCGAAGTAGGTACATATTTCGAGTCAAAAATAATTGACATGATCAATTTATTTAGGTTTATTTTTTGATAAATTTGTTTTTATTTCTCCGTTTATTTGTATCAGTAATGTTATCTGCGTTTCTATTGGCACAGTGATTGTAATTTTCCACTATTACTATGTAGTTTAGCAAGAAAACAAACTAGTTTAGTGGCGCTTTCGAAAATTCATTTCCTAGTACATTATCGCGGAATTTTTCCGCAATTCGCAACAATAAGGACTCTATGTGGTCTCTTATTCGTTTCTAGAAAGTGCGACGAGTGGAATAGTGCCGATTTGCTGGTGAAAATGTGATTTTTCATCGTTAATTTCCCGTGTGAAGCAGTTGTTTTTATTTCGTCTAGTTGGTCTAAATTTGTGCAAAAACATAATAACTTTGTATATTGTGAAAGTGCAGTGTGCCTGGCCGATTGCATCGACGCCTGTAACCTTCGAAAAGGCGGCCACAAGTCTTATGAAGCTGAAGAAACGGAGTTTTTTCCGAAATAAACTACAACCATTGCAGAGAAAGTTTAAATTTTCCTTCATGTTTTTCCCACACTACCGAACTGCCTAGACTGTGTCTGTAAACCTGATCCTGTAATATAATTGGTGAGTAAACCTTTTATTCCTTTATATTTATTATATTCCATACCTTTCTAGAACTAATAAAAAATTTAACAATTATTTTGAAACAACTGAATCTCTAAAAGTTCCCTTTTTAAACTCATAGATTTTTAAACCATACATGAAAAAATACATCTGTATACTATGGGTTAGTTAATTATTACTTGGTTAATATCCTCCTTTTAATATCATAGATGTTAAACTAGTTGCTAGTTCATCGCATAAAAGATTGCATTTATCCCTCTACCTGACACATATCAGTACAAAATAGAAAGAAAAGCAGTTACTAGGATTCCCAGAGTAACAAGGATCTTAAAAAGATTACTAATACCTTAAATTTCACTTCTAAAATCAATATTTAATTAAAATACTAAAGAAGTTGTAAATTGAATTTGTTGAGCGATAGGCTAGCAAACTATATTCAATATAAATACACATATTGATGCATTTTTAGAATAATATGTAAATAAAGTACTTAGATATATACTGTAAATATACCTGAGTATTTATTATGGTAATTATGCAATCTATTCTGTGATTGTAGCTTCCAAATATCTATCTACCCTAGAAGTGATAATGCTTGGTAGGACCTGAGTATATATATATATATATATATATATATATATAAACCATAGATCTTATATATTATTTTACCTCTCAACTTTAACTATAGACACTTAAATCTCTGAATACCCCAAAATGGATAATGGTATAATATGTATATTATTGTATTTATTTGAACGTATATATTAGGAAGAAAATGCAGTGACTAAGATTGAAAAGGGCATGCTTCATTTGGACATATCTTATGTTTCAGTGGTTTGTACATGTTATGCGGATGAATGATAGCAGATTGACAAAAGGAATATATGTGAGTGAAGTGGAAGGGCGGTTAAGATATTGAAAAAGGGTGACGTTAGAAGTAACTTTAACCATGGAGTATTATTAATATCCTTGATTGCTGTTTATAGAGAATAGTCAGTATTTTTAAATGGTGATAGACACACCATAGTTCTGACTATCACTCACACCTCTGCCTACCCTGAACGGGATCATATTATGATATAATGTAAACCTTCCTAATTATCTAATTAATGAGATATATTATTATATATGTACAATAAAACAAGGAATTAAAACTATAAACCTAAAGTAGAAATAAAAATTAAATTACATAGAAAATATCTTTATAATCATCGCTGTCAGAGGGTGGTAGGGTTCCCAAGACACTGATAGCATTCCCCCTCTGAATAGCCATGCTAATAGATATATAATAGTTACATATGAGATATATTGATTTAGAATCAGAAATTTTACCTTAGTTATTATAGTTAAACTATTTTCTTTCTATAACTATCCAATGTTAGTCTGTAATGTGAATAAAAAGCTATTAAATGCCATTCTGCTGTTATGTTGTAAAAGGCGACTAAGAGACTAGATGTTAATCTACTTAGTGAAGGTACTAAGTGAAGGTAGCCTGTCACTTTATTTTAATATACTACCATCTCAATTTCAATAAGTATACTAAAGGTACAGAAAATATGGTGTTCAAGGTTGTGGATACCCCAAAGGTGATACAAGGCGTGTTTATGTATGTATAGTACATACACACTCTGTTATAAACATAAAATTACGCTTCACGACGTGTGTATACAAACTCCCTTTTTATTATGGTGGGGTAGTCAGAGGCTTGAGTGCCCATCTCCGAAATTTCGAAGGCATGTTAGGTATGGGTCATTCGTAGCCCGCGTATCACTAAAGACAGCACCCAACGTGATAGGTAGTGAACCGTATCGCCGTATAACTATAGGCACTGACTATAACCTATCCTGAGGGAAAGGCAGGTTTCCTCACGATGTTTTCCCTCACCGTTAGCGACTGTAAATTATGTACGTAAATGAAAAACATAGTTATTTAAATTTCATTCATTGGTACATGCCAGAGTCGGGATTCGAACCTAGGACCTTTCTCATACGAAGTCCGAGGTCTTACCCACTGGCCCTTTCGCTATCTTAAAGCAAACAAATTATTAAAATTTCGTGCACTAATATGATTAGTTATTTAATGTTGTAATATGTGTTTAATTCAATAAGAATAGCTTACATTACGTACATACATATTCACGCCTCTACGTCCCCAACGGGATAGGCAGAGACTATCGATCGCCACCTGGAATGGATGACAAATCTCTTACTTCACTCACACCTATTAATCTTATATTTATAGTAATAAAACTCATATTTACTGACACTATATCCCTTAATTGCCTCTTACGACATAACACGAAAGACAGTTAATTTAAATAGACCATAGACCAATTGAACTAGCCCCTTGGTAGGTACATTAAAGACTTGTGTTAAGGGTACTAGTCGACGTATATTTAAGAAATATATACTTATTATATATAGATAAATGCATGTATAGCATATATATTATAATCAACGACCAGACTGGAAAGCAGAAGAAAAGCATAATTCTTAACTCTGCCTCTGAGAATCTTTGGGACCTCACGATTAGCGTTCAGGTGTTTAACCAATCGCGCCACGGAGGTCGTCAAATAAAAACGCAAGTCATTCTAAAAGCATAACGTAGACATTTGAAAATTTTCCACAACTAGGTAATTATAATAATAAAATGATTATTAAAGAAAAATTAGACATTTTATCTTACAAATTAATCATACATATACGTACACATCGCGCCTGATTCCCTGTAGAGGGGTAGGCAGATCACGGATCCCCATTTGTCCCACTGACAGACCACTTTCGCTTCATTGATAAAATAATCGTAAAGTAGGTATACAATATTTCAGTATTCCATATTGAAAAAGAGTGACGTTAGAAGTACCTATAACCGCCGAGTGTAAGAGGTGTATGAGTGTCAATGAAGCCAACGTGGTTTGTCAGCAGGACAGATGGGGATCCGTGATTCGCTTATCCCCCTACAGGGAATCAGGCGTGATGTATATGTATGTATGTAACAATAAAGATTACGACTTTAAATCCATTTAGCGTAGTCAGAGACTCGAGTGATGAACGTCGCGTTATCGATTTTAAAATTCGAAGCCCACGTGTCGACCAGATAGTCAGTACTCAATGTGACAGGTGGTTAGCCGTGTCGCCATTTACAAGCACTTACTATTACCTGTTCGGGGAACAGGTAGGTTTCCTCACGATGTTTCCCTTCCACGGTAGAAATTATAGATGTGTTTAATAATTTGCGAAATTGTTTAACAGAAGAGCATGTAAGAAGGTTAATGGGTGTGAGTGAAGCAAGAGATTTGTCACCCGTTCCAGGTGGCTTAATAGTCTCTGCCTATACCGTTGGGGACGTAGATACGTGAATACTTGTATGTTTGTAGGTACTTAGAGGTGTGAATATATGTATATAGGGTAGGATGCCCCCCTGCTAGATGGACCGATGACCTGAAAAAGGTCGCTGGTAGTTGGCTGAGGGCCACGAGTGATCGTGTTTTGTGTACCCTTGGGCCCTTGGGGAGGCCTACGTCCAGCAGTGGACTGACATAGGCTGATTGATTGATGTACGTATATTGCACGTAAATGATCCATTGGTACATACCCCGGAAATTGAACCCGAACCTTCAATTCTCAAATCGATTGCCTCAATCACTGATCCAATGTGTATTAGGGACGTCAATACAATGTAATTAGTTAGCTGCTTTTCTCGCATATACTTTTGTGGGTGATAGGCTAGCAACCATCACGAATATTAATAATAATAAAGCATTTATGTATAACTATAAAAATATACACAATACAAAAAGTTTACAATAAAACTTACAAACTAGGGGGAATAGCTTGTGCATGTTATTGTCGCAGCAAAAAGGTTCTAACTCAGCTGGGTATGTTAAGTTTGGTATTATTAAATTAATAACATATATCTTCCCATCAACCGAATAAAATATATTTAGTTACTTATCTATTAACTAGGGACCCGCTCCGGCTTCGCACGGGTATAAAATATATAGCCCACTATTTAATGGATGTTATTATACATCTAAACCTGCCTCTTGAATCACTCTATCTATTAAAAAAACTGCATCAAAATCCGTTGCGTAGTTTCAAAGATTTGAGCATACAAAGGGACATAGGGACAAAGAAAGCGACTTTGTTTTATACTATGTAGTGATCTATTAATTTAAAAAATTGATGAATATAGAGAAAGGTATGTTAAGGTGGTTTGGGCACACGGAGCGGATGGATGAAAGGAGGGTTACGAAAGGAATCTATAAAGCCAAAGTGTAAGGTAGAGTTGGACGGGGTAGGCCGCGTACAACTTATACAGATCAAATTGGAGACATTCTTCTCAAGGCGGGTGTAGCGTGATGAACAGAAGAGCATGTAAGAAGGTTAATGGGTGTTAGTGAGGGAAGATTTGTCAGGATCGTTTTTTCGCGTTCGATGGTCTTTACTTATTCTCTTGGGGACGTAGAGGCGTGAATATATGTATGTATGTATTAAAATATGAATAAGAAGTCTTCGAACCTCCTTATTTTGTTTACTGCTTTAGGTAATAATAATAATATTTGGACATTATTACACCAATTGAACTAGCGCCTTGGTAAGTACATTTAAGACTATGTGTTAAGGGTACTAGTCAACATACATTTAAGAAATATATACTTATCATACATAGATAAATACATATATAGCATGTATAATCAACATCCAGACTGGAAAGCAGTAGAAAAGCGTAGTTCTTGACTCTGCCTCCACCGGGAATCGAACCCGGGACCACACGATTAGTAACTAAAGAAAATACAAATAGCCATTTACATACCCCCTAGTCTATTAGTGACATCCGTAGGTAATAGTTAGTGCTTGTAAATGGCGACATGGCTTACCACCTGTCACATTGAGTACTGACTTGGTCAACACGTGGGTTCGAGGTGGCCATAAAGTTACTACCTTCGCAATTGCGGAGATGGACACCTGAACCTATTACTACTTTGCAAGGGTTAATGGTAGTTAAAGCGTTAGTCTTTGTGTTGTTATTTACGTACATAATTTACAGTCGCTAACGGTGAGGGAAAACATCGTGAGGAAACCTGTCTGTCCCTCAGGATAGGTAATAGTCAGTGCCTATATACGGCGATACGGTTCACTACCTATCATGTTGGGTGCTGTCTATCTAGTGATACGCGGGCTTCGAATGACCCATACCTAACATGCCTTCGAAATTTCGGAGATGGGCATTCAAGCCTCTGACTACGCCGCCATAATAAAAAAGGGAGTGTGTATACACAAGTCTTGAAGCGTATGTTTTTATGCTATTTTTGTGTTGTAGTAGTGTTTTGAGACTTGCCAGGAAGAACGGCAGCTAGTTAGCATTCTTTTAACGTCCCAGATATTAGAGATGACGTTTTTTTTTATTCTCTATTAAGCCATTCTCCACTAAGGTTATGTCGGCTGAAGTACAAACACTGATGCTACGGCGTTTGAACTTCTTGTTATTCCATCGCCATGGTTACACCAACGCCGCCAGCCGCTACAACCGAAGAAAAACGAAATCGAAGCTCCAATTCTTCTCTTCCTTCCTCTTCGGTTCGTTCCAGTTGAGGATTCAAATCTTGTCTCAAAGCGAACATATTTAGCCAGTTTGGTATCACAAAGAGAATTTAATATGTTATAAAATTCAATAACAATTTCAAACTGCATCGACAGAGATAGCTGTATGCAAGAGTAACGTGATGGAAAGAGATGTGTGCGCGGTTTTTTTGCATTTTTCAAAGTATGATTTCTAGCTTTAGGGTTGTCGATGCGTGGTTTTATTTAAAATTTATTCACTTATCTAGATTGGTTAGTTTGTTAGATTCTACAATATAGTAACTATGTTTAAATAGGGTATGTTTAATAATTAATAGTTACATAAGTATGTATGTATATTAACGCAGGGATCGGCCCAATAATACTAATGACAGTTAGATAGACGCCATTTTGAAAAGTGACGTTTGACGTACATATAACCACCGAGTGTATATGAAATGTATGAGTGTCACTGAAGCGAAAGACATCGGATAGCGATCTGTGATCTATCCCTACCCCTCTACAGGGAATCAGGCGTCATGTGTATGTATGTATGTATTCGCAATTTGTGAAACAAATCATTTGTACGGTGAACAACGTGAGGAAACCTTTTTCATTAAAATAGGCAATAGACCAGCGCCTTTTAGTCATACGAATAATAATAATAATAACATCTTTATTGAGTCCACATTATTTCATTGAATATTCAACATATAGAATTCATAGACAATACATTGGATTACATAATACCAAACACATAATTATATTTCATTCAATTAAATTACATTTCAAATACTACGGTGAGGGACAACATTTTGAGGAAACTTACTTGTTGTCCGAACTGGTAATAGTTAGTGCTTGTAAATGGCGACATGGCTGACCACCTGTCATTAAATACTGACTATCTGGTCGACATGTGGGTTCGAGGTGGCCATAGTATTACTACCTTCGCAATTCGGAGATGGACACCTGAATCTGACTACCCCGCAAGGGTTAATGGTCGTGAATGCGTTTGTTTGTCTTCAAATAAATTAAAATATGATATCACACAGCTAGTTGTGGTAATTTCAAAAGACATTCAGCTCGAATCATGACTTCTCCTTGATTGCTGACTATCTGGTGAAAAGTGCGTTAGATCTGATCATAAACAAATTACTATTGGAAAGACGGTCACATGGATTTTATTTTAACTGATAAAAACTTTCATGAAATATATACATATGTACATACATACATACACATTACGCCTGATTCCCTGTAGAGGGGTAGGCAGAGATCACGGATCCCCATTTGTCCCGATCCTGACACACCACTTTCGCTTCATTGACATTCTTACATCTTCTCATACACTCTCGGCGGTTATAGGTACACCTAACGTCACCTTTTTTCAATATAGCGTCTATCTGACTTATATGTCTCATTGGGTCGGCCCCTACGTAACCGCCCTTACATTTCACTAATATATATACCTTTTGTCAATCTGCTATCATTCATCCGCATAACATGTCCAAACCATCGAAGCATGCTCTTTTCAATCTTAGTCACTACATCTTCTTGAAATATATGTATATGTGTAATAGCGGCTGTAGCCAAGTGGGTAAGACCTCTGAGTTCTTATTAGAGGTCCTAGGTTCGAATCTCGCCCCTAGCATGTAAATATGAATGAATTTCTTTTTTCATTTACGTACATAATTTACAGTCGCTAATGGTGAGGGAAAACACCGTAAGGTAATTTGTCTAAATCTACTATATATAATAAGTATATATTTGTTAAATATACGTTGACTAGTACCCTTAGCACAAGCCTTAAATGTACTTACCAAGGGGCTAGTATTTTAAAACGAAAAACTCAAGTGTAGTGATATACACGCATTAGCTTCAAGAACTACTTGTGTATTTAATGAAGACATCTACACAATTGCGAAGGTAACTAGTAATTTTATGGCCACTTCGAAGCCACATGTTGACCAGATAGTCAGTACTCAATGTGACAGGTAAGCCGTGTCGCCATTTATAAGCACTAACTATTACTCGTTCTGTGAACAGGTAAGTTTCCTCACGATGTTTTCCCTCACCGTAATATTCGTAAATGTATTATTATTACGAAAATGTACATAGAAACCCATTAAACTTAATTTCCATTGGTACATGGTCAAGGATTTGAACCCTGTACCCACTGATACAGAGTCAAGCCCCAAACAACTGAACTACGTCGAATTACTACAATTATTTCTACATTATATTGAAAAAGGGTAACTTTAGGAGTACCTATAACCGCCGAGTGTGTATGAGAAGATGTACGAGTGTCAATGGAGCGAAAGTGGTCTGTCAGCGGGCCAAATGGTACGTCGATTTTTTCGAATGGAATTTTTAATTAATAATAATTAGATTGACAACCCTGACCGCTTTGAAAAACTAAAGTTTTCTCTTTTGCAATAAGAAATGCATTTTGCCGTTACGTGTGTACGGTTAAGCAAAAACGGTAGGCCGTTCTCATAGATACGTTCCCACATACGAAGCGATCTGGGACGTAACAAGAATGCTAACTAGCTGCCGTTCTTCCGCGAATAGCTTAGGCATGTAGTCTTTATTTTCAAATAGATACATACACTTCAGAACTCTTCCGTTACTTACATACATACGCTTCACGACTTGTGTATACACACTCACTTTTTTATTATGGCGGGGTAGTCAGAGGCTTGAATGCCCATCTCCGAAATTTCGAAGGCATGTCAGGTATGGGTCATTCGAAGCCCGCGTATCACTAGATAGACAGCACCCAACATGATAGGTAGTAACTATTACCTATCCTGGGGGATAGGCAGGTTTCCATACGATGTTTTCCCTCACCGTTAGCGACTGTAAATTATGAACGTAAATGAAAAACACATATTTAAATGTCATTCATTGGTACATGCCAGAGTCGGGATTGGAACCTAGGACCTTTCTCATACGAAGTCCGAGGTCTTACCCATTGGGCTACAGCTGTTTCTCTTCCGTTATGTAGTGAATAACTTAAGGGTGTAGTTATGTTTGAATATACGCTTCACGACTTGTGTATACACACCACGAACCTAATATAAAGAGGACCCAACGAAAGGCGCGGTCCCCGTTACGCGGTGCGGAGTCCAAATGGCGTGTTTTAATTGCTGCGGAGTCTAAAAATGTGTAGTAGAAAGAAGATACCTATGTTTAGTCTCGCAAAATGCCGTGTTTTAATTGGTTGTAATATCTCCCCTCCATCTCGCGTACCTCTGGGAATCTTTGGGACCTCACGATTAGCGTTCAGGTGCTCAACCAATCGCGCCACGGAGGTCGTAATCTCGTCTCCACCTAATTCTTCAAGGCAGGCGTAATATGTAAGTAACGGAGGCAGCTCAGTTGTTTGGGGCTTGGCTCTGTATTAGTGGGTACAGGGTTCAAATCCCGCTTGAGCATGTACCAATGGAAATGAAGTTTAATGAATTTCTATGTACATTTTCGTAATAAAAACACATTTACGAAATGCATCGAATTACACGGTGAGGGAAAACATCGTGAGGAAATCTACTTGTTCCCCGAACAGGTAATAGTTAGTGCTTGTAAATGGCGACATGGCTGACCACCTGTCACATTGAGTACTGACTTGTCAACACGTGGGTTTGAGGTGTCCATAGAATTACTACCTTCGCAATTGCGGAGATGGACACCTGAACCTCTGACTGCAAGGGTTAATGGTCGTGAATGCGTTTGTTTGTGTTTTGTAACGGCAACTGGTTAAGTGTTTAAAGTCCCCACTTAACACAGTACCGTCACCTAGTAATTTTCCACAATCGGCTTTTTTGTTTGTCACGTCGCGTGTATTTTCGAAATGTCGATCGGCGGCCTTCGATCGCACAAAAGCGAATCCAAAAAAGTGTCTTTGAGATTTAGCAGGCATGAGCTTACGGCGATTTGTAAAGGGACGTTAAGTTCATAGTGTCTTCGTGATATTCAGAGGTTAAACTGGCTAATGAGACGTTAGTTAATTAAGAAAGGGTAGTGTTTAAAGAAATATCAGATAATACGAAAATGCACTTTTAAAATACTGATTTGTATACCAAAATAATGGTACACCATTGACTTATGGTAGTGAAAGTTGGGTATGGCAAAAGAAACATGAAAGTAGAATCAATGCCGTTGAAATGCAGGCACTAGGAAGCATGTTAAGAGTGACATTGAATGATAGAATTAAAAATAGTGTGATAAGGGAAGGTTGCGCTTTAAAAGAAGATTTAGTGACTAAGATTGAAAAGAGCATGCTTCGATGGCTTGGACATGTTATGCGGATGAATGATAGAAGATTGACAAAAGGAATATATATATGAGTGAAGTGGAAGGGCGGTTACGTAGGGGCCGGCCTAATAAGACATATAACAGTCAGTTAATGTACAGTCGTATATAAATGTTTAGTCGTATCGGCGATACGATTCACTATCTAGTAAAACGCGGGCTTTGATTTGTTTATGAATGTCATACTTAACATGCCTTCGAAATGTCGGCACTCAAGCCTACCCCTCTACAATAAATAACGGTGTAACTATACACAGTCCATGAAGCGTATGTTATTTTACTGATGTTTGAAATTTATTATGTTGAACTGAAAGCTGATGTGGCAGTGGGCCGGTCACGTCTGTCGCAGAAACAACGACCGTTGGAACAAAGCGGTTCTCGAATGGCGACCGCGTCTCGGTAAACGTAGTGTAGGACCCCCCCCTGCTAGATGCACCGATGATCTGAAAAAGGTCGCTGGTAGTTGGCTGAGGGCCACGAGTGATCGTGTTTTGTACCCTTGGGGAGGCCTACGTCCAGCAGTGGAATGACATAGGCTGATTGATTGTACTAAAACTGACTTTGGTATGTATACAGCTTTATAAAATCGCCATAAGGCTACGTTTGGTCCAAACGACCCTAGCCAGCGGGTTATTGACCTTCTAGTTGATTTCTAATGAAGGAAAATTTTCATTTCGAACTAGCAATCGGTCGCGGATTCACTCGCGCTGCCGCGTAAATGACGAGGTTACCACCTGTCACATTGAGTACTGACTATCTAGTCAACAAGTGGGTTTGAGGTGGCCATAGAATTACTACCTTCGCAATTGCGGTGATGGGAATCTGAACCTCTGACTACCCCGCAAGGGTTAATGGTCGTGAATGCGTTTGTCTTTTGGGACTTTAAGGTGTAATCATCTGGTTTTAAGGAGCGTTTGAATCATACATACATACATATGACAACCGTTTTCCAGTAGAGGGGAAGGCTGAGATCACGGATCCCCATCTGTCCCACTGAGAGACCACTTTCGCTTCATTCACACTCATAGACACTCGGCGGTTATAGGTTATTTCTAACGTCACCCTTTTTCAATATATCGTCTGACAGTCCATGTCTTATTGGGCCGGCTCCTACGTAACCGCCCTTCCACTTCACTCATATATATTCCTTTTGTCAATCTGGTATCATTCATCCGCATAACATGTCCAAACCATCGAAGCATGGTATAAAATATTAATCGTAGTTTAAAATATAACGAAAAACTTTATATTTTTGTTCTCAAAGCCCCATGGTTTCGACGTAAAAAGAATGCTAACTAGCTGCCGTTCTTCCCGGCATGTCGTAGGAGGCGACTAAGGGACTAGAGGTCAATGGAATATATTGGGCGTTGCTTAGTAACCTGTCACCAATGTTCCATATGACATCACAACCCCAATATTCATGCTAAAAGTGACCTAGGAGATATTATACCTCCGAGGTTCTGTCCACCCCGAAAGGGATTAAAGGACGTGAATGTATATGTGTTTTTATTTCTAACTAGCGACCCGCTCCGGCTTCGCACGGGTATAAAATATATAGCCTACTCCACTATTTAATGGATGTCATTATACATATAAACCTTCCTCTTGAATCACTATCTATTAAAACAAAGCGCATCAAAATCCGTTGCGTAGTTTCAAAGATTTAAGCATACAAAGGGACATAGGGACAGAGAAAGCAACTTTGTTTTATACTATGTAGTGAAGTTAAACTATGAATTTGTAAGATTAATACATTTATTATCCTTGGTCGCCTCCTACAACATATCGTTAAGAACGGCAGCTAGTTACCAATATTTAGTCCCAAATTAACATACATTACATATCCATATACATTCACGTCCTTTAATCCCTTTCGGGGTGGACAGAACCTTGGAGATATAATATCTTATAGTTAGGTCACTTTTTAGCATGAATATTGGGGTTTTGATGTTATATGGAACATTGGTGACAGGTTGCTAGCCTATCGCCCAATAGATTTCATTTACCCCTAGTCTCTTTGTAGCTTTAGACATGCCGGGAAGAACGGCAACTAGTTAGCATTCTTTTTACGTCACAGACTAGCACGGGACATTTGTTACGTAACAAAAATAGATAAGTAACTATTATGCAGTGGAAAATTTTGAGTTTTTATCATTTAGTTTAAGTATGTAAATACAATATTGAAAAAGGGTGACGTTAGACGTACCTATAACCACCGAATGTAAGGGGTGTACTAGTTATGCCGATAATAATAATATTTGGACATTATTACACCAATTGAACGAGCCCCTTGATAAGTTCATTTAAGACTTGTGTTAAGGGTACTAGTCAACGTATATTTAACAAATATACATATTATACATGATAAATACATAATATATAGCATATATAGTTAATCAACGACCAGACTGGAAAGCAGAAGAAAAGCGTAGTTCTTAACTCTGCCTCTGGGAATCTTTGGAACCTCACGATTAGCGTTCAGGTGCTTAACCAATCGCGCCACGGAAGTCGTCATGGTCTCGATAAAGAAGATGTAGTGACTATGATTGAAAAGGGCATGCTTCAGTTTGGACATATGCGGATGAATGATAGTAGATTGACAAAAGGAATATATGTGAGTGAAGTGGAAGGGCGGTTACGTAGGGGCCGGCCCAATAAGGCATATGACAGTCAGATAGACGCCATATTGAAAAAGGGTGACGTTAGGAGTACCTATAACTTCGAAGTGTGTTAGGGGTGTATGAGTGTCATTATATACATACATATGATTCACGACTTGTGTATACACACTCCCTTTTTTATTATGGCGGGGTAGTCTGAAGCTTGAATGCCCATCTCCGAATGTCATTAGAAGCCCGCGTATCATTAGATAGACAGCACCCAACGTGATAGGTAGTGAACCTAATCGCCGTATATTGGCACTGACTATTACCTATCCCGAGGGATAGGCAGGTTTCCTCACGATGGTTAACAGAATCTCAGAGATACATCTCCTAGGTCACTTTTTAGCATGAATATTTGGGTTGTGATGTCATATTGGTGACTGATTACTAGCCCATTACCCAATGGATTCCATATACCCCTAGTCCCTTAGTCGCCTACGACATGCCGGGAAGAACGGCAGCTAGTTAGCATTCCTATCACGTCCCAGCTTACCATGAAACTACATAATGTAAGCACAATAATTTATCTAATGGAAAATTTTCGATTATTATCGTTGTTTGTTCGAATTCGAACGCGTGTATCTATTTTTGAAATGGTCGAACCGGTTCTGTAGTTTATTTATAGAATGACCCCGGCATGGGTCTTTTTTTCGAAAACACCGCGCTACTGGCCATAAAAAGTTTTGACCTCGTTTTAGCGGAACTTTTTCGGTGTTACGTGTCGGGGACGTGAAGGAATGCTAACTAGCTGCCGTTCGTAAGTACTAGGTCTCCGAATAACTAGTTAGTGCTTGTAAATGGCATGGCTTTCGACCTGTCACATTGAGTACTGACTTGTCAACACGTAGGTTTTATATAACGAAAGTACGCAATTTCAATGGACACCTGAACCTCTGACTACCCCGCAAGGGTTAAAAGGTCGTGAACACGTTTGTCTTTTTATATTATAAAAATTCGAAATTTATAACATTGTGACATTTGAGTTACTTTTTTGTCTCACGAGGTTTTCTCTCACCGTAATAACTAGTTGGTGCATTTTGCAATTCTATTTTTATTACGAAAATGTATATAGAAATTCATTAAACTTCATTTCCATTACATGCTCCGAGGTTTGAACCCTGTACCCACTGATACAGAGTCATGCCCCTAACAACTGAGCTACTTCGAATTGATTGAAAGACGAATATATGTTGACTAATAGATTAAGAGCTATGGAATAATTACTTTACTATTGTTAACATACTTATCTTGAACCCACGTAGTCAGAGGTTCAGGGGTCCATCTCCGCAATTGCGAAGGTAGTCATTCTATGCCACCCCGAACCCACGTGTTGACCAAATCAGTACTCTATGTGACAGATAAGCCATGTCGCCATTTACAAGCACTCACTATTATCTGTTCGGGGAATAGGTAGGTTTCCTCACGATGTTTTCCCACACCGTAATATTCGACGCATTTCGTAAATGTATTTTTGTAATATATTTGTCATTTTTAATATAAATATTATATATTATTATATTATAATCGAGATGGCATTGCATTGATATGGTTTATTCACGAACAAAATATAAAAAGGACCCGGCGTAAGGAGCGGTCCCCGTTACGCGGTGCGGAGTCCTAATGGCATGTTTTAATTGATGTGGAGTCTAAAAATGTAGTATAAAGAAGATAACTAATTTGATTGGCCTATGCCGTGTTTTGATTGGTTGTAATATCTCCCCTCCATCCCGCGAACCTCGTTTCACACCGCGTGATGCCACGCTAGTTTCCATACAAATATTGCGTAAGGCCTACTCCTCTTATTAATTACTCCATGGGTATATTAGTGACAGGTTTCTATCCCATAGCTGAATAGATTATGGTGATAAAAAAATATTATTTGTATCTGACCTGCTTTTGAACGAACTTTTTGCTATAAATATTTTTGTGTTGGCTAAAAATGGATACGGTTTTTTCTAATTTAAATTCAAAGTTATTTTGAGTTTCACTATTATTCTATTTATAAACATATATTCACGAGGGTAAAACCATTTCGGTATAGCAGAAGTTGAGTGTCCACCAGCAAATGAGCATTGCGATGGTCCTTGGTCACTCGAAACCCACTTGTTACCTCGTAATCAATATCCAATGTGACAGGTGGTAAACCGATACTATGTATACAGGAATAGGCAAGTTGTCTCGCGATGTTTTCGAACACAGCAATCCATTAAATTTATCCAAAAACATACCATACTTGTGTGTGTGTATGTATGTGACTATATGTATCTACATGTCTATAAGTAATGTTCTTGTTTATGCTCCCCAAAGTATGATTATGAATTATAGTGTATCAAATATATGTACCTATATTATAAATAAATTATTTTGTGTACGTTTGTTATTTATTATATGCAGCTTGTGGCAGATTCCGAATCGGGTGCTGCCGGAGGACCAGTGACGCCTATCGTATACTGAGGCAGCCCCTTTTCACTGCTTCATATTTCTTTTTTCCTTGTTTGTGTTATTGTTAATGTAATAAATAAAGTTTCTTTCATTTGATTAACATTCGTTAACATTTTAAAGATATGAATACTGATTCAACAAAAACTACTCTTCTACAGTCAAATAAAACATCGTGAGGAAACCTACCTAAGGATGATATTATTACCTATCATCTGAATAGTTAATCAGATCAGGCTCCCTAATTAGGTGATGACTATTTGATAAAACGTGGCCTTTGTAGTGAAAACACACCAATACATATACATTCACGTCCTTTAATCCCTACCAGAGAGACAGAACCACGGAAATATAATCATTGCTCCTAGGTCACTGAATAGAAAATTGGCTAATAACTAAACGGGAATAATCGCGTAGCTTTCTTATATAAAAACTTACATCATAAGTCTCGTTGAGTTATTAATCATGAGTATAAATCGCGAATCTCTTAAAACTATATGAAATTGGCGTTATGATAATATTAATAAGGAACATCAGACATGCAATCGATCCTATTTACCATTAGTCCCTTAGTCGCCTTGTTCAACACGCCGGGAAGAACGGCAGCTAGTTAGCATTCTTTTAACGTACCAGACTAGAAATAGAAAAGCTAGGGCTTATGGTCGTGAATGTAATAATAATATTTAGGACATCATTACACCAATTAAACTAGCCCCTTGGTAAGTTCATTTAAGACTTGTGTTAAGGGTACTAGTCAATGTATATTTAAGAAATATATACTTATTATGCATAGATAAATACATATACAGCATACATAATCAACGACCAGACTGGAAAGTAGAAGAAAAGAGTAACTTAACTTTGCCTCCACCGGGAATCGAACCCGGGACATGTGCATTCAAGTATTTAACCGATCGCGCCACGGAGGTCGTCAATATGAAAATGTATGTTGTGGTCAAAAATAACTCCATGATAAGATAATTAGTGGAAAATATGCTTAGGAGAAATGACCTCTGTTATCTTAAATGGTTAAACCATGAACGACCCATGTTAGTGCTAGCTGTGACGTAATAGAATTTGACGACCTCCGTGGCGCGATTGGTTGACACACTTGAACGCTACTCGTGAGGTCCCGATTCCCGGTGGAGGCAGAGTTAACTACTCTATTTGAAACCATAAGCCATGTCGCCATTTACAAACCTGTTTTGGGAACATATAGATTTCCCTCGCCTTAGTACTATAATCAATGTATTTGCAGTCTTATATTATTGCAAAAAAGTAAATGTATAAACAGAAATCTTCATTTCTATTGGTACATGCTCCGGGGTTCTAACCCAGTACCTACTGATACAGAATCAAGCCCTAAACAACTGAGTAATTTTTATATCCTATAAGCAATAACGGTAGATTGTTAGCGTTATGTGATTGATATAATAGGATTGATATGTAATATTGGTGACAGTTTGCTAGCCCATCGCTCTATATATTGAATTACCCAGTTCCATATCCCTAGTCCCTTTGTTGCCCTATGACATGCCATGAAGACAAGAAGCTAGTAAGCATTCTATTTATTCATTTTACTAGTGACCCGCTCCGGCTTTTCACGGGTATAAAATATATAGCCTGCTCCACTATTTAATGGATGTTATTATGCATATAAACCTTCCCCTTGAATCACTCTAGCTATTAAAAAAACCCGCATCAAAATCCGTTGCGTAGTTTCAAAGATTTAAGCATACAAAGGGACAAAGAAAGCGACTTTGTTTTATACTATGTAGTAATTTAAAAGTTATGTTATGTCTGTAAGTAATTGTAACGATATTTATAATAAATAAATCATTTTGTGTATGTTTATTATTTATTATATGCAGCTTGTGACAGATTTCAAATCGGGTGCTGTCGGAGGACCAGTGATGCAGCCTAGCTGCATCGTATACTGAGGCAGCACCTTTTCACAGCATCAAAGTTTTCTTATGTATTTGTAATTTTATGTTTGCGTTAATGTTATTTAATGCAGTGGATACATTGTTTTTATTCTTTTTATTTACGCATCAGTTTAGAATTTGTCTTCTGTAAATTGTCATAATATTAATAAAAGTTTTTTTTGTTTCAGATGAATTGAAACCACCGATTAGAAACATTCCAAGTTAAAAAAAGAGTTTTTTTTTAACGAAAATTGACCAAAAATCCTAACCTAGACTAAAATTAAATTATATTTAATATATTTATTCCAAACCTGCCTTTTTACCAAAGCTTTATTTCGTAAATTTACACTTGAATTGGTGTTGCTATGTTCCTATTGTATATGAGATATACGAGAGTAGAATAGAAATTATTGCCTTATTGAGAGAAAAAATCTACCAAGAAATTCTACCACGACTTATGAATCTCAGAAAAGTAATCAAAAAAGCCTATTTTAGTATATTTTGTGCTCTACAACTAGAAAGAGGATAATATTGCCCAAAAGACGTTTATACACGTGGACTATTTAGACTATTTAAGACTATCGTTGTTAACGATATCAAAAGCTTTAGTCAAATCAAAGAATGATGCCTCAACAATATTGTCTAAGATGGAAACATCATCATACAAATGTGCAGAGTATGTTCGCTCAACTGCTGGAAAAAGGTATGTTTACATACATATTTTAAGTGCTTTAATCCCCTTCGGGGTGGACAGAACATTGGAGAAAATGTCTCCTTGGTTATCTTAAGGTAACTTAATTTTGCCGGGATTTCTCTAATACAATGACGACAGTTTGCTATACTATTTATTACACTACTTTAGTACCCTAGTCCCTTAGTCGCCTCCTACGACATGCGAGGAAGAATGTAATTATTAAACAAAAACTAAATAAACAAGGAATTTTGAGAGCCAAAGTGAATGCTAGGGTTAGACGGGGTAGGCCGCGTAGAACTTATACAGATCAAATAGGAGATATTCTGCTCAAGGCGGGTGTAGCGTGAAGAACAGAAGAGCATGTACGAGAAGGTTAATGTGTAATTAATATAATAATGTATACTTATCTAAATATTATTATATTATTATTATTATTTTATCTGTGTATAGAAGTGCTGGTACGTACTTAAGGGTTTGTCGGAATATCAGCGTTGGCACTGTAAATTTCACACTCAACATTAGCTGAGACAAACCCTATTCACACTTGCGCGGGGTTGCCATGTGCGCTTGGTTCCATTAATGTAAATTATTATATATTAATTCTTTTCTCTATTTGTGTCTATTTGTGTTACTGTGTCTAGTGTGAATAAAAGGAATTTTATTTTTATTTTAAATTTAAATGGAATATTTGTATGTATACTGTTATTTTCTTTACAGAGAGATTTTGTGATGTCACGTTATATTGTTCTAAAAGTTCTCTGAATATAGAGGAGGAGACGAGTTATAATCTCAGAGGAATCTCATTAAAGGCACATAGGTGAGTTTATAGTCACTTAAGAGTTCGTGTACACACAAATATTAACATACATATGTATTCGACGTAGCTCAGTTGTTTGGTGCTTGACTTTGTATCGAGGGTACAGGGTTCAAATCCCGCTTGAGCATGTACCAATGGAAATGAAGTTTAATGAATTTTTATGTATATGTTCGTAATAAAATACATTTACGAAATGCGTCGAATACTACGGTGAGGGAAAAGCATCGTCAGGAAACCTACCTGTTCCCAGAACAGGTAATAGTTAGTGCTTGTAAATGGTGACATGGCTTACCACATGTCACATTGAGTACTGACTGTTAACACGTCGGTTCGAGGTGGCAATAACTAACTGTGCTGTTTGGAAACCTGACACATTTTACATATAAGGCATATCCTCACATAACTAACTCCACAATTCCGGAGATGGACACAACGTTGTTGTATTCGTCTTATGTTTTATTTTTTCAAACACTTTTAGACCAATTGAACTGGCCCTTTGGTAAGCTCAATTAAGACTTGTGTTAAGTTTGTGTTGTGCTAATCAATCGTGCCTCAATATCAATTCAATCGCGTTATTTTTGGTACTCCACTATTTTTTTGACAGCTTTGTCTTTGCCCAATCGTAAGGGTATGTGCTATTGAGTTGCCACTGAAACACTACTGACGCGCTATTGAGTCACTATCGAGGTACAACTGTGATAGATCAACATTTTAGCACACTACCACTTATACAGCAAAGCAGTAGCAACGCAGTTGTAACGCCGTTATAGTTAATTAGTAGACTAAGACTTTCAAATAGTAGGATAGTAATTGGCTGAGAGCCACGAGTGATCGTGTTTTGTGTACCCTTGCGGAGGCCTACGTCCAGCAGTGGACTGACATATGCTGATTGATTGATATGAAGTGAAATGCTTTTTATTCAACATGAGGATTATTAAAATTACTTATTAAAAGTCAAAAAAATCATTTCCACAGGAAAAGTTGTCATTAAAATTAGTTAATCTTAAAAAATCACTACATAGTATAAAACAAAATCGCTTCCTCTGTCCCTATGTCCCTTTGTATGCTTAAATCTTTGAAACTATGCAACGGATTTTGATGCGGTTTTTTTAATAGATAGTCATTCAAGAGGAAGGTTTATATGTATAATAACATCCATTAAATAGTGGAGTAGGCTACATATTTTATTCCCGTGCGAAGCCGGAGCGGGACGCTAGTTTTAAGTAAACCTAATTAAACTATTGGCATTTCGTAAAGCAATGAACATCTATTTTTAAACACTCGCTATTTATACTCATTTTATTAATTATGTGAGACCGAGTCAAATCACGATAAATTTATAAAGATATGTGATTACCTTTATGTTGTTGTAGTTGCATAGGCCGTGGTCGCGGGAAGACTAGACTAGCGGGAAGTCCGTCTCAGCTAAAATGTCTGTCTACCCTCACAATTGGAATTTTTGTTAATTCATAGCACGACACACTACACTCACACTATCCGAAGACATCACAATAATAATATAATATAATCACATAGCTTTATAAATTTATCGTGAATTGACCCGGTCTCACATAATTTAATTAATAGCAATGAACATCCTCTAACCTACTCCTCTTTCAGGGTAGTTCTGGCTTCATGTTCGGAGTTGATGAGCCATCTCCTGACTAACTTCGAAGGTCAGGGAGAACCGGTTTTGGTGTTGGACGGGGCTGACCCTGAACACGTGAAAGCTCTACTGGATTACATGTATACTGGCGAGATGAACGTGCATCATGTAAGTATGAGTATATAAGTATCATGTAGTTTGACGACCTCCGTGGCGCGATCGGTTAGACGCCTGAACGCTAATCGTGAGGTCCCAAAGATTCCCGGTGGAGGCAGAGTTAAGAACTACGCTTTTTTTCTGCTTTCCAGTCTGGTCGTTGATTATACATGCTATATATGTATTTATCTATATATAATAAGTATATATTTCTTAAATATACGTTGATTAGTACCCTTAACACAAGTCTTAAATGAACTTACCAAGGGGCTAGTTCAATTGGTGTAATAACGTCCTACAATATTATTATTATATTATATTATGAGTAGTTACTGGTAAATACTATATTCGCGTTAAGTAAATAGTGACGTCATGATAACCAGAGGTCAAACTGACCAATGAGACGTGAGTAATGAGAAAAGAAGTCACATTGACCAATAACAGACAACTGTAAAATCTTATTGGTTAAATCATGGAGACCTTGATGACGTCACTATTTTCTTAAAGCGAATATACTATAGTACAAAACAACAAAAAACAAACGCATTCACGACCACTAACCCTTGCGGGGTAGTGAGAGGTTCAGGTTTCCATCTCCGCAATTGCGAAGGTAGTAATTCTATTGACACTTCGAACCCACGTGTTGATCAGATAGTCAGTACTCAGTGTGACAGGTGGTAAGCCAAGTCGCCATTTACAAGCACTGTCTATTACCTGTTCTGGCCTCTGGGAACAGGTAGGTTTCCTCACGATGTTATCCCTCACCGTATATTCGATGAATTTCGTAAATGTGTTTTTATTAAATACTAGTAATATACATTATTATTATAATAATAATATTTGGACATTATTACACCAATGGAACTAGCCCCTTGGTAAGTACATTTAATACTTGTGTTAAGGGTACTAGTCAACATATTTAAGAAATGTATACATATTATATATAGATAAATACATATATAGCATATATAATTAACGACCAGACCTGAAAGCAGTACAAAAACGTTCTTAACTCTGTCTCCACCGGGAATCTTTGGGACCTCACGATTAGCGTTCAGGCGTCTAACCGATCGCGCCACGGATGCTCGCGTCGTCATACATATACATAATATAATACAATTTAATATATTATATTAAAATTGTATGATATTGATAATGAATGATGATGAAATGGTCCTGTGCTAGTCTGGGACGTAGAAAGAATGCTAACTAGCTGCCGTTCTTCCCGGCATGTCTTAAGTGGTGACTAGGGATAAATAAAATCTATTGAGCGATGGGGTAGCAACCTGGGGCCGTAGTTTACTAATTTTTGCAAAATACCATTTTAATATCGGATCAGTAATAGTGTGAAGTTAATAGTGGATTGTCAAAAGTGTAAATTTTCGCAATTTTTTAAGCGAAATTCGACACTTGATAATCCACTACCAACTTCACGCTATTACTGATCTGATATTGAACTGCGTTTGTGCTAAAACGCATTAGTGGACTTGAACCCCTGTTACCATTCCATTTGGACAGCACAACCACAATATCTATGCTAAAAGTGGATAATAAATAATCAATATTTAATAATTCTTTTTTGACTGGACAATGACATGTGATTGTGACACTTTAATACTTTAATATTTTACGTTATATATCTCTGTATTGTATGTATTTGTAGGTATATGTATTGTACACAATGTGAACATTAAAAAACATTTATGTACTGTATATTTTCAAAATGTTATTACAATACGTAACACAATATTTTATTTATAGTTAACGCTTATTAATATGTATGTTTATTAAGCTCTTATTGTTAATATTGCTCTCTTGTTGGTTCTAACATAATATCAGCGTTGCGTTTGCCACCAAACGTAACATACCCAGCTGAGTTAGAACCCTTTTGCTTCGACAATAACATGCACAAGCTATACCCCCTAGTTTGTAAGTTTGATTTGTAAAATATTTGTATTGTGTATGTTTTTGTGGCTGTAAATAAATGCTTTATTATTATTAATTCGACGTAGCTCAGTTGTTTGGGGCTTGACTCTGTATCGAGGATACAGGGTTCAAATCCCACTTGAGCATGTACCAATGGAAATGAAGTTTAATGATTTTCTATGTGCATTTTCGTAATAAAAATACATTTACGATATGCGTGGAATACTACGGTGAGGGAAAACATCGTGAGGAAACCTACGTTGTAAATGGCGACATGGCTTACCACCTGTCACATTGAGTATTGAGTATCTGGTTAACACGTGGTGGCCATAGAATTCGCAATTGCGGAGATGGACATCGGAACCTCCGACTGCCCCGTAAGGGTTAATGATCGTGAACACGTACGTAATATTTAGCTAAAAAGTGACCTAGGACATACCATATCTCCGAGGTTCTATCCACCCCGAAAGGGATTGAAGGACGTGAATGTATATGTACATTTTGTTGACAGTCCCAGTTGCCGAGTCTGTTGAAAACGGCCGAAGATTTGAAGGTAAAAGGGCTGACAGATATACGGTGGAACAATAAGGATGAACCGCCTGACTGCAAGACTGGTAAGTTATCTACATCACTACATAGTATAAAACAAAGTCGCTTTCTCTGTCCCTATGTCCCTTTGTTTGCTTAAATCTTTGAAACTACGCAACGGATTTTGATGCGGCTTTTTTTAATAGATAGAGTGATTCAAGAGGAAGGTTTATATTTATAACATCCATTAAATAGTGGAGTAGGCTATATATTTTATACCCGTGCGAAGCCGGAGCGGGTCACTAGTATACATACATTTTACAAGAAACGGGACTTTTTTATTTTTATTTCTTTAATAAGACATTCTCCACTAAGGTTATGTCGGCTCAAGTACAAACACTGATGCCACGGCGTTTCCACTTCTTGTTATTCCGTCGCCATGGTTATGCCAACGCCGCTAGCCGCTACAACAGAGGAAAAACGAAGTCGAAGCTCCAAATCTGCTCTTCCTTTTTAATTTTTTTTTCAAATCTAATTAATCTTTCTAAATATCCTATAATAAATAACTAAACAATTCATTTTATAAGAAAACGGGACTTATCGCGTATATTTTATAAAACAAAGTATTACCTTTGTTACCCGACGTTTCGGCCATGTTGCAATAGCCTTGGTCACGGGTCAACCGGTCAGATTCACCGTCTACCCTAATTTCAACGCTTTTTAAGTCACTTCTACACACCACACTAATAGTATCAAAAGGTTTTACACTTCAAACCTCGTTCCATCACTGAAAGTTTATTCATAAAATATACGCACAAAGAACCGTTTTCTTGTAAACATACATACATAAAGCCAAGAGTGGAGAACGCGTCTCAGTAAACGTAGTGTGGGGCGCCCCCCGGCAAGGTGGGAAGACGACCTGCGCAGGTTGGCCGGCATTGAATGGATGCGAACGGCCACTGACAGGGAAAAGTGGCGTCATTTGGGGGAGGCCTACGTCCAACAGTGGATTACTACAGGCTGATGATGATGATAATACATACATACCTACGCGTTTACGACCATTAACCCTTGCGGGGTAGTCAAAGGTTCAGGTGTCCGTCTCCGCTATTGCGAAGATAGTAATTCTATGACCACCTCGAACCCACGTGTTGACCAGATAGTTAGTACTCAATGTGGTCAACCATGTCGTCATTTACAAGCACTAACTTTTACCTTGTCGGGGAACAGATAGGTTTTCTTACAATGTTTTCCCTTACCGTAGTGTTAAGATAAGTATATAATATAGTATATAGTTTAAATAATCGTCGTCGTCGTCTATAATAAAATGCCTAAATATTTTTTTCCAACAAAGTGGTTCTCGAATGGCGACCGCAACTCGGTATACGTAGTGTAGGACGCCCCCTGCTAGATGGACCGATGACCTGAAAAAGGTCGCTGGTAGTGGTTGGCTGAGGGCCACGAGTGATCGTGTTTAGTACCCTTGGGGAGGCCTACGTCCAGCAGTGGACTTGTACAGGCTGATTGATTGTTTTAAATATGTTTTTTAATCTCGTAGGTTCAATAACAACAATACCCAAGTTCGAAGGACTAAAGACTCAACCTAAAGATAGTGAACTAATCTCAGAGGATGTGAAGAAGGAAAAAGAAGAAAGGACTACTCTTAACGGTGAGTTAGAGGCGACTAAGGGACTAGGGGTGTCTGAAGATGTATGGTGGAGTAAAAGACAAATATAATCTATACTTACTACATAGTATAAAACAAAGTCGCTTTCTCTGTCCCTATGTCCCTTTGTATGCTTAAATCTTTGAAACTACGCAACGGATTTTCATGCGGTTTTTTTTAATAGATAGAGTGATTCAAGAGGAAGGTTTATATGTATAATAACATCCATTAAATAGTGGAGTAAGCTATATATTTTATACCCGTGCGAAGCCGGAGCGGGTTGCTAGTATATTATAAAGCTGAAGAGTTTGTTTGTTTGAACGCGCTTATCTCAGGGACTACTGATTCGAATTGAAAAAATTATTTTTGTGTTAGATAAACCATTTATTGAGGAAGGCTTTAAGCTATATAACATCACCCTGCTACCAATAGGAGCGAAGAATATAATATCAAAATCAAATTATAATTACAGTGCCATCTATGTTTCATGTAATGAAAACATCTGAAAAAATAAAAATGTTGCAAATTATTTGATATTGCTTGAATGGAATATATGTGGGTGAAGTGGAAGGGCGGTTAAGTAAGGGACGGCACAATAACTCATGACAGATAGACGACATATTGAAAAAGGGTGACGTTAGAAGTAACTATAACTGCCGAGAGTGAGAAGATAAATGAGTGTCAAAGTGAAAGTGGTTTGTCTCTCTCTGCTATCTCTGCCTACTCCTGTAAAAAAATCTAGCGTGATGTGTATGTATGTGAACAATGTGAAGTTGGCAGTGAATGAGCTAAAGTGTCCAATTTCTTCTTAAAATTGCAAAATTTGTCAGTCTTAAAATTGCAAAGTCATGTCGCCATTTACAAGCACTAACCATTAACTATTCGAGGAACAGGTAGGTTTCCTCACGATGTTTTCCCTCACCGTAGTATTCGATGCATTACGTAAATGTACTTAGAAATATATAAACTTCATTTCCATTGGTATATGTTCAAGCGGAATTTGAACCCTATACCCACTGATACAGAGTCAAGCCCCAAACAACTGAGCTACGTCGAATTTCCCTTAGTCGCTTACTAATTATTAATGATAATTAATACTTATGTTACTACTGCTATATGTCCGATGACCTGAAAAAGGTCGCTGGTAGTGGTTGGATGAGGGCCACGAGTGATCGTGTTTTGTGTACCCTTGGGGAGGTCTACGTCCAGCAGTGGACTGACATAGGCTGATTGATTGATATCTATATATAATAAGTATAGATTAATTTAATATACGTGCTTGCAAATGGCGACATGGTGTACCACCTGTCACATTGAGTACTGACCTGTTCAACACGTGGGTTCGAGGTGTCTATAGAATTACTACCTTCGCAATTACGGAGATGGAAACCTGAACCTCTTGACTACCCCGCAAGGGTTAATGGTCGCGTTTGTTGTTGTTTTGTTGACTAGTACGCTTAAAACAAGTCTTAAATGGACTTACCAAGGGGCTAGTTCAATTGGTGTAAAAGTGTCCTACAATATTATTATTTTATTTTCACAGGTGGACCACCACCCCCTAATAAAATTGACGCCCAAAGACAAATTGATGCCTAGAAGTCCATATAAGAGAGATTTGGATTCCGATGTGTAAGTATTTAACATACATACATACACATCACGCCTGATTCCCTGTAGAGGGGTAGGCAGATCACGGATCCCCCATTTGTCCCACTGGCAAACCACTTTCGCTTCATTGACATTCATACGTCTTGTCATACATATTCGAAGGTTATAGGTACTCCTAACGTATATTTATATATACATGTATATTCAACCAACTCTGGCATGTACCAATGAATGAAATTTAAATATGTGTTTTTCATTTACGTACATAATTTACATTCGCTAATGGTGAGGGAAAACATCGTGAGGAAAACTGCCTATCGCTCAGGATAGGTAATAGTCAGTCATATACGGCGATACGGTTCACTACCTATCACGTTGGGTGCTGTCTATCTAGTGATACGCGGGCTTTGAATGACCCATACCTAACATGCCTTCGAAATTTCGGAGATCGGCACTCAAGCCTCTGACTACTTTGCCATAATAAAAAAGGGAGTGTGTAACACAAGTCGTGAAGCGTATGTTTATGTATATGTTTGTTAAATATACGTTGACGATTATCCTTAACTTGTACTTAGCAAGGGGCTAGTTCAATTGGTGTAATAACGTCCTACAATATTATTATTATTTCATTAAATTTCGAGGTTATTTCCAATCGAATGGAATTATAGAACATGTTTGTATGTTTTTGTACATGTATACAATAACCCCTTGACTACCCCACAACGATTAAAAGCGCTGTTATTCCTCAACAGGGACGATAGAGGCGATCTAGCCAAGAGGGAACGAAAAGATGACCAGAGTGACGAAGAAGATAACAAAGATTGGCAGATGGACATTGTAAGTGCATCTAAGATCATCAAAGATAATTTTATGTTTCTTTATAATTTGTTTTTGTAACTGGCACTGGGCAAAAAATCCTGAAAGCCGGAGTTTCTTGTTGGTTCTTCTCCGAGCCAGAGCTTCCGAACGGTAGAATTTCAATGCCAAAAGACAACCAGTGTCAGGCAAATGGTTTTACTTTCAATGAATGTATTGTACTTGTACTTATATTGAATAAAAACATTTGACTTTGACTTTTTTTAAGTACTACCCACGAACCAAATATAAGAAGTACCCGGCGAAGGGCGCGGTCCCCGTTACGCGGTGCTGAGTCCAAATGGCGTGTTTTAATTGGTGCGGAGTCTAAAAATGTAGTAGAAAGAAGATACCTAATTTGATTGGCCGATGCCGTGTTTTGATTGGTTCTAACATCTCCCCTCCATCCCGCGTACCTCGTTTCACCCCGCGTAATGCCACGCTAGTTTCCATACAAATATTGCGTAAGGCCCACTCATTTTAATTACTCCATGGTAGTCCCGTGCTAGTCTGTGACGTAAAAAGAATGTTACCTAGCTGCCGTTCTTCCCGGCATGTCGTAGGAGGCTAGCGAAAAGAATCTATTGGGTGATAGGCTAGCAATAGTCTATCATGATAATAAGTGACCAAGGAAGTGTTTTCATCTCTTCAAGGTTTTGTTTACCGCGAATTAAAGGACGTGAAAGTATGTGTAAATTATTTTTTTCCACCGAAATGGCACACACAAGAACTACTTGTATTTTTGCAATCAAATCTTTGTTTTGTATAAGTTGTATTCTATCATCACCAGGATATTTCACCAGAAAGGATCAGCCGCTGGTGTGCCGCCATGGCCCAAGGTCCAAGGGATGAGGAGGAGTGGTGCGAACCCACGGACATAGGGTCCTTCCTTCACGCCCAAATGACGGTAGACGGAGACCAGAGCGCCGGTGAGTAAGGGGTTGTCACAAAAGACAGACAAACGCGGTAATGAACATTAACCCTTGCGGGGTCAGAGGTTCAGGTGTCCATCTCTGCTAGCAGTAATTCAATGGACATGTAGAACCCACGTGTTGACCAAGTCAGTACTCTATGTGGCAGGTGGTAAGCCATGCGATTTACAAGCACTAACTTATTCGGGAAACAGGTAGGTTTCTTCACGATGTTTTACCTCGCCGTAGTATTGGGTGTCACATTGTTTACAGACTATCTGGTCAACAGGTAGGTTCGAGGTGGCCATAGAATTACTCCCTTCGCAACTGCGGAGATGGAAATATAAACCTCTGACTACCACGCAAGGGTTAACGAACGTGAACGCGTTTGTCTTTCTTTTTTTAATATTTATGTATGGTTTACACAATCAATGTTATGTATTGAATAAAAACATTTGAGTCGTAATAGATAATAACCGCCGAGTTTGTATGAATGTCAATGAAGCGAACATAGTTTGTCAGGATCGGTACAGATGGGCATCCGTAATATCTGCCTCCCTCTTTATAGGTAAAGTGACTATTTCTCAAATTAGATAATAGTCGGTATCCGTACGTAGTGAAGAACAGAAGAGCACGTATGAGAAGGTTAATGGGTGTGAGTGAAGCAAGAGATTTGTCACCCGTTAAGGTGGCCTAATAGTCTCTGCCTATCCCGTGGGGACGTAGAGGCGTGAATATATGTATGTATACGGCGACACGGTTTACCACCTGTCACGTTGGATACTGATTTGGTAACAAGTGGGTTTCGAGTGACCAAAGACCATGGTAATGCTCACTTGATAGACACTCAACCTTTGACTACCCCACAAGTAGTAAGGTAGTGAATGCATATGTATGTATGTTTTTTCGCAGATGATTCGAACGAAGGTGCCCCGCCTTCCACCTCATCATCAGCTGGCACCAACATGGAGAGGGCAGATCCTAAAACTGGTGTGGCAGCGAAGAGTAGCGGAAAAAGTAAGTATAATTTAAATGTATATGTAGGATCCAGTGTGTCCTACAGGAAAAGAGGAAGCTTCCTACCTGGGCAGGTGTTCGTCCAGGCTAATGGCCTGACTTGGAAATTTCTATATATCTTGTTTCCGTTCAATATTTCAATTGCGCGTTCTAGGATATTGATTTTTGTAATTATTATTTTATTCTTGCTGGCGTCATCTGTGGTAATTATGTTTTACTAATTGCAACTTAGATATACTTAGCTTTCTCTCTATACATAAACAGGCCATATCAAATAATTTGCCACATTTTTATTTTTTCTGAAGTTTTCATTACATGAACCATTGAAGACATTGTAATTATAATTTTATATTATATTCTTCGCTCCTATAAGTAGCAGGGTGATGTTATATGGCCTAAAGCCTTCCTCAGTAAATGGTCTATCTAACACAAAAGGAATTTTTCAATTCGTATTCCTGAGATTAGCGCGTTCAAACAAACAAAAACTCTTCAGTTTTTTAAAATCAGTATAGATAAAGAATAATGTTACAAATGCACTAAACTAATTTATTAATGTAACATTATTTTCTTATTATTTCTTGTATTATTTTTCTTAATAAATTGCAATACTTTGCGTCGAATTTCCAAATTGTCAATTAGTTAATTAATTGGTATTTAAGCAAGTATTTATCACAGTTTTAAGAGATTCGCGGTTTATACTTATGATTAATAACTGACGGTACTTATCGCGTATGTTTTTATATAATAAAGTTACCTTTATTAACCCGACGTTTCGGCTACGTTGCAGTAGATAAATCATAAGTATTTATCACGTTTTAAACCTGCGTATCACTACCTATCACGTTGGGTACTGTCTATCTAGTGATACGCGGGCTTCGAATGACCCATACCTAACATGCCTTCGAAATTTCGGAGATGGGCATTCAAGCCTCTGACTAGCCCGCCATAATAAAAAAACGGGAGTGTGCATACACAAGTCGTGAAGCGTGTGTTATGTTGTTTTATTTATCATCTATGAAATATTATTTTAAATTTTTTTCTTTCTTTACTTCATAAGCTTGTTGGTCGCAGGTCAATCGTCGGGACCTCGAGATCCCAGGTTCGCGGATGTGGTGAAGCTTAACGACTACCTTCAGTTTGGGAGGCGGCCACAGTTCTGGGAGGAGGACTATGTTAAAAGAGTGAGTATGAGGAGGTATATAGTAAAAAATAATATTTAGGACACTATTACACCAATTAAACTAGGCCCTTGGTAAGTTCATTTAAGACTTGTGTTAAGGGTACAAGTCAACGTATGCTTTACGAAATGCCAATAGTTTAATTAGATTTCTTTTAATTTTTTTAGATTAACTAATTTTAATGTCAACTTTTTCTGTGGAATTGTTGTTTTCTTCAATAAATGATTTTAATAATCCTCATGTTGAATATAAAGCACTTGATTTCATATATTTAAGAAATATATACTTATTATATATAGATAAATACATAATATATAGCATATACAATCAACGAGCAGACTGGAAAGCAGAAGAAAAGCGTAGTTCTTAACTCTGCCTCTAGGAATCTTTGGGACCTCACGATTAGCGTTCAGGTGTCTAACCGATCGCGCCACGGAGGTCGTCAAATTATATGTACATCTTTTTCTTTCAGGTAAAAACAAACAAATGCATTCACGACCATTAACCCTTGCGGGGTAGTCAGAGGTTCGGGTTTCCATCTCCGCAATTGCGAAGGTAGTAATTCTATGGACACCTCGAACCCACGTGTTGACCAGATCAGTACTCAATGTGACAGGTGGTCAGCCATGTCGCCATATTATATGTTTGTCTTTTTCTTTCAGGTAATGGAAGCTATAAGACTGAAAGAGTTGGAGATGAAGCAAGCGGCGGAGATATTAGGTGTCAGTTACGGGACTTTGTATGGCAGATATAGAGATGCGTACGGATGTATTAATAGGCCATTTCGGTGAGTTTCATCAGAAAACTTTTTTGTAGTTTTAACAGTCAGATAGACGCTATATTGAAAAAAGGTGACGTTAGGAGTACCTATAACCGCCGAGAGTGTATGAATGTCAATGAAGCGAAAGTGGTTTGTCAGGATCGAGACAAATGGGGATCCGTGATTTTTGCCTACCCCTCTACAGGGAATCAGGCGTGATGTGTATGTATGTAACAAGCAATATCAAATAATTTTAAGAGATTCGCGATTTATACTCATGTTTAATAACTAACGGGGGGTTAATAAAGGTAATTTTATTATATAAAAATCTTACGCGATAAGTCGCGTTAGTTATTAATCAAATAATTTGCCACTGCCACTTTTTTTCTGAAGTTTTCATTACATGAAACATAGATGGCAGTGTAATTATAATTTGAATTTTATATTATATTCTTCGCTCCTATTAGTAGCAGGGTGATGTTATACAGCCTAAAGCCTTCCTCAATAATTCTATCTAAGACAAAGAGAATTTTTGAATTCGAACCAGTATTTCCTGAGATTAGCGCGTTCAAACAAACAAACTCTTCAGCTTTATAATATTAGTATAGATTCGACGTATGAAGCTCAGTTGTTTGGGGCTTGACTTTGTATCAGTGGGTACAGGGTCCAAATCCCGCTTGAGCATGTACCAACGGAAATGAAATTTAATGGATTTATATGTACATTTTCGTAATAAAAATACATTTACGAAATACTTCGAATATTACAGTGAGGGAAAACATCGTGAGGAAACCTATCTGTTCCCCGAACAGGTAATAGTTAGCGCTTGTAAAAAACTGTATGTGTTATGACACATACATACATATAATCACGTCTATACGTCGGAAATGAAGTTCTGTCACATTACAACCCTAATATTCAAGCTAAAAAGTGACCTAGGAGATATTATAGTTTAGCTTAGGTCTACCCCGAAAGGGATTAAAGGACTTAAAAGTATATGTATTAATACCATTATATCTAAGGAATATATATGAGTGAATTGGAGGGGTAGTTACGTAGGGGCCGGCCCCATAAGACATATAACAATCAGATAGACGCTATATTGAAAAAGGGTTACGTTAGGAGTACCTATAACCGCCGAGTGTGTATGAGAAGATGTACGAGTGTCAATGAAGCGAAATTGGTCTGTTAGTGGGACAAATGGGGATCCGTGATCTCTGTCTACCCCTCTACAGGGAATCAGGTGTGATGTGTATATATATATGTATAATCTATATAATTGTGATAGTGCCCATATGAACAATGAATTATTCAATTCAATTTTTTATTATTCAGAGGAATAACTAAGTTACCTCACGTTGTTTTCTTCTAGACTGTATTAAAATTTATAAAACAAAACAAACGCATTCACGACCATTAACCCTTGCACGTAGCAAGTCAGAGGTTCAGGTGTCCATCTCCGCAATTGCGAAGGTAGTAATTCTATGGCCACCTCGAACCCACGTGTTGACCAGATAGTCAGTACTCAATGTGATAGGTGGTAAGCCATGTCGCCATTTACAAGCACTAACTATTACCTGTTCAGAGACCAGGTAGGTTTCCTCACGTTTTCCCTCACCGTAGTATTCAACGCATTTCGTAAATGTGGTACATTTAAATTATGAATGTTCATATAAAATAGAAAACAATATTTAAATTGATACCTACTTGGATAAAAAGCATTAGTAAGAATAGAACACGGGACGTTATACTATTTTTCAATCTCAATTTGATCTGTATAAGTTCTACGCGGCCCACCCCGTCCGACTCTACCTTCCACTTTAGCTCTATAGATTCATTTCGTAACCCTCCTTTCATCCATCCGCTCCATGTGTCCAAACCACCTTAACATCATCATTCCCCTGTCTAAATCCACTGTTGGACATAGGCCTCCCCCAAATGACGCCACTTCTCCCTGTCAGTGGCCGTTCGCAGCCATTCGATGCCGGCCAACCTGCGCAGGTCGTCTTCCCACCTTGCCGGGGGGCGCCCCACACTACGTTTACTGAGACACGGTCTCCACTCTTGGACTTTTTTGCTCCAGCGACCATCAGTCCTTCTGCATACGTGACCAACCCAACTCCACTTCAGCGTGCTAATTCTTTTCATAATGTCGGTAACTTTAGTTCTCTGGCGTATCACCTCATTTCTGATGCGATCTACCAGAGAAACCCCGAGCATCTTCCGTTCCATAGCACGCTGAGCGACCTTGAATTTGTGGGCTAGTCCCGCAGTGAGTGTCCACGTCTCAGAACCGTATGCCATAACGCACACACTGATTGAAACCTAATAAGACATATAACAGTCAGACAGACGCTATATTGAAAAAAGGTGACGTTAGGAGTACCTATAACCGCCAAGAGTGTATGAGAGGATGTATGAATATCAATGAAGCGAAAGTGGTCTATCAGGATCGGGACAAATGGGGATCCGTGATATCTGCCTACCCCTCTACAGGGAATCAGGCGTGATGTGTATGTATGTATGATTGAAAACTTTAGTTTTCAGTCATTGTGGTAAAGACGACTTGAGGACCTAAACATACCTTTCTCTATTTTAGTGACTACAGTTTTAATTTTATGCCTACTACATCTTTTTTTATTACTCAACCAAACAGGTTTATTATTGGTCGGTTTAAATTGAATGAATATTAAGCTCCGCCCCTTAATTTGCATTAATACATAATATTAACGAACTTGTTTGAATCTAAATTTAGATATAGGTATTTTTGACACATGGAGCGGATGGATGAAAGGAGGGTTACGAAAGGAATCTATAAAGCCAAAGTGGAAGGTCGAGTTGGACGGGGTAGGCCGCGTAGAACTTATACAGATCGAATTGGAGACATTCTTCTCAATGGTGTTAGTATTAAGTATTAAGAACAGAAAAGCATGTATGAAGGTTAATGGGTGTGAGTGAAGCAAGAGAGATTTGTCACCCGTTCCAGGTGGCCTAATAGTCTCTGCCTATCCCGTTGGGGACGTAGAGGCGTGTATATTTTTATATATATGTATTTATGTGTGTAAATAATGGTAGCGGCTGTAGCCCAGTGGGTAAGACCTCTGGCTTCTTATTAGACGTTCTAGGTTTGAATCCCGGCTTTGGCATGTACCAATTAATGGAATTAATGGAATTTAAATGAGTTTTTCATTTACTTACATAGTTTACAGTTGCTACATACATACACATCACGCCTGATTCCCTTTAGAGGGGTAGGTAGAGACCACGGATCGCAAACTTTGCCGATCCTGATAAACCACTTTCGCTTCATTGACACTCATACACGCTCGGCGGTTATAGGTACTTCGAACAGTTCCTAATAGAGAGGAAACCTGCCCATCCTTCGGGATAGGTATTAGTGCCTGTGTACGGCGATAAGGTTCACTACCCATCACGTTGGGTGCTGTCTATTTAGTGAAACGCGGGCTTCGAGAGACCCATACATAACATGCCTTCTAAATTTCGGAGATACGCACTCAAGCCTCTGACTACAATAAAAATAGGAGTATGTATACACAAGTCGTGAAGCGTATGTTTTGATACTTAAGTAGTTTAATTGATGTTTATTTATATATGATGGTGAATAAAATATTATTGTTTTCGCTGCATTTTAAACTAAAGTGGACTGATTGGGTGAGCTATAGTGGATACGTTCATTCATTCGTTCAGTTCACCTCATTCGTTCATTTCGCTCATTCGCCGCCATGTTTCCATTTCATTCACTCGCCGTAGAAGTAGTGTAGCATAGGTAGTAATAGATAAGTTATAATATTTCTTTTTATTGATTTTACAAGAAAAAAGGGACTTATCGCGTATATTTTATAAACAAAGTATTACCTTTGTAACCCGACGTTTCGGCCATGTTGCAATGGCTAATCACGGGTCAGCTTGTTTTCTTGTAAAATGAATTAAAATGTCGCCGAGCGTGTATGAGAAGATGTATGAGTGTCAATGAAGCGAAAGTGGTCTGTCAGAATTGGGACAAATGGAGATCCGTGATCTCTGCCTACCCCTCTACAGGGAATCAGGCTTAATGTGTATGTATGCATGTATGTATGTATGACGACCTCCGTGGCGCGATCGTTTAGACACCTGAACGCTAATCGTGGGGTCCCGGGTTCGATTCCCGGTGCAGGCAGAGTTAAGAACTTCACTTTTCTACTGCTTTCCAGTTTGGTCGTTGATTATATATGCTATATATGTATTTATCTATGTATATATTTGTTAAATATACGTTGAATCAACCCTTAACACAAGTGTTAAATGTACATACCAAGGGGCTAGTTACATTGGTGTAATAATGTCCAAATATTATTATTATGTACTAGCGACCCGCTCCGGCTTCGCACTTCTGGCTATTTAATGGATGTTATTATACATATAAACCTTCCTCTTGAATCACTCTATCTATTAAAAACAACCGCATCAAAATCCGTTACGTAGTTTCAAAGATTTAAGCATACAAAGGGACATAGGGACAGAGAAAGCGACTTTGTTTTATACTATGTAGTGATGACTAAAGCCTGGTTTTTCCACAGCAGTGCGATAGGGCGGGAGTTTTGGGCGGGCAAAGGCGCCGCGGAGGTTCTATTAAGGCTTCGAAGGGGCGAGATCCCGATTGAACTAGCCGCTCAGGCTTTAGGGGTCACTGTTAGAGACCTCTACGTCAACTGTCACGACCCCCATTCGTCACAGGAGAAAAGTAAGTAGAGAATTTTTTTGTTTTTTTTATTCTTTATCTTACGTCTTTATTAACCCGACGTTTCGGCTACGTTGCAGCAGCCATGGTCACGGGTAGTCTGCCTGTGACCATGGCTGCTTCAACGTAGCCGAAACGTCGGGTTAATAAAGGTAACTTCATTGTATAAAAACATATGCGGGACTTATCCGTTAGTTATTAACAGAGATCGGATAATCGGATGCATATTTACCTAAACTTATTTTTTGGCTAAGAAAATATGGAGACGGCTTCTTTTTTCGGAATTGTCTTTTTCAATGTCGGGATTCGAAAAAATCAGGGATTTTGAACTAATCGGATATAAAACAAATTACGAATTTACGAGTTAGTTGGTTACCTACCTATCAAATTATAATATTAATTTATAATTATAAAATATACAAGCTTTACAATGTTATTCAAATATTGTTCTCAACGCAAATAATTACGGCTCCTCATTTAAAAACCTTTATTTGAGTGTGCATTCAATTATATTTATAACCAAAACGCTAACGGTATTCATCCCGAAACATTCGGGTTTTTTTCCATACAAGTAATGTACCTACAAATAATATATTGTAATAGAAAACACTACAAACGTAATTAAAATACATTTAATTCTATATTCCGAACATTAAACGCATCAATTCCGAAATCCCGAAATCTTTACGATAAAGAAGTGCTTTCCATACTAAGCCGCCGGTCAACTTTAGGTAAATATGCATCCGATTATCCGCTCTCTGGTTATTAATCATGAGTATAAATCGCGAATCTCTTAAAACTATAAGTGAAATAAAGGTTTGAGATTTTTGATTCATGTAGATATAATAGCTCTGGTTTATATGTTATTGGATTTATTTTCTTAATTTTATGATATCTTCCAATGTTGTGTAACTTTAGTAGGTATTACAATGATTACAACGATCAGATGTCAGAAAAAGTGTCCGCTATTGTCAGATAGGATCATAGAGAAAAACGTTTGAAAATTCAATTTTTTTTTTATTCTTTTCTAAGCCATTCACCACTAAGGTTATGTCGGCTGAAGTACAAACACTGATGCCACGACGTTTGAACTTCTTGTTATTCCATCGCCATGGTTACAGCAACGCCGCCAGCCGCTACAACCGAAGAAAAACGAAATCGAAGCTCCAATTCCTTGCTCTCTTCCTTGTTTCTTGGCATTTCTTCTCTGCGGGATTTTGCTTTACGAAATGCCAATAGTTTAATTAGATTTATTTTAATTTTCTAAGATTTACTAATTTTAATGACAACTTTTCCTGTGGAAATGTTTTTTTTTACTTTCAATAAGTGATTTTTATAATCCTCACGTTGAATAAAAAAGCATTTCATTTCATATGATAAGCCCTTTCGGGTAGTTGGAGGTTGATATCGACTGAGCATTGCGATAGTCTTAGGTCACTCGAAACCCACTTTTTACTTGATCAGTATCCAACGTGACAGTGTTAATCCTTGCGGCCGTATACAGACACTGACTTTTGCCAATTTCGAGGAATAAGCAGATTTCCTCACGATGTTTTACCTCACCGTAGTAGTAGGTATATGTACTACATCTCATACACTCATAAATATACTCAACAGTCGTCTATGGTTCGTCAGCAAAGTCAGCAGCTCAGTGAAAGTTGAAAATACAAATAATTATTTTCGGCTGAATATTTAGTCAGTTATGATGCCAAATTGGCTAAATATGTTCGCTTTGGGATAAGATTTCGATCCTCAACTGGAACAAACCGAAGAACAAGGAAGAGAAGAATTGGAGCTTCGATTTCGTTTTTCTTCGGTTGTAGCGGCTGGCAGCGTTGGTGTAACCATGGCGATGGAATAACAAGAAATTCAAACGGCGTGCCATCAGTGTTTGTACTTCAGCCGACATAACCTTAGCATGGCTTAATAAAGAATTAAAAAATATATATATACTTAAGGGTACAATTAATCGGCCATCTACATAATCTGCTATAACAATATAGTTGTTTTATTTATACTGTGCTAGTCTATGACGTGACAAAATGCTAACTATAAACCGTTCTTCTCGGTATGTCGTAGGAGACAACTAAGGGACAAGGGGTGAATGTAATCTACTGGGTAAGGGGTATCCTGTCACCAATGTTCCATTATGACATCACAACCCCAATATTCATGCTAAAAAGTGACCTAGGAGATATAATACTTTAGAGATTCAGTCCTTGAAAGGTATTAAAGAATGTGAATGTATATGGACGACCTCCGTAGCTGTATGCTATATATGTATTTATCTTTATATAATATGTATATATTTCTTAAATATACGTTGACTTGCACCCTTAACACAAGTCTTAATTGAACTTACCAAGGGGCTAGTTCAATAGGTGTAATAGTGTCCTATATATTATTTTTATATGTGAGTGTTTTCTTCCAAAGGTACCCAAGATTTTGAGCCGATACCGATAGATATAGATCCGGCGTTAAGGGGCCAGAATGCAGCTGGGTTTGTATCTACCCCAAATGCGTGTAGAAGTCCACCCAAGAAGAAAAGAACAGCTACTGTGGGAAGCGAAGAGGAGGGAAGTTGTAAGTATATATATATATATATATATATATATATATATATATATATATATATATATATATATATATATATATATATATATATATATATATATATATATGACGCAGGATAATTTGATATTTTAGGTTTTTTGTTAAAAAACCCAGGCATTTTGCGAAAACACGGTTAATTACACGGATGCTATATTGAAAAAGGTGACGTTAGGTGTACCTATAACTTATGACAATTAAAACTTGCGGGGTAATCACAGGTTCGGGTTTCCATGTCCGCAATTGCGAAGGTTTACTATGGCCACCTCGAACCCACGTGTTAACCAGATAGTTAGTACTCAATGTGACAGGTGGTCAACCATGTCGCCATTTACAAGCACTAACTATTATCTGTTCGACGAACAAGTAGGTTTCCTCGATGTTTTACCTCACCGTAAAATTCGATGCATTTTACGATACACCTTAACCTCTGACAAACTCTCACCCCGCAAGGGTTAATGTTCGTGAATGCGTTTGTCTTTTTGTGTTTTGTAATTGTTGTTTTACCTTCTAGCTCAAACCAGGTCTTCGGAGCTAAATCTAGATCCAGAAAAGTCTACGTCCCCAACTGAGATTATGAAGTCTAGACCGGACCTAACTATAGTTGCGGCGAAGCGGAAGGATGAGAGCGCTTTATAGGTGAGATGCATACACATACGGTGGTTCTACGTACGCGTACGCGTTCACCACCTTAAACCCTTGCGGGGTAGTCAGAGGTTCAGGTGTCCATCTCCGCAGTTGCGAAGGTAGTAATTCTATGGCCACCTCGAACCCACGTGTTAACCAGATAGTACTCAATGTGACAGGTGGTAAGCCATGTCGCCAGTTACAAGCACTAACTATTACCTTTCCTCACGATGTTTTACCCTCACCATATTATTCGACGCATTTCGTAAATGTATTTTTATTACGAAATTCATTAAAATTCATTTCCATTGGTACATGCTCAAGTGGGATTTGAACCCTGTACCCTCGATACAGAGTCAAGCCCCAAATAACTGAGCTACGTCGAGTGAACGATACGGCGGTTGTGAATAGGGTTATAATGAAGCTATATTAAAGCGATTCTCGAATGGCGGCCGCGTCTCGGTAAACGTTAGGACGCCCCCCTGCTAGATGGACCGATGACCTGGTCCCTTACTCCACTAATTCAGTTTTGCCACAACATTACCTCAGTATCGATACTGTAATACTTCAGTGACCGTAATTTGACACTTTTGGCACTCCACTAACAAATTTTGGCCACTGAAGCACTATCGAATTACATCTGAAGTACAAAAAAGCTACTCAACTAACCAAACGTCCGTCAATGTCAGTTCAATAGCCTTATATTTGGTACTCCACTATTGACATTTCTATACTTGAGTTGCCACTGAAGCACCACTGAAGCGCCACTGACTCGCTATCGAGGCACAACTGTAATAATCAAAATATTAGCAGAGTGCCACTTTTACAGCCGAGACGCAGAAGTAACGCAGTTGTGTGGTTGTCAAATTTAATTAGTGGAGTACGGGCCTAAAATACGGTTAATTAGTGTTTTGTGGCGTTACCTTGGGGAGGCCTACGTCCAGCAGTGGACTGTCATAGGCTGATTGATTGATTGATGCAGATGAATGATAGTAGATTGACAAAATGGATATACATATGTATAAGGACTGATGGTCGCTGGAGCAAAAAAGTCCAAGAGTGGAGACCGCGTCTCAGTAAGCGTAGTGTGGGGCGCCCCCCCGGCAAGATGGGAAGACGACCTGCGCAGGTTGGCCGGCATCGAATGGATGCGAACGGCCACTGACAGGGAGAAGTGGCGTCATTTGGGGGAGGCTTATGTCTAACAGTGGATTCAGACAGGCTGATGATGATGATGATGATGATGTGGGTAAAGTAGAAGGGCGGTTACGTAGAGGCCGGCCTAATAAGACATATAAAAGATAGACGCCATAACGAAAAATGGTTACGTTAGAAGTGCCTGTAACCGCCGAGTGTGTATGAGAAGATGTATGAGTGTGAATGAAGCGAAAGTGGTCTGTCAGTGGGACAAATGGGGATCCGTGATCTCTGCCTACCTCTCTTTAGGGAATCAGGCGTGATGTGTATGTATGTATGTAGCTACACTAGTATGAGAAGGTTAATGGGTGTGAGTGAAGCAAGGGAGATTTGTCACCCGTTCCAGGTGGCGATCGATAGTCTCTGTCTATATCATTAAGGACGTAGAGGCGTGATCATATATATGTATATACAATGCAATTATATATAATATTAATTATAGAGCGGCTGTAGCCCAGTGGGACTTTTTATGAGAAAAGGTCCTAGGTTCGAATCCCGGTTCTGGCATGTGCACCAATGAATGAAATTTAAAATATGTGTATTTCATTTACGTACATAATTAACAGTCGCTAACGGTGAGGGAAAACATCGTAAGGAAACCTGCCTATCCCTCGGGATCGGCAATAGCCAGTGCCTATATACGGCGATACGGTTCACTACCTATCACGTTGGGTGTTGTCTATCAAGTGAAACGCTGGCTTTGAGTAGCTCATACTTAACATGCTCGAAATTTCACCTCTGACTAAACCGCCACTATAAAAAAGGGAGTGTGTAATACACAAGTCGTGAAGCGGATGTTTGTATGTACAATGCAAGTATAAGTAATGCTTATGTTTTGTCTTTTCAGTGTCAAAATTGAGGAGAAAATGGCGGTATATTGAGATGTATCTGTATGTAAGATTTGTATAATACATATACAATATTTTTTTCGTTTTTGTTATGTATTTATGTTGAATTTTGAGGTTTTATGTGTTCACTAAGTGAGTGCCTATTTATTACAAATGTTGCATCGTGAGGAAACCTACCTGTTCGCCGAACAGGTAACAGTTAGTGCTTGTAAATGGCGACATGGCTGACCACCTGTCACATTGAGTACCGACATAGCCAACGCGTGGGTTCGAGGTGGCCTCTACGTCCCTAACGGGATAGGCAGAGACTATTAGGCCACCTGGAACGGGTGACAAATCTCCTGCTTCACTCACACCCATTAACCTTCTTACATGCTCTTCTGTACTTCACATTACACCCGCCTTGAGAAGAATGTCTCCAATTTGATCTGCATAAGTTCTACACCTACCCCGTCCAACTCTACCTTCCACTTTGGCTTTATAATAATATAAATTTATTCGTTAATAATTTGTTTTTTGTGACATCATATTGGAACATTTGTAATAGACAATCACGAACTCACTCAGTGATCGAATAATAGTGTAAATACTACGTATGTAATTTCTATGTACATTTTTGCTATTCATTGTAAAAACATTACTTTTACGGTAAGGCAAAACATCGTGAGGAAACCTACTTTATACCTAATACAAATTTTAACGACCATAGTCAAAGATTAGGTGTCCATCTCCGCAATTGCGGAGGTAGTAATTCTATGGCCACCTCGAACCCACGTGTTGACCAGATAGTCAGTACTCAATGTTACAGGTGGTAAGCCATGTCATTTACAAGCACTGACTATTACCTGACCTGTCACATTGAGTACTGACTATCTGGTCAACACGTGGGTTCGAGGTGGCCATAGAATTACTACCTTTGCAATTGCGTAGATGGACACCTGAACCTCTGACTACCCGCAAGCGTTAATGGTCGTGAAAGCGATGTCATTGTCTTTTATATTGAATAAAAAAGAATTTTATTGAATTTCTAATGTTAATATTTTTGCTCGTAAAATATGTTTTTTTCTTTGCAAATTAATTGCGTAAATGTACATAGAAACCAAATTATGTTACATACACACTATAAGGTATGATTCGTAATAATATGTATGAATGCGAAGCCTCAAAATTACGTATATAAAGTCTAATGTAAGCATAAAATGTGAAATTTAGGATTTTTCGTGAATTTTCAGTAATTAATTATACATATATAAGGCCCGTGCTAGTCTGGGACGTAAAAAGAATGCTAACTAGCTGCCGTTCTTTCCGGCATGTCGTAGAAGGAAACTACGAGATTAGGAGTCAATGACTGATGTTTAAGTTTCATTTACGTACATAATTTACAGTCGCTAACGGTGAGGGAAAACATCGTGAGGAAACCTGCCTATCCCTCAGGATAGGCCGTCAGTGCCTCTATATACGGCGATGCGGTTCACTACCTATCACGTTGGGTGCTGTCTATCTAGTGATACGCGGGCTTTGAATGATCCATACCTAACATGCTTTCGAAATTTCGGAGATGGGCATTCAAGCCTCTGACTACCCCGCCATAATAAAAAAGGGAGTGTGTATACACTAGTCGTGAAGCGTATGTTATGTATGTGAATTGACTGATGGGCTAGCAACCTGTCACCTAAGTTGAAATCTATATCAATGCAATCATATTGTTAGATTTTCTAAAAGTGATCAATTAAATATTAGATCTCCGAGGTTCTTTCTGTCTTAAAAGGAATTTTTTTAGTGTTTATTATACATATACTAGTGACCCGCTCCGGCTTCGCACGGGTATAAAATATATAGTCTACTCCACTATTTAATGGATGTTATTATACATATAAACCTTCCTCTTGAATCACTCTATCTATTAAAAAAACCGCATCAAAATCCAAGCATACAAAGGGACATAGGGACAAAAAAAGCGACTTTGTTTTATACTATGTAGTGATGTAGGTTTAACCTAATTTTATTTAACTAAAATAAAATATTCAGTTTTACAATAGTAGTTCAATAAATCTCCCTTGCTTCACTAACACCTATTAACCTTCTCATACATGCTCTTCTGTTCTTCACGCTACACCCGCCTTGAGAAGAATGTCTCCAATTTGATCTGTATAAGTTCTACGCGGCCTACCCCGTCCAACTCTACTTTCCACTTTGGCTTTATAAATTCATATATAACTCTTCTATTTAATTTTTTACTACAAATGATTATAATAATAGTTAAGTTACTGAAAATTCACGAAATAAATTAAATATATTTGTTAAGATTTTTGTATAAAATACTCAAATTTGTAATTAAATTAAATCGCTGTAATTTTGTTATTATTTGACTGATAATTATTTAATACAGTATTAAATTTTATATTGTATATTGAAGACTTGTTGCATAGAATATTGACATACATATACATTCGTTAATTGTTATTTAAATATGTTGTGAATATTCGCAAATGTACTGTGGATACGTCTACGTAAAACTATTCGACTTAAATGTATAGACCTTTGTTAAGGGCGTACATATTTGAAGTTTAGAAATATCAATATTGAATTTTTATGTTAATAATTTTCTGGTAGGTTTAAAACTTACATAAATAGGAATTCATGCAAACTTCGATTTTATGAAATTCGTTAAAATTCTAATTACTTTGACAGACATACCATGGTCGCCATTTTAACATGTTTCTGTCAGTTTAGATAGGAATAATTCTGCCAAAATCACGTACTGACTAAACCGGGCTTACTTACTCGTAATATTAATATTTTGACATTATTACACCAATTGAACTAGCCCCTTGCTAAGTTCATTTAAGACTTGTGCTAAGGGTACTAGTCAACATATATTTATAATACGTAAATATATGTATACTTAGGACGTGAATGTATGTGAATATGTATGCACAAGTCTTCAAAAATACGTAGGCTGTATAAAATGAGCCACATCGGGAAAATCTGATATGTTTAGTTGATATATTTTTATTATTGTTAACATTAAGAAAAGACATTTTTATTATTGTTGTTTTAAGCTTATTTAAATGTTTATTTTATATACATTGCAGTGCAGAGCTCAGGGTAGGTAACTTTTTATTGGATCCATGTAGATTAAAAATTACTATATTATTGTGTAGGTCCATAAAATTGAAATGAACTGGGGCCTTAGTCCACTAATGCGTTTTAGCACAAACGCATTTCAATATCAGATCAGAAATAGTGTGAAGTTGGTAGTGGATGACTAAATGTCAAATTTCATCATTGAAAATGGTAAAAGTGTCAAATTACGCATAAAAATGGCGAAATTTGTCAGTTTTGCTAATCTACTACCAACTTCACACTGTTACTGATGTGATATTGAACTGTTATTTTGCAAAAAGTATTCGTGGACTAAGCTACCAGTTCTAACTTCATTAATTTATATCAAATTCGTAGTACAGTAGAATCACAATTTACAGTCGCTAACCGTGAGAGAAAACGTCGTGAGGAAACCTGCCTTTTGGGATACGTAGCCAGTGCCTGTATACGGCGATACGGCTCACTACCGATCACCTTGGGTGCTCTCTATTTAGTGAAGTATCCTCACTATGTTTTCACTTACAGTTCTTTTAAAATGAATGAAAATCGCGATTCTCTTGAAATTATTAAATATATTATGAGCTACTTGGTTACTACATTACTGTTTAGAAATTATGAATTTTGTCAAACTGCCCCGGTTTAAACCAGTTTTAGTCAGATATAACTAGATTAACGATTGAATGATAGCAAATTGACAAAAGGAATATATGTGGGTGAAGTGGAAGGGCGGTTACGTAGGAGCGACCCAATAGGACATATGACAGTCAGATAGACGCCACATTGAAAAAGGGTGACTTTAGAATTACCTATAATCACCGAGTGTGTCAATGAAGCAAAACATTGTGAAGTATATTAAGGAAATAGATTCGTGAATATATTTATGTATGTTAACAAACACTTTCACGACCTCCCCTGCTTGCTAGACAGATTCGCGTATCCATCTCCGCAATTGCGGATGTAGTGATTCTATGACCACCTCGAACCCACGTGTTGACCAGATAGTCAGTACTCAATGTGACAGGTGGTAAACCGTGTCGCTATTTTTAGCACTGACTATTACTAGACTAACACTAACCTAAACTAGTTAAATCTGGCTATAACTGCTTCTAACCGGTTAGAAGCAGTTTTTTATACATGGTGTTTAATCTCTTTTATTTATTGTCGCCAAATTTCAGACACCAAATACTTTTTGTATTGTGATCTATTGAAAATGTAAACATTGCGTCTATAATCCCATAATGTGTGGACAAAACCTTGTGGTATATAATGTTGATTTTAGCATTAAATTGATGTTAAGATTAATTGAATTTATAAACGAGTTTCTATATATCTAAATATTACCCTCTTTCCCTTAATCATCTCTTGTACAATCGTAGAATCTTGAAAATTATATTATTTCGAATATAATATGTCCTTTATCAATTTATATGCTAAGAGACTGCCGTCATAATTTAAAAGGTCACAACTTGCATTGTGCTAAAGGCCAGAAATTAGAGTTTAATATATACATATATATATATATATATTAAACTCTATTTTCTGGAGTTAGTATATATTTTAACTAGCGACCCGCTCCGGCTTCGCACTTCTTCGTATACAGATAAACCTTCCTCTTGAATCACTCTATCTATTAAAAAAACCGCATCAAAATCCGTTGCGTAGTTTCAAAGATTTAAGCATACAAAGGGACATAGGGACAGAGAAAGCGACTGTTTTATACTATGTAGTGATAATGTTAGTTGTGCTCTTTTAAATAATGACGACAAGACTATGGTCCGAGGTTCTGTCTGCCCTTTTGAAGATTATAAGCGATATTCGTATGTCTACTATATGTAGGATGGACGAAAATATACACTTATAGGAATATTTAAAGTTGAAAAAGTTAGCGAAATTTTATTTGTTTTTTTTTAGATATTTTTTTTTATTGAGAATTTGTTAATCCAAAGAATTGAATGAATTTTTAATTTAATATTGTACTATTTGTAAGAGTTTTTAAGATATATTTGTGTTAAATTGAGTTTATTATTTAAAATGTGTTTTATTTTAATCTATCCCGTTAAAGATAAAGGGGCGTGAATATGTATTTTTTTCACATACACACGATAGTAATAATATTTTTACATTATTACACTAATTGAACTAGCCCCTTTGTAAGCTCATTTCAGACTTGTGTTAAGGGTACTAGTCAACGTATATTTAAGAAATATTATACATAGATAAATACATATACAGCATATATGATCACAACAATAACCAGACTGGAAGGCAGTAGAAAAGCGTAGTTCTTAACTCTGCCTCCACCGGCAATCGAACCCGGGACCTCACGATTGGCCTTCAGGCGGTCAACCAACCGCGCCACGGAGGTCGTCGAATAATATAATAGTTTTATAAAATGGCACGTTAGAAGTACCTATAACCGCCGAGTGTGTATAAGGATTATGGATGTCAATAAAGCTAAAGTGGTGTCAGGATCGGGACAGATGGGGTTCTGTGATCTGTGCCTATCATTGTATAGGTGTATGATGTGTATGTATGTATGTATATCATACTATATATAAATATGACACTACCAGCTATCAGTATTTCGTCCCATCATGTCGTAAGAGGCGACTAAGGGACTAGAGATGTATGTAATCTCTTTTTTACTAACTGTATGTACTTGGCATTTCTTAGTAGGTGACTAAGGTATCAATAGAATCTATTAGGCGATGGTCTAGCAACCTGTCTCCAATGTGTCATATTAATACCATCACTATTCCAACCCTAAGGCTAAAATGTGTACTCAGCTTGAAGTATAGAAGAGCATGTATGAGAAGGTTAAAGGATGTGAGTGAAGCAAGAGATTTGTCACCCTTTCCAGTTGGCGATCGAGTCTGCATATCATCTTGGAGACGTAGAGGCGTGAATATATATGTATAATTGAAATTGGTTTACTAAGATTAGGAAAACTAAAACTGATATCTGTCCCTACCCTGAACAGAGGACGGTAGTGATATACATAATAATACATATATATATTGTACATCGAAAGAGTAGTAAATCAAAGATAAAAAATGTACACTGACAGAGTAGTCAAGAGGTTCGAATGTCTATCTCCGCAATTACTATATCTGTGACAGGCGGTAAGCCCTGTCGCCATTTACAAGTACTAACTACATATTACCTGTTCGAGGAACGGGTAGGTTTCCTCGCGATGTTTTCCGTCACCGTATTATTCGGTGTTTTCATAAATGTATTTTATTATAAAATGTACATAAAAATCAAAAAACTTCTTTTCCTCTGGTACATTTTGGCGGAGTCGCTGCAGGATTTGCAGGGAATGCTGCACAGTCTTAACGCTGCCTCACGGTCGGTCGGTCTCCGGATGAACTTGGACAAGACGAAAGTCATGTTCAACGAACTCGTTGTCCCGGGGCCGATCACGATCAGTGGAGAGGCGCTCGAAGTGGTCCAGGAATATGTCTACCTGGGCCAGGTTCTGCAAATGGGTAGGGACAGCTTCGAGCGTGAGATTTCCAGAAGAGTGCAGCTGGGCTGGGCAGCATTCGGGAAGTTGCGTCATATCTTCTCGTCGCCACTACCGCAGTGTCTTAAGACCAGGGTTTTTAATCAGTGCGTCCTACTTGTAATGACATACGGTGCCGAGACGTGGAACATGACGGTCGGGCTGGCTCACCGAGCAATGGAACGTTCGATGCTGGGTATCTCGTTAAGGGACAGAGTCCGGAACGAGATTATCCGACAGAGAACCAATGTCGTAGACATTGTCTATCGATGTTGCAAGCTGAAGTGGCAGTGGGCCGGTCACGTCTGTCGCAGAACCGACGACCGTTGGAGCAAAGCGGTTCTCGAATGGCGACCGCTTCTCGGTAAACGTAGTGTGGGACGCCCCCCTGCCAGGTGGACTGATGACCTGAAAAGGGTTGCTGGTAGTGGTTGGCTGAGGGCCACGAGTGATCGTGTTTTGTGGCGTTACCTTGGGGAGGCCTACGTCCAGCAGTGGACTGTCATAGGCTGATTGATGATTGATGATGACATTTTGAACCCTCAACCCACTGATACAGAGTCAAGTCCCCAACGACTGAGCTGTGCCGAATTTTAAATAGGGTTTGTATAAATGTGTGTACTGTAGTGTGGGGCGCCCCCCGGCAAGGTGGGAAGACGACCTGCGCAGGTTGGCCGGCATCGAATGGATGCAAACGGCCACTGACAGGGAAAAGTGGCGTCATTTGGGGGAGGCCTATGTCCAACAGTGGATTGATACAGGCTGATGATAATATATAAATGAAAATACGTTTTAAATTTGACTAAGTTCCAAAAATATTTATTGTTCTTTCACCATTAAGGCACAAGCAGGTTTCATTTAAACTATACATACCCAAGTTTACTAATGCGTTTTAGCACAAACGCAGTTCAATATCAATCAGAAATAGTGTGAAGTTGGTAATAAATCCGCAAGTGTCAATTTTCACCATTGACGACGGCAAGTATCAAAATTCGCTTAAAAATGGCCAAATTTGTCACTTGCTATTCCACTACCAACTTCTAACCATTACCGAAGTGATTTTGAACTACTATTGTGCTAAAACACATTAGCGGTTTGGACCACATTGAATAGGTAACCAACGCAATCCTAATAGCTTACAAATCTCTATAAATGTTCCTTGCTAGCTGTGACGTAAAAAGAATACTAACTAGCTGCCGTTCTTCCCGGCATGTCGTAGGAGTAAATGGTAACCCTTTTGGACTGGCAAGCTGTCACCAATGTTCCATATGACATCACAACGCCAATATTCATTCTAAATAGCGATTTAGGAGATATTATTGCATCTTAAAAGGTTGTATATCCTAAAGGGATTAAAGAACGTGAATGTATATGTATGTATGTAAACTTAGGTTTTATGATTTTGATTCTAGACCAAAATAAAATGATTTACAATTTCATATTCATTGTAAGCAACATTAGGTTTTAAAATTATTGGTTACCTATATCATTAATGTACAGTCAGCGCTAAAAGTGCAGTCCCAGTACCTTTTTATAAGGTTTACGTTTATAAGAACAACAGACAATATTTTACATTTTAATGGACTGCACTTTTAGCGCTGACTGTACATCAAAAATACTGAAATGTACTCAAAACATAAACTTACGTACAAAGGTAGGTTAGGTTTGACTTTGTATTATTTTATGTACAATTCAGTATTTTTGACGAGTTATTCCGTATTTTTCGTTCGTTTAAATACTAAACCATTTAATATACATAGATTGGTAAATACATAAGAATTATTTTATATTTCAATGCCTTTTCTATATTCAGGTGCTCTCACATTAATATTAGTATCATGGTTGACGAAAAATAGAAAAAAAAAATACGAAAATTAGAGGAAAAAAAAGATTTTTTATACAAAAACAACATAATAACAAACAAAACGTGATCTCTGCCTACCCCGTTACAGGGAAACGGGCGTGATAAGGGCATGTATGTAAAAAATATTAATAAGAAACAAATAAAATAATAATTAACAAGTAATAGCAACAATAGGTAATAATTATTGGAAGTACAATGAAAAAACATAACTTAATATTGTAAAAAACATACATACGCTTCACGACTTGTGTATACACACTCCCTTTTTAAAAGCTTGAGTGCCCATCTTCGAAATTTCGAAGGCATGTTAGGTATGGATCACTCAAAGCCCACGTTTCACTAGATATACAGCACTCAACGTGATAGGTAGTGATCCGTATCGCTGTACAGGCACTGGGTATTACCTATTTAAAGGATAGGCAGGTTTTTTCACTATTTTTGCCTCACCACAACAATAGAAATTCAACATAATTTTCGTTTACATACATTTTTTTGTTGTTTTCAATATTAATATAAATGCTATTTTGGTATCGTTCAATTTTGTGACATTTTATGTAGAGAAAAACATTATTTTTTTACTAAAATTGTGATATAAAGAAACTAATAGAATTGTATTTAGGAAACTACATAGACTATACATATAAGACATAGTTACACAGCAATTTCAACATAGTTGCCAACCTTTCACCAATACCAACATGAGAGCACCTTTACACAAATAGCCATAGCCAATAGTCTGACTCTACTTCTAATAGTCATCGATATCATAAATGCTTTCAATCTCCTCGTCATCCAGCTGCATCGATTGAAAGTCCACTTTGTAACGAAGCAGGCCTGTAAAAGAAAAAGTATTTAAACTCAAATATTCTTCACTACATAGTATAAAACAAAGTCGCTTTCTTTGTCCCTATGTCCCTTTGTATGCTTAAATCTTTGAAACTACGCAACGGATTTTGATGTGGTTTTTTAGTAGATAGAGTGATTCAAGAGGAAGGTTTATATGTATAATAACATCTATTAAATAGTGGAGTAGGCTATATATTTTATTACCATGCAAAGCCGGAGCGGTTCACTAGTTCAATATAAGTACAAATACAGTCGTCTATGGTTCGTCAACAAAGTCAGCAGCTCAGTGAAAATACAAATAATTATTATCCTGACTGACTGTCTGTATACGACATACATACATACTATACACACATCATGCATAAACCTTATTTGACTCACTCAATAGTTCATAGTAATTACAAAATACACACAAAAACCGATACGGTGATACAAAATAGAAAATAAACCAGATTACTAATCTACAAATTTAAACTTCCACACTCATAACTTAAATCTAACTCTTATTATATAATAAACATTACATTAAATCATGCCCGCACAAAAGTTCATACTTAAAACAGTTTATTTTTAAGCACTCGCAATTTATACTCATTTTATTATGTGAGACCGGGTCGTATCACGACAATCGTGGTACGACCCGGTCTCACATAGTTAATAAAATAAAACACTTTCACGACCAATAATTCTAAAAAGAAATCAGAGATTTGGCTGTTAATCTCCTGATTTTTTGAGGTAGTAATTCATTGACCACCTTGAAACCACGTGTTGACCAGATGGTTAGTACTCAATGTGTCAGGTAAGCCATGTCTCCATTTACAAGCACTGACTGTTAGCTGTTCGGGGAACAGGTATGTTTCCTCACGATGTTTTCGCTCACCGTAATATTTTCATATGTTTATTTAAAGCACTTTCTATTCATATATAATGTATCATGCAATATCACGAAAAACATATGATTTGATAGTCTCTGCCTATCCTGTTAGGATTTAATTACTTGCGGCCCTAGACTACTAATGCGTTTTAGCAATATCGTAGTTTAATATCACTTTAGTATCGGTATGAAGTCGCTAGTGAAATAGCAAAGGTGATATATTTCACCATTAATGGTAACTAAGTTCAAATATGGCGAAATATGTCAAATTTGACAAAAAAAGACAAACGCGTTCACGACTTTCGCGGGGTAGTCAGAGGTTCAAGTTTCCATCTCCGCAATTGCGAAGGTAATAATTCTATGGACACGTGTTGACCAGTACTTAATGTGACAGGTGGTAATCCATATCGCCATTTACAAGCACTATTACCTGTTCTGGGAGCAGGTAGGTTTCCTCACGATGTTTACCCTCACCGTATAATTCGATGTAAGTTTTGCTAATCCACTAACAACTTCACACTATTACTGATCTGATATTAAACAACGATTGTGCTAAAATTCATTAGTACATTAGTGCCCTTTGTATGTATGTATGAACTTTTTGTATGATTAATCTATACTACACACACACACAAATTTCTTACGTTATTATATCTTACCTCATCCTTATATATACTGTTAGCTTAATTTTATAGAAAATACATATATATGTATGTGAATGTTTATCATACTACCAAATTATATAAATCCCCAAAAATGAATGATATCTTATGGAGAATAATAGGAGATACTAAAAAAATGGTGACGTTAGAAGTACCTATAACCGCCGAGTATGTATATGAAGGACAGAATGTATAGATCACTACATAGTATAAAACAAAGTTGCTTTCTCTGTCCCTATGTCCCTTTGTATGCTTAAAACTTTGAAACTACGCAACGGATTTTGATGCGGTTTTTTTAATAGATAGAGTGATTCAAGAGGAAGGTTTATATGTATAATAACATCCATTAAATAGTGGAGCAGGCTATATATTTTATACCCGTGCGAAACCGGAGCGGGTCGCTAGTGGAGGTATATAGATGACAGAAAGTAGTATGCCAGGGACACAAGTCTACTAATGCGTTTTAGCACAAACACTGTTTAATATCAGATCAGTAATAGTGTGAAGTTGGTAGTAGATTAGCAAAAGTGTCAAATTTCACCATTAATATCAACAAGTGTCAAATGTCGCTTTAAAAATGGCGAAATATGTCACTTGCTAATCCACTACCAACTTCACACTATTATTGATCTGATATTGAAATGATATTTTGCAAAAAGCTTTAGTGGACTTGGGTCCCAGAGCGAAAATGATATTAATGTAATTTTAAATAGAAATCTATATTAATAATTTACAGCGGCGGTACGGCAGACTCGATTAAAACCTTACCAGAATAAAAAAACAAAAAATATTATTTTCGAGTCAAACAATTAATTATATTATTATAACCGTAAAAATTAATTGAAAACATTCTGCTCAAGGCGGGTGTAAGTAGTATGAAGAACAGAAGAGCATGTATGAGAAGGTTAATGGGTGTTTGAAGCAAGTGATTTGTCACCCGTTCCAGGTGGCCTAATAGTCTCTACCTATCCCGTTAGGGACGAAGAGGCGTCAATATATGTATGTATATAAAGTATATAGAGGTTATTTATGTGTTAAACCACTCCTCATACACACTCGGCGGTTATAGGTATTTCTAACGTCACTCTTTTTCTGTATTACCTATTCAATTATATTATTATTGTATTATTTAAGAGGTACAGAAAAACTATAATCATATTATGGTACAAAGCTTTATTTCAAATCATAATCAACTCTGCTAAACTACCTATGTAAATCCAATTCAATATTACATATATCTCCCTTTCTTCACATGTCGTAAGAGACTAGGGGTATATGGAATCTATTGGGCGATGGGCTAGCAACCTGTCACAGTTCCGTATGACATCACAACCCCAATATTCATACACAAGTGACGTAAGATCTCCACCCCGAAAGGGATTAAAGGATGTGAATGTATATGTATGTATTTATAACATACGCTTCACGACTTGTGTATACACACTCCCTTTTTTTGTTGTGGCAGAAAAGTCAGAGGCTTGACTGCCCATTTTCGGGAATTATAAATATGAATATTAGTGTATATTTTAATCCATTTTTAAAGTATATATAGCATGTTTAGTTTAGTAATATTATTCACGTTAGTTAAAAAATATAGCCAATTTACAATCAGAATAGGTTCTAATCCAAGCAAATATTTACAAGTTTCTTCAATGAGGTTAGATACGTTTTTTTTTGTCAAGAACGTGTTTATTTAGGTTTTTTTTTTATTATACATTGAAAAATGGTCTTTTTAACATTTTTATTCAATAATCCAAACAAATTATTCGATTTTTTATGTTTTTGTGTTTTACATTATTTAAAATATAAAAAACCGTTATTTTAAACATTTTTTTGGGTGGACTTAAAAAAAATGACTAGATTACTTACTAAAAATACTAGTACTGTAAAATCAACCTTATCTACTTGAAATAAGTACGAAAACCTATATTTTTCTTAATATCTTCACTCCATATCAAATTATTGTGATACAAACAAAAACGTGCTCTATTTTAATATAATATCAAAAAACTAATATTAAGTATTTTACACACTTTATCTCTTTATCACCGAACAAATCATATATCATCGGTCGAAATCATTACTGAAACATCTCCAAAATCATCTGTTTTGGACTAAGTATACTGTAAGTGTAATGGTACAAATCACTACATAGTATAAAACAAACTCGCTTTCTCTGTCCCTATGTCCCTTTGTATGCTTAAATCTTTGAAACTACGCAACGGATTTTGATGCGGTTTTTTTTAATAGATAGAGTGATTCAAGAGGAAGGTTTATATGTATAATAACATCCATTAAATAGTGGACTAGGCTATATATTTTATACCCGTGTGAAGCCGGAGCGGGTCGCTAGTTTTGTAATAATTTAAATTAAATACTTGTTCCGAATCACTATTGGAACTTATCATAATTGTTTATCTAACTGAGAAAAACGACTTATACCGCCACATAATTATTTTAAATGGTTGTACCTAAAAACTTGTATACCTTGATTTTCTACAAACAGCATAATTTTAAATGTACCGAATGATTCCGACCGACTAGAGCTCAACTTCGGCGATCGAATTATAACCGATCTGTTAAGCGGGTATATTTTTTATTGTATTATCCGTGGTCTTAATACACACGAAAAAGTAAATAAAATATTTATTATTGTTATATATTTATAAATGTATGACATTGCTTATATTATACTGTGTCAAAGTATGTCAAAAACGAAAACAAACAAACGCGTTCACGACCTTTAACCCAGATAGTCACAGGTTCAGGTGTCCATCTCCGCAATTGCGAAGGTAGTAATAGGCTACTTTCCTAGTTTTAGAAAACTATACCGTATTGTTCCGATTTCTTATAGTAATGCGTTGTCGATTATATTTTTCATTATAAGTGTGATTTAATTACGTAAAACTCTATTTAAATTCATATTCTGCAAAGCCCCGCCAAAACACTATTTTTATCAAAATGGCGACCATGACAGTTGTCACGTGATAGTATGACGTATTTTCTATAGTAAATAAACAAACAACATTTTTAGGTTAGGTAGGTGATATAAACAATTTAGTGCATAATCTATAATTATTTAGAAAAGATGAGTTATAAGTATTGTTGTGTGCCCCAGTGCAAAAGTACATCGATTAAGACACCGGAAAAACTATTTATCACTGAACCAAACAATAACTTAGCTATAAGAAAGAAGTGTTTGCAACTAGCGGGAAGAAATCTAGAACTGGAAACTATATCTGATAAATCTATAATTTTCTTTTGTGAGGACCACTTTGACGTGAGTGTATTATTTGTTTAATTGTCTATTTTAATACATACTTTCGAGGCTCAACTTTGAGGTTACCTACATCATAATACGTCATCATAATAAAATACGTCATAATAAAAAAAGCCCGTATTTTATTTCCGTTTTTGGTCACGTGATATCCGTGCAATAATTTATAATCTTTAAAATTACTTTTTACAATTAAATCTTAATATTTCAGAGTTTTAAACATGTCCAAACGATTCCTAATCAATCTAAGAATGCGGATGGCATAAAAACGTCACATATTTTACATAGTGGAAACTAGCCTATTCCATGGGCACCTCGAACCCACGTGTTGATAAGTCAGTACTCAATGTGACCGGTGGTAAGCCATGTCGCCATTTACAAGCACTGACTTTTCCCTGTTTGGTGAACAGGTAGATTTATTCTAGTAGGTATAAATTAGTGGAGTTAATTTCATAAAGTAAATTCGACGTAGCTCAGTTGTTTGGGGCTTGACTCTGTATCAGTGGGTACAGGGTTCAAATCCCACTTTAGTTTGTCGTAATGGAAATGAAGTTCAGTGAATTTCTATGTATATGTATACACATTGAGTACTGAATGGTCAACACGTGGGTCCAAGGTAGCCATAGAATTACTACCTTCGCAATTGCGGAAATGGACACCTGAATATCTGACTACCCCGCAAGGGTCAATGGTCGTGAAGACGTTTTCTGTTTAAACTATGCAGTGAAGAAACTTCACTAAAATCGTCATTTTTTCTGTTATACAATCCCACAGTATAATACAACATTGTCAATACTAATTTTTTCAGTGACTTAGGAGTAAATTTTTATAATTAATGTTTTTTTTTTAACTTAATGGTTAATTTTAATTATATTTTTTAATTTAATAATCGTCTAAGTCAACATCGTCCAAAGGCTCGTCCAATTGCAGCGATTGAAAGTCCACTTTGTATCTTAATATGCCTGTTTTAGTGAATTTAGCAAAAAAAAAAATAGTAAAAAAAGGTTTTTTTGTGAAAAATTTGGTAAAAAGTATTTGCATCCACGATTAAAATTGACGATTTACATAAAAAACATACGTTTTTGACATGAAAAAATAGAAAAAGTTAATATATTAAGTTATTTATATAATTAATGACATTTACAAAAGTAATAAGTGAATAAAATGTTATATTTTGAATGGTAAAGTGAAATTTTCATTTTTTACATGAATTAACAATGTTCGAATAGTTTTTGACATTGATAATGATTTTTTATTGTTTTTTCATTTTTAACATGAATTAACAATGTTGGAATAGTTTTTGACATAGATAATAAATTTTTATTGTTTTTTTCCCAAAAAACATATCGTGACACATTTTTTTACCCAAAAACGAACATTTTCACCAACCCATACAATTTGGCAGTAGTATCAACACCAATATTAATTAAAAACCAATATAAAACCATAATAATATTAAAATAATCCACAGTAGCATCCAAGCAGCATTAAAAAAGGAGAAAATAAATACAAGATTAGTAAAAATACATATTAAAGTAATTAAATTAGTAAATAGTCCTATATTAGTACATACATACACGCCCGATTCCCTGTAGGGTAGGCAGACATCACGGATCCCCATTTGACATATTTTTAGCCATACATAATTTTATATTCATTTTTTAACAATACACGTATTATTGTAATCATACTTTTAGCCATATAAGTATTCTTGTAAGCATACATTTAGCCATACACATATCCTTATAATCATACCTTTTAGCCATACACATTATGTTAAATTTTTTTAATGTTACTCCAATAATGTCGAAAGGTTCTCCTGTTAGGACATTATTATACATTTATGGAAATAAATAAATAAATATTCTTATAAACATACTTTTAGCAATACATATATCCTTATAATCATACCTTTTAGCCGTACACATATTCCCTTAACCATACTTTCAGCCACACCTATATCCTTATAACCACACTTTTATCCACACACATATCCTCTTAACCATACATTTAACCACACATACATCCTCATAACCACACTTTAAACCACACATATACTTTGATACCGACCTCCGTGGCTCGAACATAGCATTCTTTATGTAAAAATGTCTCATTAAGCGATATTTATGATCCTATCATCTATCATCCATTCACAATTTGTTAAACATATGCCGTCTAGTACCCTTAACTCTCAAGGGGCTAGTTCAATCTTTGCAACAGGGTCCTAAACATACCTAGTAACATACATATATAATATATACTTTACCGACCTCCAATACCACCGAAGCCGCGCACAAACTGGCTCCCCTCCTGGCTTTTGTCCGTGATGATCTCGAGGGTGGCGCCGAAAGACTTGTAGTTGTTAGCCAACCACTCCAGCAGGGGCTGGCATTCCACCAGCTCCAACTCCACGCCGCTCTGCGAATAGTCCGTTAATAGTCAGTTTATGTTTTTATATAGCATAGGGTTCACGGTTTAAGTATATATACAACGAAAGACAAACGCGTTCACGACCATTAACACGACATAGTCAGAGATTTAATCAGTTTATAGTCTTACATAGCATACGCTTCACGGTTTGAGTATATATACAACGAAAGACAAACGCGTTCGCGACCATTAACCCTTGTAGTCAGGGGTTCAGGTGTCCGCAATTGCGAAGGTAGTCGGTTAATAGTCAGGTTTTGGTCTTACATAGCATACGCTTCACGGTTTGAGTATATATATATAACGAAAGGCATACGCGTTCACGACCATTAACACGACATAGTCAAAGGTTTAGGTTTCCATCTCTGCAATTGCGAAGGTAGTAATTCTATGGCTACCTCGAACCCATGTGTTGACTAAGTCAGTACTCAATGTGACAGGTGGTAAGCCATGTCGCCATTTACAAGCACTAACTATTACCTGTTCGGGGAACAGGTAGGTTTCCTCACGATGTTTTCCCTCACCGTATAAGTCGATGCATTTCGTAAATGTGTTTTTATTACGAAAATGTACATAGAAATTCATTAAAATTCATTTCCATTGGTACATGCTCAAGTGGGATTTGAACCCTGTACCCACTGATACAGAGTCAAGCCCCAAACAACTGAGCTACGTCGAATTAATATTTATTTACATAATTACCATAGAAGCTTACAGTTACCCAAAGCGCTACTATTGTTATAACTAATTAGACACTAGACTGTATTAAACGCTATTACATAGGTATAACCTAAATTCGCCAGCTACTTTAATAATAGTGTCAGCAAAAATATCAACATGTTGGGCCTCTCGTAGAAATCCATTCAGAATATATAATTATAGTCGGTTTATAGTCAGACATAGCATACGCTTTGCGATTTGAGTATATACATACTATTACCATGGGGTCCCATCCCATACAAATTTTTTCGACCAAAACTTGAAGCATCAATAGGTGGCGCTATAAGTCATCAAAGACCGATAAAAAAATTATTATTGAAAAATATTGCGATTTTTAGCTATATTCATACATAATTCACCATAATATGTGATAATATGAATTTATGTACTTACTAGTGAGTAATAGAAAGTGCGGATATCAATTTCATAAATAATAAAGTAAGTAAAATTTATTGAATCCTGCCATCTAGTCAATACTTGTAGAAGCAACATTTTTCTATTCGAAAGCAGATGTCGCTGTGTATTGGCGGTTAGTATAACTACCTATCAATAAATGTATTCAGTACAAATTACATAATTATGATTTCAAAAACATCTAAAATACAAACTGAATACGAGTGTCACAGACTTTATAGGCAGGCAATCATACGAAAAATGTAAATGTCTCGATTCCCATACAGATTTCTTTTGAGCCTGATAAACTACTATTATACGGCCAATTATTAGTTTATGTGTTATGTAATGTCAATAATGTTTTTGCTAAAAAATTGGGTAGGTATTTTAATCGCGCTTATGAAAAATTATGATGTGTAGTTGTGATCATAAATATAGGATTCTACGGTTACAGATTGCAATATGTATGTATGTAGGTATGCAACTACCTAACCAATTATTTACTGACTCCGAAAGGTTAACGAATTTGTAAAACTATGTATTTAGATAGTAATGAAATAAAATATGTTCTTCACCGAAAGATCGGCTGTAGTATTTTTTAAAATGCGTAAGTATTATTCATTCACGATAAAATTATATATTCTACAATACTTTTTACCAAATTGTAGATATAGTAGGTAGGTAGTCATACAGTTAATTAGTTACATTTATCTTCACTTTTATAGGCAAGCAGTCGTACGAAAAATGTAAATGTCTCGATTCCACTACAGATTTATTTTGATCCTGATAAACTACTATTATACGGCCAAATATTAGTTTATGTGTTATGTAATGTCAATGTTTTTGCTAAAATATTGGGTAGGTATTTGAATCGCGCTTATGAGAAATTATGTTGTGTAGTTGTGATCGTGAATAATAGGATTTTACGGTTGTGATTTATATATACACCGGTTCTCGTTCTATCACCGAAGTTAAGCAACGCGGACGTGGGAAGTAATTGGATGGGTGACCATTTAAATTGCTCACGTACTGTTGTTTTGGTGAGGGAACCTGGTTTGGTTATGTAAAGACTTAGTTAATCACCTATTACATTGGTTATTGATAATCAGGTAACGATTGGGTTTCGATTGACTTAAGATTGCAAAAAAACTTAGTTGCCACTCAACATCTGACTACCCCGAAAGGGATGTGAATGCATATTTTGCATATAGGTTTTTTGTGTTCGTCTGTCGGGTGACGACGGGGATCGGCGATCAATCGGGGTCGGCGGCGGCAACATAATGTGAACACAGTATTATGTACCTATTCAGGATTATATCAGAGATCCCGCGCATCATCGTAGATTGGGTAGGCATAGTTTACGAGGGAGCATGGAGCGAAGCGGCGCACCGCGGCAGCCCCCGCCACCCTCGCCGAGAGCGCTGCAAGTCGCTCTCTGCTCTATTACGGGCACTAATAAAAGTAAATAATAGGGTATCTCTGAGAATCAGCGTTCCAACTGTTACGGTTAACAACCGAAATATATCTGTTACTAAGCCAAACAGATATCGATTAACACGTAAAGAAAATAACCGATATATATAGCGGTTATTCGTAATTAAAGTTCTTTTTGGCATGTTTTTGGACTGTAAAAATAGTAATCATTTTATGATGATCCAAAATAAACTTTATTACAAATGCAGAAAAAATATTTTCCATTTGCACATTTCAATAAAATGCAATAGGTATGCATTTTGTATTTCATTTTGGCATGTTTTTGTACTGTAAACATCTGTCAATATCTAATCATATTATGATGATGCAAAATTAGACTTTATTGAAATAGAATTTTAAAACTAATTTAAATTTTTATGCATTTGCAATATTTAAAATTTAAAATGCAATAGGTATTAATTTTATATTTCTTTTCATTTGTTTGGCGTGGTCACTATGTATGTATATTGCGATATTGCGTTAAAATTAATCGACTTATTTAATCTAATATAAAGAGAATGATTAAAATGTGCATTGCTACATCTACATATACAAGTACATATATAAAAATTAATATAAAATTAACTACTGAAATATAATGATAATATATTTTTATATAGGTTGCGAAGGTAATTTATTGTGGCACAGTGGAAGGAAGATTATTATTGAGTTATTGAGATCAAATTGAGACAATCCTTTCTAGGCGGGTGTAGGTAGCGTGAAGAACAGAAGAGCATGTATGAAAATGTTTAGGTATGGGTGTGAGTGAAGCACGAGCAAACAGGCGTAAATATACATATTATGTACCTATGTAACGAATAATAATAATAGTCTAAGTAATACTTAAGTTTTTTATTTAATCTAAACAATTTCCTCTAAATTAGAAGCGCTGAAAAGCGGCTGTAGCCCAGTGGGTAAGACCTCGGACTTCGTATGAGAAAGGTCCTAGGTTCGAATCCTGACTCTGGCATGTACCAATGAATGAAATTGAAATATGTGTTTTTCATTTACGTACAAATTTACAGTCGCTAACAGTGAGGGATAACATCGTGAGGAAACATGCCTATTTCTCAGAATAGGTAATAGTCAGTGCCTATATGCGGCGATACGGTTCACTACCTATCACGTTGGGTGCTGTCTATCTAGTGATACGCGGGCTTCGAATGACCCATACCTAACATGCCTTCGAAATTTCGGAGAAGGGCATTCAAGCCTCTGACTACCCCGCCATAATAAAAACGGGAGTGTGTATACACAAGCCGTGAAGCGTAGGTATGTTTTATGTTTTTTTCTTTCTATCGGTACACTATTTCGTTTAAAAATCAATTCTATTATATATATTTCGAAGGCATATTCGATAAAAAGAACATTTTATTATTATTATATTTAATCACTAGCATACACTTCACAGTGAGAACCTTTACAATCTTCTCCAAAATGTGAAATATAACGAGTTCGGATTTTACTTTTTAGTTTCTACCTTGCTAGTTACTACGCACACAAACACAAGTCACGCACACTCGCGCGATAAGGCGCGGCGCCTGTCTGTGGTCGAGGTAGTCGCGCGCGTCGCTTGATTTTGATCTATAAATGAATAGGTAGGTACCTTACATTCATGGGAGAAATGGGGCTACGTGATTACTGCCATTCCTCTAGGGGGAAGTGGGCGTGACGCGTATGAACGTAATTCTATTTCATAAATATGTATACATACGTTCACTGCTAAGACAGTACCTACTTTTACCGGTCTGCATCCCTCAGTCGCCTTTTACGACACCTACACGAAGGGTGTCAAACTGTATTGGTGAAACACGGGTTAATTATGCATTTAAATTCTATAATATATTGTAGGTATTCCAGAATACTCATTAGGATTAGGTATTTATTTAGGTGAACTCTTTGACCAAATGTAACTGCCTATAGTAATCTAATAAACTCAGTCTAATAATATAGTGCAAAGCAAATTAAACTGTCTTAACTCTAGTAATACTAGAAATTACCTCAATCCAACAGTCGCCTTTTACACCTACAGGGGGGATGGGAGTGTCAAACTATATTGGTTAAACACGGATTAATAGGACTTAATCAGCAGTCCGCCACCCATCTCTCCTCGTGGATGTGGTAAGAGTGGAATAAGGGCTCTAGGTTGATTTTTATCTATTTTGGGCAATGGGTTGGCATCCCGTCACCCCATGACTTAATTTGAAGTCCACCGCCCGATTTCTCCCCATGGATGTTGTAAGAGTGGAATAAGGGCTCTAAAGTGATTTTTATCTATTTTGGGCGATGGGTTGGCAACCCCTCACCCGAGACAGTATTATATTATCTGTGCCCGTGACTTGATTGATATTGATGCTGGTATACCACTTTATTAAATTTACATACCTAGTTAATTTTATAGAAACACCTTAGTGTTTCTATAAAAATACCGAATGACCCATACCTAACATGCCTTCGAAATTTCGGAGATGGGCATTCAAGCCTCTGACTACCCCGCCATAATAAAAAAGGGAGTGTGTATACACAAGTCGTGAAGCGTATGTATGTTATGTTATGTAAACCTTAGAATATATATAAACTCAAACACCTTAGTATTTAATTATCTGTGACCATATGAATCGAAAATAAACCATAAAATGAGCAAACAGTATTAGACATGCTGTATTTGTAATTTTATTCATATATTAGAAGTGCTGAGAAAAAGGGATGTAAGGAGTACCTGTAATTGGCAACCATGTATGCAAAGGTGTTAAAGAGGCGAACGTGGCATGCCAGGATCAGGAGAAATGGGGCAACGTAATAGTCCAAGAGCCAGTGAACCCTGGGAGTAACGGTCTTCCTGTAAGGTTAAAAATTTGCATACCTACAATTTATAACATTCTAAAAGCAATAGCCATGACCTGGCAGGCGTCAGCCCTGCACGTCATCAACCCCTGTATTTTTTATACTGTTAGATAAATTAAATTTTAAAACTTGTTTCTGTAAGTTTGAAAATTTTATAGGATAAAGTTTATTTATTGTTCATCTTAAAAACAAAATGCCAGGCGATTTCAATAAGCAGAAGTACATGACAGGTGACTTAGAAAATGCACATTGATGAGGTAAAATAAACTTTATCCTGTATGATTAAAACTTTTATATGTTTTTAAGTAACCGTCTTAGAATATATATGTGCAATGCCAGGCGGTTTTGACCAGCATAAGACCTTGCCAGGCGATGGTACAGCTGCTAAGGGCGCGCGAGTGAGAGGTGTTATATGATCGCAAACATGTTTCTGTAAACTTGAAAATTTTATAGGATAAAGTTTATTTATTGTTCATCTTAAAAACAAAATGCCAGGCGATTTCAATAAGCAGAAGTACATGACAGGTGACTTAGAAAATGCACATTGATGAGGTAAAATAAACTTTATCCTGTATGATTAAAACTTTTATATGTTTTTAAGTAACCGTCTTAGAATATATATGTGCAATGCCAGGCGGTTTTGACCAGCATAAGACCTTGCCAGGCGATGGTACAGCTGCTAAGGGCGCGCGAGTGAGAGGTGTTATATAAACGCAAACATGTTTCTGTAAACTTGAAAATTTTATAGGATAAAGTTTATTTATTGTTCATCTTAAAAACAAAATGCCAGGCGATTTCAATAAGCAGAAGTACATGACAGGTGACTTAGAAAATGCACATTGATGAGGTAAAATAAACTTTATCCTGTATGATTAAAACTTTTATATGTTTTTAAGTAACCGTCTTAGAATATATATGTGCAATGCCAGGCGGTTTTGACCAGCATAAGACCTTGCCAGGCGATGGTACAGCTGCTAAGGGCGCGCGAGTGAGAGGTGTTATATAAACGCAAACATGTTTCTGTAAACTTGAAAATTTTATAGGATAAAGTTTATTTATTGTTCATCTTAAAAACAAAATGCCAGGCGATTTCAATAAGCAGAAGTACATGACAGGTGACTTAGAAAATGCACATTGATGAGGTAAAATAAACTTTATCCTGTATGATTAAAACTTTAATATGTTTTTAAGTAACCGTCTTAGAATATATATGTGCAATGCCAGGCGGTTTTGACCAGCATAAGACCTTGCCAGGCGATGGTACAGCTGCTAAGGGCGTGCGCGTGAGAGGTGTTGCTTGAATACCTATAGTGCGAGTGAGACCGTTTATTTAATACGAAGGGACGTATACCTACTCTCGAGCAACAACGTACAGAGAAATATGTTACAAATAATTTTAATTTTAATATGTACAAGTTTACAGAAACATGTTTGCGTTCATATAACACCTCTCACTCGCGCGCCCTTAGCAGCTGTACCATCGCCTGGCAAGGTCTTATGCTGGTCAAAACTGCCTGGCATTGCACATATATATTCTAAGACGGTTACTTAAAAATATATTAAAGTTTTAATCATACAGGATAAAGTTTATTTTACCTCATCAATGTGCATTTTCTAAGTCACCTGTCATGTACTTCTGCTTATTGAAATCGCCTGGCATTTTGTTTTTAAGATGAACAATAAATAAACTTTATCCTATAAAATTTTCAAGTTTACAGAAACATGTTTGCGATCATATAACACCTCTCACTCGCGCGCCCTTAGCAGCTGTACCATCGCCTGGCAAGGTCTTATGCTGGTCAAAACCGCCTGGCATTGCACATATATATTCTAAGACGGTTACTTAAAAATATATTAAAGTTTTAATCATACAGGATAAAGTTTATTTTACCTCATCAATGTGCATTTTCTAAGTCACCTGTCATGTACTTCTGCTTATTGAAATCGCCTGGCATTTTGTTTTTAAGATGAACAATCAATAAACTTTATCCTATAAAATTTTCAAGTTTACAGAAACATGTTTGCGTTCATATAACACCTCTCACTCGCGCGCCCTTAGCAGCTGTACCATCGCCTGGCAAGGTCTTATGCTGGTCAAAACTGCCTGGCATTGCACATATATATTCTAAGACGGTTACTTAAAAATATATTAAAGTTTTAATCATACAGGATAAAGTTTATTTTACCTCATCAATGTGCATTTTCTAAGTCACCTGTCATGTACTTCTGCTTATTGAAATCGCCTGGCATTTTGTTTTTAAGATGAACAATAAATAAACTTTATCCTATAAAATTTTCAAGTTTACAGAAACATGTTTGCGATCATATAACACCTCTCACTCGCGCGCCCTTAGCAGCTGTACCATCGCCTGGCAAGGTCTTATGCTGGTCAAAACCGCCTGGCATTGCACATATATATTCTAAGACGGTTACTTAAAAATATATTAAAGTTTTAATCATACAGGATAAAGTTTATTTTACCTCATCAATGTGCATTTTCTAAGTCACCTGTCATGTACTTCTGCTTATTGAAATCGCCTGGCATTTTGTTTTTAAGATGAACAATCAATAAACTTTATCCTATAAAATTTTCAAGTTTACAGAAACATGTTTGCGTTCATATAACACCTCTCACTCGCGCGCCCTTAGCAGCTGTACCATCGCCTGGCAAGGTCTTATGCTGGTCAAAACCGCCTGGCATTGCACATATATATTCTAAGACGGTTACTTAAAAATATATTAAAGTTTTAATCATACAGGATAAAGTTTATTTTACCTCATCAATGTGCATTTTCTAAGTCACCTGTCATGTACTTCTGCTTATTGAAATCGCCTGGCATTTTGTTTTTAAGATGAACAATAAATAAACTTTATCCTATAAAATTTTCAAGTTTACAGAAACATGTTTGCGTTTATATAACACCTCTCACTCGCGCGCCCTTAGCAGCTGTACCATCGCCTGGCAAGGTCTTATGCTGGTCAAAACCGCCTGGCATTGCACATATATATTCTAAGACGGTTACTTAAAAACATATAAAAGTTTTAATCATACAGGATAAAGTTTATTTTACCTCATCAATGTGCATTTTCTAAGTCACCTGTCATGTACTTCTGCTTATTGAAATCGCCTGGCATTTTGTTTTTAAGATGAACAATAAATAAACTTTATCCTATAAAATTTTCAAACTTACAGAAACAAGTTTTAAAATTTAATTTATCTAACAGTATAAAAAATACAGGGGTTGATGACGTGCAGGGCTGACGCCTGCCAGGTCATGGCTATTGCTTTTAGAATGTTATAAATTGTAGGTATGCAAATTTTTAACCTTACAGGAAGACCGTTACTCCCAGGGTTCACTGGCTCTCCAACTATAATCTCTGTCACCCCTCTAAGGGGAAGCGGGCGTGACGCGTATGTATTATATGTAATTCTAATTCATGACTTAATATTATGTATGCGTACGTATATGCGCTCATGACCATTATTAACATTGTCCCTAGTCTCCTTGTCGCCTCATACAACTTGATGGAAAAAACCTGTATATATTTTAATATCTGTGTGACCTGTGACGAAGCACAGAAGGCTGAATTGTGAGTACCTATTAAAGAGTCCGTGAATCGTGATCGAGGCACATCGAGGTAAAATCGTCTGACGACGGATATTTGCTCGCTAGAAATAGACTCTGCGGTGAATTTTACATACCTACTTTATTTTATAGAAACACCTTATGAATCTAAAGACCTTATGAAATAAACCATAAATTGCCATACCATAATACCTACTCGTATGTCATTCATGTTTTTTAAGGAAGGCACCTATACATAGGTGGCGGGGTAGCCGAGTGGATTAGCGCCTTAACTCTCTGGGTGATCCAGGTTCGAATCCCGGCGGCACCAATGTTTATTTCTAATTTGTAATAAATATGTGCCTTGCCTCCACACTCTGGTCTGTCCTAGCCGTAAAACGTGTTAGGTGGGACCAATTAAAACAGAGATAAAAAATAATGAAAAAATTATCAGCGAGTATCATATACCCTACTCAAATTTAGATGGAGCTATTTCACTTAATTTAGCTAGCTAATCGCTCTAGTATGGACAAATAAATAAGTGACCTCTATTATTGAGAAGATGCACGATTTATGCACGATTTCATGCATTCGATGTCACGCCATCTGTTTTTCCAATTTCGCTTCAAAAATAAGCGGAGTAAAATAAGAAGTTAGCACTTACCAAAAAATTTGTATGGGATGGGGTATCTGTACTGTATAGTATTATATTATCTGTGCTATTACATACATACACATCACGCCTGATTCCCTGTAGAGGAGTAGGCAGAGATCACGTATCCCCATTTGTCCCACTGACAGACCACTTTCGCTTCATTGACACTCATACATCTTCTCATACACTCTCGGCGGTTATAGGTACACCTAATGTCACCTTTTTTCAATATAGCGTCTATCTGACTGTTATAATGTCTTAATAGGCCGGCCCCTACGTAACCGCCCTTCCACTTCACTCATATATATTCCTTTTGTCAATCTGCTATCATTCATCCGCATCACATGTCCAAATGCTTAATTACCATTCATACATCTTCTCATACACACTCTCCACCACTTATGTATGTATGTAAATAGTTCTGATTATCATTAACTCACCTCTTTATCGGTGAAGTGGGATTTGTCCTTCTCCTGCTCGGGCGTGAGATGCAGAATCGTCTCCTGATTAGTCGCGTGAGATTTGAGCACGTATCTGAAAAAAAAATTTGGACATTATTACACCAATTGAACTATCCCCTTGGTAAGTACATTTAAGACTTGTGTTAAGGGTACTAGTCAACGTATATTTAAGAAATGTATACTTATCATACATAGATAAAAACATATATAATTCTTAACTCTGCCTTCACCGGGAATCTAACCCGGGACCTCACAATTAGAGTTCAGGTCTCTAACCGATCGCGGGAGGTCGTAATAATGTACACTCATTAAACTTCATTTCCATTGGTACATGCTCAAGCGGGATTTGAACTCTGTACCCACTGATACAAAGTCAAGCCCCAAACAACTGAGCTACGTCGAATTGATGAATTTGTGTTGAATAATGTCTGCAGAGTTTCTTGGCATTTCTTTCTGCAGGGTTTCCTTTACGAAATGCCAATAGTTTAATTAGATTTATTTTAATTTTTCTACATACATACACATCACGCCTGATTCCCTGTAGTGGGGTAGGCAGAGATCACGGATCCCCATTTGTCCCGATCCTGACAGACCACTTTCGCTTCATTGACATTCATACATCTTCTCATACACTCTCGGCGGTTATAGGTACACCCAACGTCACCTTTTTTCAATACAGCGTCTATCTGACTGTTAGTTAATTTGTTTAATTTTTCTCTATCTAATTTTAAGGCCATTTTTAAGTGACATTTTCACTTAGCAAGGAGCTAGTTCAATTGGCGTAATAGTGTCCTAAATGAATATAATACCTTTGTATATCGAGGTTCTCCCAGCAAATGAGAGTCTCGACTGAACCGAGCTCGAGCGCCCGTAACGTATCGTCCACACCAAAACAATATTTTCCCGTGTCCTGTAATCAATAAAAACAAAAATTATTTAATTATATAATACAAAATAATTATATTATTATATTAATCATTATTTATTCATACTTATTTCATTCGACGTAGCTCAGTTGTTTGGGGCTTGACTCTGTATCGAGGGTACAGAGTTCGAATCCCGCTTGACCATGTACCAATGGAAATGAAGCTTAATGAATTTATATGTACATTTTCGTCATAATATAATATTTACGAAATGCATCGAATTATACGGTGAGGGAAAACATCGTGAGGAAACCTACCTGTTCCCCGAACAGGTAATAGTTAGTGCTTGTAAATGGAGACATGGCTTACCACCTGTCACATTAAGTACTGACTGGTCAACACGTGGGTTCGACGTGTCCAATAAATTACTACCTTCGCAATTGAGGATTTGGCTACCTGAACCTCTTACTACCCCGCAAGGGTTAACGATCCAGAACGCGTTTGTATTTTAAACACATTTATGCATAATAAAGTTATAGGTATACTTTGTATCCTTTTAGCGAGGTTCTGCCTATCCCATTGTGAACTTAAAGTGATGAATATACGTATATATCACTACATAGATAGAGTGATTCAAGAGGAAGGTTTATATGTATAATAACATCCATTAAATAGTGGAGTAGGCTATATATTTTATACCCGTGCAAAGCCGGGGCGGGTCGCTAGTAAGTATATATTCCTTAAACATACGTTGACTAGTACCCTTACGTCTTAAACAAACTTACCAAGGGGCTAGTTCAATTGGTGTAAGCTCTATCATTACATACCTGCGAGATCTCGTCAAAATAGCGACCGATAAGCTTCTTCTCTTGAATAAACTTGACATTCTGGAGCGACTCGGCCGCCAGCTCAATGGCCTGATTGAAGCCATTCTCACCACCATACGACACATCCACTAACTTTATTATCTTGGCTTGGAGACGCTGGAAATAAAAACAGTATTAGCAAGGGGCTAGTTCAATTGGTGTAATAGACAACATTAATAACCCTTGTAGGGTAGTTCGAGGTTCAGGTGTCCAGAAGGTAGTAATTCTAAGGACAACTCGAACCCACGTGTTGACCAGGTCAGTACTCAATGTGACAGGTGATAAGCCATGTCGTATAAATATTAATAATAGTATTAGCAAGGGGCTAGTTCAATTGGTGCAATAGGCAATGTTAGCCCTGGTGGTAAGAGGTTCAGATGTCCATATCCGCAATTGCGAAGGTTGTAATTCTATGGCCACCTCGAACCCACGTGTTGACTAGATAGACAGCACTCCCGGTAGAGGCAGAGTTAAGAATTACGCTTTTCGTTTGCTTTCATACATACATACACATCACGCCTGATTCCCTGTAGAGGGGTAGGCAGAGATTACGGATCCCCATTTGTCCCACTGACAGACCACTTACGCTTCATTGACACTCATACATCTTCTCATACACACTCGGCGGTTATAGGTACTCCTAACATTGTTAATTATATATACTATAATATTATGTATTTATCTATATATATTATATATATTCATTTCTTAAATATACGTTGACTAGTACCCTTAACACAAGTCTTATATGTACTTACCAAGGGGCTAGTTCAATTGGCGTAATAATGTTCAAATATTATTATTATTATTATAACTAGCGAGTTACATACGCACACAACATGGATAACGCTGACGACATTTCTTAATGGTTTCATATTGCACATTAATATTTCTTTTACTAATTTGCCGCATTAGTAAATTAGCATAAATCGTGTATTCCTAACTTCGGATGTACTTAGACCTAAGTTATTAGAATAAATTAAGTTACAAAATAAAAATAGTTATTTAAAAGCTAGCTAAAAGCAGAACCGACGACCGTTGGAGCAAAGTGGTTCTCGAATGGCGACCGCGTCTCGCTAAACGTAGTGTAGGACGCCCCCTGCCAGATGGACCGATGACCTGAAAAAGGTCGCTGGTAGTTGGCTGAGGGCCACGAGTGATCGTGTTTTGTACCCTTGGGGAGGCCTACGTCCAGCAGTGGACTGACATAGGCTGATTGATTGATTTAAAAGCTTGCCCTGCTTAGAAACGTAATTAGCACTAATAACACTTACCGGATCGAACATATCCGACTGGGACAGCTCAGTCTTGAAGTCCGCTGAACCGGCCAGTATAAGACCGGCTACATTGGGCCTGTCCGCACTAATAAACAGTTGGGTCGCCACTTCTGCTACTTTGCGTACGTAGTTGTGTCGTTTCTCCATACGTAGACGGGCGAACCGGAGGGCTGATTGACCTCCACGACCGTGCTTCTTCGGCAGGTCCACTGTGAATTTGTGTAGGACCTGAAATTGATGGAAACATTAATAATTAATAACGAATTCGACGTAGCTCAGTTGTTTGGGGCTTGACTCTGTATCAGTGTGTTCCTCTGTATCAATTGATTTGTGGGTCAAATCTCGCTTGAGCATGTACCAATGGAAATGAAGTTTAATGCATTTCTATGTACGTTTTCGTAATAAAAATACATTTACGAAATGAGTACTGACTATCTGGTCAACACGTGGGTTCGAGATGTCTATACAATCACTACCTTCGCAATTGCAGAGATGGAAACCTGAACCTACCTCTCACGGGTTAATGGTCGTGAATGCGTTTGTCTTTTTGAAACACAAGAGTCACAAGCACTGTAGCGTTGTCACATCAATAATAATTAGATCACTAAAGTTAAGCCAGAGTAGCATAAGAATGGACAATACCCAATAGATAGTAGACCCTCAACCTTTGTCAACCAACAAATTACCAACACCTTTCCAGTCGCCTATGGTACGTCAATAAAATCAGCACCTCAGTGAAAGTTGAAAATACAAATACATAATTATTTTCGGCTGAATATTTAGTCAATTTTGATGCCAAACTGGTTAACTATGTTCGCTTTGCGATTATATTTGGATCCTCAACTGGAATTCACCAAAGAACAACGAAGAGAAGAATTGGAGATTCAACCTCGTTTTTCTTCAGTTGTAGCGGCTAGCGTTGGCGTAACCATGGCGACGGAACAACAAGTGCAAACGCCATAGCATCAGTGTTTGTGCTTTCGCCGACATAACCTTAGTGGTGAATGGCATATCACTATCACTACATAGTATAAAACAAAGTCGCTTTCTCTGTCCATATGTCCCTTTATATGCTTAAATCTTTGAAACTACGCAACGGATTTTGATGCGGTTTCTTTAATAGACAGACTAATTCAAGAGGAAGGTTTATATGTATAATAACATCCATTAAATAGTGGAGTAGGTTATATATTTTATACCCGTGCGAAGCCAGAGCGGGTCACTAGTATATTATTACACCTTGGTATCCAATTACATTTAGAGAGTGTATATATTTACTACTTACCTCTCTTGTATTCCCCTGCAGCGTTCCAAACAGGGCTCCGTTACCATCCATCACTATGAAACCAAACTTGTTATCGTCCGCCAACAACGCTGTTAGGGCTTCCGTGTGAAACTTGTTGTCGCAGAGATAGAGCGATGTGTTGATGGGCTTGAACGGCTCAAAATCAATGTTTACTTTCTTTTCTTTGCCCTCTTCTGTCACAATTGTGCCGCAGTAGATCACTAGGCCGTTGGGCGGGACTGGAATAAGGACATATTAGGTATAAAGATAATGCGTTCTAAATAACCCTTGCTAAAGTCTGAAGTTCAGGTTTCCATCTCCGCAATTGCGAAGGTAGTAATTCTATGGCCAACTCGATATAATGATATCTCAATAATAATAATATTGTTTTACACCAATTGAACTAGCTCCTTGCTAAGTACATGTAAGTCTTGTGTTAAGGGTACTAGTCAACGTATATTTAAGAAATATATACTTATTATAAATAGATAAATACATATATAGCATAAATAATCAACGACCAGACTGGAAAGCAGAAGAAAAGCATAGTTCTTAACTCTGCCTCCACCGGGAATTTTTGGGACCTCACGATTAAGTTCAGAGCGTAGTTGATGACGCCAAGGAGGTCGTTGCTAATGATTGCTAGAATGAGATTTATGGCTAGTTGTTCAACAAATCAACTCACTGAGCCACATATAATATAGCCTAGACAAATTGCAATATAGATGGTTGCTTTAGCCGTGCTGCCACAATCGTGCGGCTTTAGTCACCTTGTAAACCCTGCTTAAGAGGTTCAGGTTTCCATCTGCACAATCGCAAAGGTAGTAGTAATTCTATAGCCACCTTGAATCCACGTGTTGACCAGATAGTCAGTATTCAATGTGACAGGCGGTAAGCCATGTCTCCATTTACAAGCACTTGTTAGGGGAATCAATGAAGTTAAGCGACGGATGGCCATGTCTAGAAATGCAATGGATAAGCTGAAGAAAATATGGAGAAACAAACGCATAACTAAGGCTACGAAAACCAGACTAGTAAGAACCCTGGTGTTTCCAATTTTTCTGTACGCTTCTGAAACTTGGACCTTGCGGCAACTAGAGTCCAAAAGGATAGATGCTTTGGAGATGTGGTGCTGGAGGAGAATGCTCGGAGTGTCATGGACTGAATTCCGCACTAACGCTTCAATCCTTGAAGAGCTAGGCATCCAGCAGCGTTTATCTGCATTGGTCCGTGGGCGCATTTTAAGCTTCTTTGGCCACATCAGTCGACGCGGGAATTGCTCCATTGAACGCCTCGTTGTGCAAGGAAAGGTGGAAGGAACAAGACCTCGTGGTAGGTCGTCGATGCGGTGGACAGACCAGATCAAGGCTGCCGTTTGTGCCCCGGTACACGAATGCACCCGCATGACGGCCAACAGGCAGAGGTGGCGGGAGGTTGTGCGGCGAACCATGTCGGCTGCTCAAGATGCCACGTCATGAAGACCACGACCGCTCTGATAAGAGCGTAACGATTGAGAAGAAGTTAGGGGAACAGGTAGGTTCCTCACGATGTTTACCCTCACCGTATTTATTTATCACTTTGTCTATGACTTAGGAAGCAATAATTCTGACAAAAGTACGTAACTCAAACCCAATTGATTAATGGTGCATTCATATCTCTCTATTACGTTCTGAACTAAAACATTTTTGTACCCAATACATACCTTTCGTATACAGCTTCAACCGATGCTGTACAGACGTAATGGCGCCCAGGACGGACAGACGGTTCACTCTCGACTTGATGTTGGATGCTGTACCAAATTCATCAGCCAACATCTTGGACACACGAGAGATCTGATCTTTGGGCGGGATGATGAGCGAGATCATTGAGGTGCCGTTCCTGGAAAGATGAGGATATTTTATATTATTAAGGCTGTAGTCCAGTGGGAGCGGCTGTAGTCCAGAGACCTTGGACTTCGTATGAGAAAGGTCCTAGGTTTGAATCCCGACTCTGGCATGTACCAATGAATGAAATTTAAATATGTGTTTTTCATTTACGTACATTACATACAGTCGCTAACGGTGAGGGAAAACATCGTGAGGAAACCTGCCTATCCCTCAGGATAGGTAATAGTCAGTGCCTATATACGGCGATACGGTTCACTACCTATCACGATGGGTGCTAACTATCTAGTGATACGCGGGCTTCGAATAACCCATACCTAACATGCCTTTGAAATTTTGGAGATGGGCACTTAAGCCTCTGACTACCCCGCTATAATAAAAAAAAGGGAGTGTGTATACACAAGTCGTGAAGTGTATGTTTATATGTATATTCTGAAATCTATGTCAAAATACTGTTACATAAATTCAATATAAGTACAGTAATAGTTATTCATTGAACGTCGAGATATATTGAGTGGCACTAGTTGTCTTACAACTATGACATTGTTGGTTCGGAAGCCCTAGCTTGGAGAAGAACCAACAAGAAACTCCAGCCTCAGGGATTTTTTGCTCAGTGCCAATTTAAATATTATATTTATATTGATAGTAGAAAGACTATAACGCATATGCACTATTTTCTAACTTTAAAGGGGAGGGATTCAAAGTTTTAAAAGGTCAATGAAAAAATATTGAAAATCCAATTTTTGGTAGATTTTTGTGAATATCACTAATTAAGAAATTGTAACAAAACTTGGATTTTATACAACTTTGGTCAAAGGGTTATGAGTAAAGCAAGGGGACATCAGGATTGTAGCAGGTAGCGATTGGTAGTCTCTGCCTATCTCCTTAAGGATGTAGGGGCATGAATATACATATACATACATTCAAGTCCTTCAATCCTTTTGGGGTCCATTGCACCTCAGAGATATAACAACAGATCCCCATTAGATGAATATGACAGTCAGATAGATGCCATATTGAAAAAGGGTGACATTAGAAGTACCTATAACCACCGGGTGTGTTAGAGGTGTATGAGTATCAATGAAGCGAAAGTGGTCTGTCAGGATCGGACAAATGGGGATCAGTGATCTCTGCCTACCCATCTACAGGGAATCAGGCATGATTTGTATGTATGTATGTAATCATACCTACATAAGCACACTATAAAACCAGGAACTGCTATTAGGGAAGTGTCATAAACATGACAAATTAGGTATCACCACCATATACACAGATAAGGTGTTACAATGTTTGTTTTACATAACCTCCGCCTAGTTTAGTAGCCTAGGTGGTAATCTATGATGTAATAGCCTAGTCAGTCTGCCTTGTTCCTAGTGCTTATTAATTAGAACCTAGATTATAAAAACAAACACAAACGCATTTTCTACCATTAACCCTTGCGGGGTAAACAGAGGTTCAGGTGTAGTAATTCAATGGACACCACGAACTTACGTGTTATTCAACAAACCCCTACATAACCAATGAAGCAAAAGTGGTTTGTCAAGATCGGGACAGATAGGGATCTGTGCTCTCAGTCTACCCCTCTATAGGGGAACAGGAATGTCTATATGGTATATTATGGTAATAGGCTGGTTAGAAATCTATAATTTGACCCCAATGACTGAAGTTTAGAGCTACAGTCAATGCAAATTCCCCTGCCTTTAGATTACACATCAATACACAGTCAAACAAACAAAAAAATACTTATATAGCATTGATAGAAGAGGAATAAACCTAGGTATTGTAAAAATAAGTAAGTTATGTATCAGTCATTTGACAAAAACTGTATAAAAATTGTAATATCTAATCATTATTATACTTATTTGACGTGTTTTGTTTAATTTTGGACCTTGTGCCGGAAACAAATGAGTAACGAAGACGCCAGTCCAAGTTTCATGGCATTGGCAGCACAACCAGTTGGTTACGTGGGTAATAATACGTATAGGTTAGCTACGTCGACGCGTGTGCAATCATTTCAATGCGCAAGCCAAATGGCGTGTTTTATATCACGAATTTCACAACAATTACACAAAATAATAGTTCACTAAGGTAATACTACTCACCCCCTCGCCATTTCCAAGCTTTTGATGAGCTTTTTGATCTTCCAAATCTCAACATTGCGATCTGCAGACGATTCTTCCGACATGTTGGTTTTTTAGGGAAACACGTAAATAAATTAACTAAAATAGGCTATTCAGTGCAAGCAAGGTGCCTGGAACAACAAAAACACAAGGTATACCAAGCGGTACACCGGCTGTAACTAGTTATAACCGGACGGACACCACACGAAACAATAGTTAAAAAGATGACTTTCTAAATTCTAATTCACACGAAACTGTGAGGAAGCGCGTACTTTTCTCCGGGTGCGTGGATTCTTTAATTTCTTCTTTAAATGTCTGCCTTTGAGCATGTGGGAGTCAAATAGCAGACATAAAACAACGAGATATCCACGAATTTTTCAGTGACGAGGCAATGGCACTGCGAGCGATCGAAGTTGACGCGACCAAAAAGACCTCATTGAAAAAGAGTGATTGAAATGAGTCAACTTTAGAGAATGAACGACTGAAATGAACGATTTGTTCGAAAATGACAAGTTAAAGATACCAGATATTTTAATTAAATATATTTGGTTATTTTAACCGTAAAATACTCTAAATTATTGGTTGGGCTTTACTCTTTATCAGTGGGTACAGGGTTCAAATCACGCTTGAGCATGAGCTGATGGAAAAGAAGTTCAATTAATTTCTTTGTACATTTTCGTAATAAAAATACAGTTGCGTAATTCACTAAATATTACGGTGAGGGAAAACATCGTTAAGTTCTTATAAATTGCGACATGGTTTACCACTTGTCACATCACATTGAGTACTGACTATCTAATCAACGTGTGGATTCGAAATGGCGGAGATGGATACCTAAACCTCTAACTACCCCACAAGGCTTAATGCTCGTGATTGTATTAGTCTCGTATTGTATAAGCAAGTTACGATGATCTCTCAATTATACGATGATCTATTCTTCCAGGCATGTTCAAAATTTACATTTACCAATAATAAAGATAGAGTACCCGCCACATAAGGTGGCAGTAGCCAAACTTGGAACTAAATTTGACGTTTCCGCCATTGCGTGTTATTTTGTATGAAAGGTAAATTTAGTATTACCAGCGTTGTGTTTTTTGCCCACTCTTTGTAATTTTTATGTTTGTTAAGGGTGATTATAATAAATTGATTTCTGGAGTTTCTTGTTAGTTCTTCTCCAAGGGTCTCCGCTGAACTTCTTCTTCTCAATCGTTACGCTCTTATCAGAGCGGTCGTGGTCTTCATGACGTGGCATCTTGAGCAGCCGAAATGGTTGGTGAACTAACCTCGGTAAAAATAAGTAAAGACAATGCTCAGTGCCATGTTTGAAATAGTTTTTTTACATACATATATACACATCACGCCTGATTCCCTGTAGAGGGGTAGGCAGAGATCACGGATCCCCATTTGTCCCGATCCTGACAGACCACTTTCGCTTCATTGACATTCATACATTCTCTAATACACTCTCGGCGGTTATAGGTACTCCTAACGTCACCTTTTTTCAATATAGCGTCTATCTGACTGTTACATATATGTCTTATTAGGCCGGCCCCTACGTAACCGCCCTTCCACTTCACTCATATATATTCCTTTTGTCAATATATAGTTTTTTTAATTTGTACTTAGATCATAAAATAACTTTCAAAGAGAGCTTATGATAGGGCCTATTTTGAATAAAAATATTTTGACTTTTGACTTTGGTATATTAATTTGTTTTATTTGAGTTTATAGCTCTGCAACCAAAGATCGTTACAAATGAAACCTCAATATAATGTATCGAGCCGTATGGCACAGTGAGTGCTAGTTTTGGCGTGTTTACTGGCAACACTGAATTACGCGACTGTGGCGACGCCTCCAACTGCCACCTTATGTGGCGGGTACTCTAACTCTCAATTATTTTTAAAAAAATTTGTCTTAACAAGAATAAGGTAACCAATCTGCATTGACACAACCTCCTTCGAGTTAACAAAAGGATATCTTTCTAAATTCGGATTGAGTAGAAATCAAATCATAATAAGAGCAAGATGATCATTAAGAGAGTAGAAAAAAATGGGAGGAATGGAACCAATATGCTGCGGAGATATGAATGTAATTTAGTACTGTACTACATGAATATACTTGTAACCTTTTGAACTGAGCAAGGCAACTGCTTAATGTATTCCGTGTCTTAACGCATTTATTTATAATAATGCACTGTTAATATACGTAATTTAGGACATATGTTTTTAAGGACCAAATTTACTCTCGACATAGAGTACCCGCCACATACGGTGGCAGTAGCCAAACTTGGAACTAAATTTGACGTTTCCGCCATTGCGTGTTATTTTGTATGAAAAGTAAATTTAGTATTACCAGCGTTGTGTTTTTTGCCCACTCTTTGTAATTTTTATGTTTGTTAAGGGTGATTATAATAAATTGATTTCCGGAGTTTCTTGTTAGTTCTTCTCCAAGCTAGGGTCTCCGCTGATCTAACCTCGGTAAAAAATATGTAAAGACAATGCTCAGTGCCATGTTTGAAATAATAGTTTTAAGAGATTCGCGATTTATACTCATGATATAAGATATAAGGGTGTGTATAAGATTGATTGCAGCTGTGGGAAATCCTATGTCGAACAGACTAAACGGTCTATTGCGGACAGAGTGAAGGAACACATAATATATGTAATATATAATAAGAAGGATAAGTCCCGTTAATTATTAATCATGTTTGAAATAGTATAATAAACATATTTTGACTTTGATATATTAATTTGTTTTATTTGAGTTTATAGCTCTGCAACCAAAGATCGTTACAAATGAAACCTATAATGTTTCGAGCCGTATGGCACAGTGAGTGCTAGTTTTGGCGTGTTTACTGGTAACACTGAATTACGCGACTGTGGCGACGCCTCCAACTGCCACCGTATGTGGCGCGATCTCTAATAACATTATCATGTATATCAGGGGTAATTGACTGAGATAATAATTATGATTTAGAAGCAAATAAAATAGTTGTGACTTAACTTATTAAGGCAACACTGCAATGTCAAAACTTTAAATGACAGATTTGACATTGAATCAGATGGAAAATTTTTGAGGTTATCTTTTTCAACATCTTTTGCACCGAAATCAAAAACGAAATGTAGGTGCTTGTAAACCAAATTGCATTTAAATCAACAAGAAAACACCTAAAAACCCCAGTGTACATTTCAGCTACAAAACCCGACGCACATGGCTTTGTTGTTGATCAAAAACTAGATCGAAATGTCGAGACTGTACAAATATAGTAGGTTTTTTAGTAATGTAACCAGAAATAAACTCTGGGGCAACTGGACGAGGAGTGATCTGGTGAATTCAGTGCGACGCTACCGCCGGGAGTGGTCAGTGAGGAGTATACTGCAAATACTTAGCCAAAATTTTCTAAAATCCCGTCGACGACTTATTTTTGCGGCTGCTGCATTTAATCATCACAGAAACGATGATGAACAGAGTGATGAGTCTTCCAACGGCGCCCAGGATATCACTGACGAGGAGTTAGAGGTATCTGACACATTCCTTCACGGTTGTGTTGACATTAAGTTTATCTAAGATTATGTTCATTTGTTCCTTATCTTTCTACTTATTAATCTACGTTGATATTTGGGCATGTCTTAATTCACTATAAATGATATACTTTTGGCTTTTGGTACTCAAGCCTCTGACTACATTGCCACAATAAAAAAGGGAGTGTGTATACACAAGTCGTAAAGCGTATGTTATGTTTCTTTGCCATACTATGGTATAAATTCCTCAAGTATCAGTCTCAAAATGGACAAGCAAGGCCTTAGGAAACAATTGGGTAATGGGCTAGCAACCTGTCACCAATAGTCCATATAATATACTAGCGACCCGCTCCGGCTTCGCACTTCTGGCTATTTAATGGATGTTTTAATACATATAAACCTTCCTCTTGAATCACTATATCTATTAAAAAAACCGCATCAAAATCCGTTGCGTTTCAAAGATTTAAGCATACAAAGAGATATAGGCACACAGAAAGCGACTTTGTTTTATACTATGTAGTGATTAGAATATACATTTTCAGGCTTTGATAGCAGACTTGGAACATGTCCAGAAACTACTGCAACGCACCCTATATTGTACGTCTTGCGGAAAACGGATATTGATTGACAAGAAATTGCCTAACATAAATTATTGTATGTAAGTATAGAATGATTTTACATAAATACAAACAAAAAAGACAAATGCGTTCCCGACCATTAGGTTAGGTTCAGGTGTCCATTTCCGCAATTGCAAAGTAGTAATTCTATGGCCACCCCGAACCCACGTGTTGACTAGATAATCAGTACTCAATGTGACAGGTGGTAAGCCATGTCGCCATTTACAAGCACTATTACCTGTTTAGGGAACAGGTAGGTTTCTTCACGATGTTTTCCCTCACCATAGTATTACATACATATATTAATGCTATGAGCCTAAAGGGATAGGCTGGGATTATCGATTGTCGCCTGGACTGATCCTGACCAATCTCTCTTGCTTCACTCACACCCATTGACCTTCTACATACTCTTCTGTTCCTCACACTACGTACACCTGCCTTGAGAAGAATATCGCCCATCTGGATGGCATTTGGGATCTCCACGGCGCGCACTTATTGACTGACATTACATTTTTTTTTTTTTTATCTTGCAATGTGGAATCTCAATAAAGGATTATTATTACTATAACATAATATTTATTGTGTCTCAGAGATTCTCCACCCCGAAATTTGTACTATGTGTTTTTCTGGATGTGTCGTAAGATATTAAAAATTACCAATCTCAATCTTAATTTACTGACAACCAATAAACAACATCTCCCTAATTTCATAAGTCACTTAAATACTATATTCCTCGTACCGCATAATTAACTTCTAACAAAACTTTTTCCCTACCAGTTATAAGCCTTTTGATTTGGTTAGTGGCTTGAAAGAGTACCATCACATTGCTTTTACCTTTTTTTATTTTAACAACTCTATCTAAATAATTAACCTTTTAACCGCCTGAGTCGATTTATCCGACAAAAAATTTCAGGCTCGTTTCGCCTGAGTCGGATTTATCCGACACAAAACCTCGTTAATTATTTACACAATTTCTGTACATATTGCGATGTTTTAGCCTAAAATACACTGCTTTTTCGAAAGTTCATAATATATTCAACCTTTTATTTAATGTTATAATTCAGAAGAATACATAATATCTCTATTTTCATAGGTATTTATCTTTCAATTTAATGAACCGGGCGCTGGGGGCACGCCAACTGATAAAAGTTGTGGCGGTTAAAAGGTTAATTAATAATAAAGGACGCAATGGCAGCATTCCTCACTTTTTTATCCCGCTAGGGGCGCTAGTGAGAATGGAGACCTGTCAAGAGTCAATTTCTAATCAGTTTCTAATAATCTATTTGTTTATCAACAGTTCAATGTTGTTTATGATAAAAATGTCGGAAAAATATGTATGTTTAATTTATTATTTATTTAAAATAATTTAATGATACGTATGTTTAATTACATTATTTAACAAATAGATGTTTGTTTACATTATGAAAACGACCGGTTGGCATTTGACAGGTCTCCGTTGACTACAGCGCCACTAATTTGGAATTAAAAAATGTGGCCATTGCGCTCACACATATAGAAATATGTTCCTATATGTAGCGCAACGTGTATTGATTCGTACAGTTCAGGACCAATAAGTCTGTACCAGAAAACCTGCCTCTCCAAGTCCTCACCCCAAGCCATTAAAAGACGCAATTGTACATGTATATATTTTTATATATATTTATATTTAGCACACTTACACCAATTGAACTAGCCCCTTGGTATATTCATTTAAGACTTGTGTTAAGGCTATTAGTCAACATATATTTAACAAATATACATATTATAGATAAATACATATATAGCATATATAATCAACGACCAGACTGGAAAGCAGTAGAAAAGCGTAGTTCTTAACTCTGCCTCTGAGAATCTTTGGGACCTCACGATTAACGTTGTGGTGCTCAACCAAACATGCCACAGAGGTCGTTAAATGTATGTATGTACGTTCCAGATGTAAGTCTCCGCAAGTAGAGGAAGACGAAGAGGGTTGGGTGCCGTACATGGAGGCCCAAGACGTGATCATATGGCGCAAGGAGTACAAGAAAGCGCAGGGCTTGTACGCTTATAAAGGTAGGGGGGATTTAAGAAAGAGTAATCACTACATAGTATAAAACAAAGTCGCTTTCTCTGTCCCTATGTCCCTTTGTATGCTTAAATCTTTGAAACTACGCAACGGATTTTGATGCGGTTTTTTTAATAGATAGAGTGATTCAAGGGGAAGGTTTATATGTATAATAACATCCATTTAATAGCCAGAAGTGCGAAGCCGGAGCGGGTCGCTAGTCTATACCAATATTATAAAATAAGAGAAAAGGTTTGATTTTTTGTTTGTTTGACTCGAATAGGCTTCGAAACAACTGGATAAATTTGAAAAATCCTTTAATTCTTGGAAAGCTATACTATCTCTGAGTGACATAGGCTATATTTCATTTTGAAAAAAAATAGGGCGTACTAAAACTCTAATAATCACTTATAAAATTAAAAAGGAGTTCTAAAGGAGTTCTGAGCGTACGAACAGCTAGTAACGTATATATATCTAACCTTATCTCTTTCAGTATACGGCCGCTATCCCGAAGCGTGCGCATGGCAGTTCGCCGCTATCCAGCTAGACGGCGCCTATCGGCCCCAGTGGGACTCCGCCATGGCCTCGCTGCGGGTCCTCGAGAGGGACTGCCGCGGCGTCAGCGGACAGGACCTCCTGCACTGGGAGGTGCTGTGGCCGGTGAGTGAGCGCCGCTACTGCGCCCGCACCGCACACTGTGCCTCCACTGCGCTATTCGTGCATTGTTAGACGTAGGGTCACTAATGCACCCCTATCGTTAAGTGTAGTGATGATTGTTATACGTGCGTAGCTCTGGTGTGTAGACATTTGGTTATGTCACATGTAATACTGGTATTATGTCAGTCCCTCTAAGTGTACCATTTGACTCTGTTCTGCGTGTATGACAATGGTATGATGTCATTGTAGTTAGTATGTTAAGTTGGGCAACGCAGTTAGTAAGTCGCTCCGCTGTGGTACTCCGTGTATTATATCAGTCCCCTATTATGTAGCTACATGAATCATTTAGTTAGAAGTGCGGGTATTGTAGCTATATGACCCTGTGCTGTGCTCTGCTGTGGCAGTGGGCAGTGCGGGTATTATGTCAGTCCCTGTGGCGTATGAGGGCGCTCTGTGCGTGGCAGAGGGCGGGGGGTGGTGGCGCGTACGGCCCCAGTGGGACTCCGCCATGGCCTCGCTGCGGGTCCTCGAGAGGGACTGCCGCGGCGTCAGCGGACAGGACCTCCTGCACTGGGAGGTGCTGTGGCCGGTGAGTGAGCGCCGCTACTGCGCCCGCACCGCACACTGTGCCTCCACTGCGCTATGCGTGCATTGTTAGACGTAGGGTCACTGTTGCACCCCTATCGTTGAGTGTAGTGATGATTGTTATACGTGCGTAGCTCTGGTGTGTAGACATTTGGTTAGGTCACATGTAGCACTGGTATTATGACAGTCCCTCTAAGTGTACCATTTGACTCTGTTCTACGTACATAGCAGTGGTGTGTTGTCATTTATGTATGTCGTTGCACAGGTATTATATCAGTTCCCGTTGTGCAATGATTGTACCATGACATCTGTGCGTAGTGCGAGTATTGTAGCTATATGAGTCTTTTAGTGTGAAGCACGGGTATTGTAGCTATATGCCACTGTGGTGTGCTCTGCTGTGGCAGTGGGCAGTGCGGGTATTATGTCAGTCCCTGTGGCGTATGATGGCGCTCTGTGCGTGGCAGAGGGCGGGGGGTGGTGGCGCGTACGGCCCCAGTGGGACTCCGCCATGGCCTCGCTGCGGGTCCTCGAGAGGGACTGCCGCGGCGTCAGCGGACAGGACCTCCTGCACTGGGAGGTGCTGTGGCCGGTGAGAGAGCGCCGCTACTGCGCCCGCACCGCACACTGTGCCTCCACTGCGCTATGCGTGCATTGTTAGACGTAGGGTCACTAATACACCCGCATCGTTGAGTGTAGTGATGATTGTTATACGTGCGTAGCTCTGGTGTGTAGATATTTGGTTATGTCACATGTAGCGAAGGTATTATGTCGGTCCCTCTAAGTGTACCATTTGACTCTGTTCTACGTTCATACATTGTACATACATTGTTCTACGTACATTCTACGTACATAGCACTGTGTGTTGTCATTTAATTGTGTCGTAGCACAGGTACTATGACAGTCCCAACAGTGTAGCTATTTGAAAGTGTCAATGGGTAGTAAGGGTATTATGTCTATGTAGCTATATGAATCTTTTAGTTAGAAGTGCGGGTATCGTTATATGACACTGTGGTGTGCTCTGCTGTGACAGTGGCTAGTGCGGGTATTATGTGCGTCCCCTGTGGCGTATGATGGCGCTCTGTGCGTGGCAGAGGGCGGGGGGTGGTGGCGCGTACGGCCCCAGTGGGACTCCGCCATGGCCTCGCTGCGGGTCCTCGAGAGGGACTGCCGCGGCGTCAGCGGACAGGACCTCCTGCACTGGGAGGTGCTGTGGCCGGTGAGTGAGCGCCGCTACTGCGCCCGCACCGCACACTGTGCCTCCACTGTGTATACGTGCATTGGTAGACGTAGGATCACTAATGCAGCCCTATCGTTGAGTGTAGTGATGATTGTTATACGTGCGTAGCTCTGGTGTGTAGATATTTGGTTATGTCACATGTAGCGAAGGTATTATGTCGGTCCCTCTAAGTGTACCATTTGACTCTGTTCTACGTTCATACATTGTACATACATTGTTCTACGTACATTCTACGTACATAGCACTGTGTGTTGTCATTTAATTGTGTCGTAGCACAGGTACTATGACAGTCCCAACAGTGTAGCTATTTGAAAGTGTCAATGGGTAGTAAGGGTATTATGTCTATGTAGCTATATGAATCTTTTAGTTAGAAGTGCGGGTATCGTTATATGACACTGTGGTGTGCTCTGCTGTGACAGTGGCTAGTGCGGGTATTATGTGCGTCCCCTGTGGCGTATGATGGCGCTCTGTGCGTGGCAGAGGGCGGGGGGTGGTGGCGCGTACGGCCCCAGTGGGACTCCGCCATGGCCTCGCTGCGGGTCCTCGAGAGGGACTGCCGCGGCGTCAGCGGACAGGACCTCCTGCACTGGGAGGTGCTGTGGCCGGTGAGTGAGCGCCGCTACTGCGCCCGCACCGCACACTGTGCCTCCACTGTGTATACGTGCATTGGTAGACGTAGGATCACTAATGCAGCCCTATCGTTGAGTGTAGTGATGATTGTTATACGTGCGTAGCTCTGGTGTGTAGATATTTGGTTATGTCACATGTAGCGAAGGTATTATGTCGGTCCCTCTAAGTGTACCATTTGACTCTGTTCTACGTTCATACATTGTACATACATTGTTCTACGTACATTCTACGTACATAGCACTGTGTGTTGTCATTTAATTGTGTCGTAGCACAGGTACTATGACAGTCCCAACAGTGTAGCTATTTGAAAGTGTCAATGGGTAGTAAGGGTATTATGTCTATGTAGCTACATGTATCTTTCAGTGTGAAGTGCAGGTATTGTTATATGACACTGTGGTGTGCTCAGCCGTGGCAGTGGCTAGTGCGGGTATTATGTCAGTCCCTGTGGCGTATGATGGCGCTCTGTGCGTGGCAGAGGGCGGGGGGTGGTGGCGCGTACGGCCCCAGTGGGACTCCGCCATGGCCTCGCTGCGGGTCCTCGAGAGGGACTGCCGCGGCGTCAGCGGACAGGACCTCCTGCACTGGGAGGTGCTGTGGCCGGTGAGAGAGCGCCGCTACTGCGCCCGCACCGCACACTGTGCCTCCACTGCGCTATACGGGCATTGTTAGACGTAGGGTCACTAATGCACCCCTATCGTTGAGTGTAGTGATGACTGTTATACGTGCGTAGCTCTGGTGTGTAGACATTTGATTATGTCACATGTAGCGAAGGTATTATGTCGGTCCCTCTAAGTGTACCATTTGACTCTGTTCTACGTTCATACATTGTACATACATTGTTCTACGTACATTCTACGTACATGGCACTTTGTGTTGTCATTTAATTATGTCGTAGCTAAGGTAATATGTCGGTCCCATCAGTGTAGCTATTTGACAGTGTCAATGGGTAGTAAGGGTATTATGTCTATGTAGCTATATGAATCATTTAGTTAGAAGTGCGGGTATCGTTATATGACACTGTGGTGTGCTCTGCTGTGACAGTGGCTAGTGCGGGTATTATGTGCGTCCCCTGTGGCGTATGATGGCGCTCTGTGCGTGGCAGAGGGCGGGGGGTGGTGGCGCGTACGGCCCCAGTGGGACTCCGCCATGGCCTCGCTGCGGGTCCTCGAGAGGGACTGCCGCGGCGTCAGCGGACAGGACCTCCTGCACTGGGAGGTGCTGTGGCCGGTGAGTGAGCGCCGCTACTGCGCCCGCACCGCACACTGTGCCTCCACTGTGTATACGTGCATTGGTAGACGTAGGATCACTAATGCAGCCCTATCGTTGAGTGTAGTGATGATTGTTATACGTGCGTAGCTCTGGTGTGTAGATATTTGGTTATGTCACATGTAGCGAAGGTATTATGTCGGTCCCTCTAAGTGTACCATTTGACTCTGTTCTACGTTCATACATTGTACATACATTGTTCTACGTACATTCTACGTACATAGCACTGTGTGTTGTCATTTAATTGTGTCGTAGCACAGGTACTATGACAGTCCCAACAGTGTAGCTATTTGAAAGTGTCAATGGGTAGTAAGGGTATTATGTCTATGTAGCTATATGAATCTTTTAGTTAGAAGTGCGGGTATCGTTATATGACACTGTGGTGTGCTCTGCTGTGACAGTGGCTAGTGCGGGTATTATGTGCGTCCCCTGTGGCGTATGATGGCGCTCTGTGCGTGGCAGAGGGCGGGGGGTGGTGGCGCGTACGGCCCCAGTGGGACTCCGCCATGGCCTCGCTGCGGGTCCTCGAGAGGGACTGCCGCGGCGTCAGCGGACAGGACCTCCTGCACTGGGAGGTGCTGTGGCCGGTGAGTGAGCGCCGCTACTGCGCCCGCACCGCACACTGTGCCTCCACTGTGTATACGTGCATTGGTAGACGTAGGATCACTAATGCAGCCCTATCGTTGAGTGTAGTGATGATTGTTATACGTGCGTAGCTCTGGTGTGTAGATATTTGGTTATGTCACATGTAGCGAAGGTATTATGTCGGTCCCTCTAAGTGTACCATTTGACTCTGTTCTACGTTCATACATTGTACATACATTGTTCTACGTACATTCTACGTACATAGCACTGTGTGTTGTCATTTAATTGTGTCGTAGCACAGGTACTATGACAGTCCCAACAGTGTAGCTATTTGAAAGTGTCAATGGGTAGTAAGGGTATTATGTCTATGTAGCTATATGAATCTTTTAGTTAGAAGTGCGGGTATCGTTATATGACACTGTGGTGTGCTCTGCTGTGACAGTGGCTAGTGCGGGTATTATGTGCGTCCCCTGTGGCGTATGATGGCGCTCTGTGCGTGGCAGAGGGCGGGGGGTGGTGGCGCGTACGGCCCCAGTGGGACTCCGCCATGGCCTCGCTGCGGGTCCTCGAGAGGGACTGCCGCGGCGTCAGCGGACAGGACCTCCTGCACTGGGAGGTGCTGTGGCCGGTGAGTGAGCGCCGCTACTGCGCCCGCACCGCACACTGTGCCTCCACTGTGTATACGTGCATTGGTAGACGTAGGATCACTAATGCAGCCCTATCGTTGAGTGTAGTGATGATTGTTATACGTGCGTAGCTCTGGTGTGTAGATATTTGGTTATGTCACATGTAGCGAAGGTATTATGTCGGTCCCTCTAAGTGTACCATTTGACTCTGTTCTACGTTCATACATTGTACATACATTGTTCTACGTACATTCTACGTACATAGCACTGTGTGTTGTCATTTAATTGTGTCGTAGCACAGGTACTATGACAGTCCCAACAGTGTAGCTATTTGAAAGTGTCAATGGGTAGTAAGGGTATTATGTCTATGTAGCTATATGAATCTTTTAGTTAGAAGTGCGGGTATCGTTATATGACACTGTGGTGTGCTCTGCTGTGACAGTGGCTAGTGCGGGTATTATGTGCGTCCCCTGTGGCGTATGATGGCGCTCTGTGCGTGGCAGAGGGCGGGGGGTGGTGGCGCGTACGGCCCCAGTGGGACTCCGCCATGGCCTCGCTGCGGGTCCTCGAGAGGGACTGCCGCGGCGTCAGCGGACAGGACCTCCTGCACTGGGAGGTGCTGTGGCCGGTGAGTGAGCGCCGCTACTGCGCCCGCACCGCACACTGTGCCTCCACTGTGTATACGTGCATTGGTAGACGTAGGATCACTAATGCAGCCCTATCGTTGAGTGTAGTGATGATTGTTATACGTGCGTAGCTCTGGTGTGTAGATATTTGGTTATGTCACATGTAGCGAAGGTATTATGTCGGTCCCTCTAAGTGTACCATTTGACTCTGTTCTACGTTCATACATTGTACATACATTGTTCTACGTACATTCTACGTACATAGCACTGTGTGTTGTCATTTAATTGTGTCGTAGCACAGGTACTATGACAGTCCCAACAGTGTAGCTATTTGAAAGTGTCAATGGGTAGTAAGGGTATTATGTCTATGTAGCTATATGAGTCTTTCAGTGTGAAGTGCGGGTATTGTAGCTACATGACACAGTCATATACTCTGCTGTGGCAGTGCTAGTGCGGGTATTATGTCAGTCCCTGTGGCGTATGATGGCGCTGTGAGTGGCAGAGGGCGGGAGGGTGGTGGCGCGTACGGCCCCAGTGGGACTCCGCCATGGCCTCGCTGCGGGTCCTCGAGAGGGACTGCCGCGGCGTCAGCGGACAGGACCTCCTGCACTGGGAGGTGCTGTGGCCGGTGAGTGAGCGCCGCTACTGCGCCCGCACCGCACACTGTGCCTCCACTGCGCTATGCGTGCATTGGTAGACGTAGGGGCACTGTTGCAACACTATCGTTGAGTGTAGTGATGATTGTTATACGTGCGTAGCTCTGGTGTGTAGACATTTCAATATGTCACATGTAGCACTGATATTATGACAGTCCCTCGAAGTGTACCATTTGACTCTGTTCTACGTTCATACATTGTACATACATTGTTCTACGTGCATTCTACGTACATAGCACTGGTGTGTTGTCGTTTAATCATGTCGTAGCGCAGGTATTATGAAGGTCCCATCAGTGTAGCTATTTGACAGTGTCAATGGGTAGTAAGGATTTTATGTCCGTTCTCGCTGTGTAACTATTAAACCATGTCATCTGTGGGTAATGCGAGTATTGTAATAAATGAATCTTATACAGGGGCAATTGAGGTATTCAGTCGCTCCATTATGGCAGTGGCTAGCGTGGGTATTGTAGCTATATGACACTGTGGCATGCTCTGCTGTGGCAGTGGCAGTGCGGGTATTATGTCAGTCCCTGTGGCGTATGATGGCGCTCTGAGTGGCAGAGGGCGGGGGGTGGTGGCGCGTACGGCCCCAGTGGGACTCCGCCATGGCCTCGCTGCGGGTCCTCGAGAGGGACTGCCGCGGCGTCAGCGGACAGGACCTCCTGCACTGGGAGGTGCTGTGGCCGGTGAGTGAGCGCCGCTACTGCGCCCGCACCGCACACTGTGCCTCCACTGTGTATACGTGCATTGGTAGACGTAGGATCACTAATGCAGCCCTATCGTTGAGTGTAGTGATGATTGTTATACGTGCGTAGCTCTGGTGTGTAGATATTTGGTTATGTCACATGTAGCGAAGGTATTATGTCGGTCCCTCTAAGTGTACCATTTGACTCTGTTCTACGTTCATACATTGTACATACATTGTTCTACGTACATTCTACGTACATAGCACTGTGTGTTGTCATTTAATTGTGTCGTAGCACAGGTACTATGACAGTCCCAACAGTGTAGCTATTTGAAAGTGTCAATGGGTAGTAAGGGTATTATGTCTATGTAGCTATATGAATCTTTTAGTTAGAAGTGCGGGTATCGTTATATGACACTGTGGTGTGCTCTGCTGTGACAGTGGCTAGTGCGGGTATTATGTGCGTCCCCTGTGGCGTATGATGGCGCTCTGTGCGTGGCAGAGGGCGGGGGGTGGTGGCGCGTACGGCCCCAGTGGGACTCCGCCATGGCCTCGCTGCGGGTCCTCGAGAGGGACTGCCGCGGCGTCAGCGGACAGGACCTCCTGCACTGGGAGGTGCTGTGGCCGGTGAGTGAGCGCCGCTACTGCGCCCGCACCGCACACTGTGCCTCCACTGTGTATACGTGCATTGGTAGACGTAGGATCACTAATGCAGCCCTATCGTTGAGTGTAGTGATGATTGTTATACGTGCGTAGCTCTGGTGTGTAGATATTTGGTTATGTCACATGTAGCGAAGGTATTATGTCGGTCCCTCTAAGTGTACCATTTGACTCTGTTCTACGTTCATACATTGTACATACATTGTTCTACGTACATTCTACGTACATAGCACTGTGTGTTGTCATTTAATTGTGTCGTAGCACAGGTACTATGACAGTCCCAACAGTGTAGCTATTTGAAAGTGTCAATGGGTAGTAAGGGTATTATGTCTATGTAGCTATATGAATCTTTTAGTTAGAAGTGCGGGTATCGTTATATGACACTGTGGTGTGCTCTGCTGTGACAGTGGCTAGTGCGGGTATTATGTGCGTCCCCTGTGGCGTATGATGGCGCTCTGTGCGTGGCAGAGGGCGGGGGGTGGTGGCGCGTACGGCCCCAGTGGGACTCCGCCATGGCCTCGCTGCGGGTCCTCGAGAGGGACTGCCGCGGCGTCAGCGGACAGGACCTCCTGCACTGGGAGGTGCTGTGGCCGGTGAGTGAGCGCCGCTACTGCGCCCGCACCGCACACTGTGCCTCCACTGTGTATACGTGCATTGGTAGACGTAGGATCACTAATGCAGCCCTATCGTTGAGTGTAGTGATGATTGTTATACGTGCGTAGCTCTGGTGTGTAGATATTTGGTTATGTCACATGTAGCGAAGGTATTATGTCGGTCCCTCTAAGTGTACCATTTGACTCTGTTCTACGTTCATACATTGTACATACATTGTTCTACGTACATTCTACGTACATAGCACTGTGTGTTGTCATTTAATTGTGTCGTAGCACAGGTACTATGACAGTCCCAACAGTGTAGCTATTTGAAAGTGTCAATGGGTAGTAAGGGTATTATGTCTATGTAGCTATATGAGTCTTTCAGTGTGAAGTGCGGGTATTGTAGCTACATGACACAGTCATATACTCTGCTGTGGCAGTGCTAGTGCGGGTATTATGTCAGTCCCTGTGGCGTATGATGGCGCTGTGAGTGGCAGAGGGCGGGAGGGTGGTGGCGCGTACGGCCCCAGTGGGACTCCGCCATGGCCTCGCTGCGGGTCCTCGAGAGGGACTGCCGCGGCGTCAGCGGACAGGACCTCCTGCACTGGGAGGTGCTGTGGCCGGTGAGTGAGCGCCGCTACTGCGCCCGCACCGCACACTGTGCCTCCACTGCGCTATGCGTGCATTGGTAGACGTAGGGGCACTGTTGCAACACTATCGTTGAGTGTAGTGATGATTGTTATACGTGCGTAGCTCTGGTGTGTAGACATTTCAATATGTCACATGTAGCACTGATATTATGACAGTCCCTCGAAGTGTACCATTTGACTCTGTTCTACGTTCATACATTGTACATACATTGTTCTACGTGCATTCTACGTACATAGCACTGGTGTGTTGTCGTTTAATCATGTCGTAGCGCAGGTATTATGAAGGTCCCATCAGTGTAGCTATTTGACAGTGTCAATGGGTAGTAAGGATTTTATGTCCGTTCTCGCTGTGTAACTATTAAACCATGTCATCTGTGGGTAATGCGAGTATTGTAATAAATGAATCTTATACAGGGGCAATTGAGGTATTCAGTCGCTCCATTATGGCAGTGGCTAGCGTGGGTATTGTAGCTATAAGACACTGTGGTATGCTCTGCTGTGGCAGTGGCAGTGCGGGTATTATGTCAGTCCCTGTGGCGTATGATGGCGCTCTGAGTGGCAGAGGGCGGGGGGTGGTGGCGCGTACGGCCCCAGTGGGACTCCGCCATGGCCTCGCTGCGGGTCCTCGAGAGGGACTGCCGCGGCGTCAGCGGACAGGACCTCCTGCACTGGGAGGTGCTGTGGCCGGTGAGTGAGCGCCGCTACTGCGCCCGCACCGCACACTGTGCCTCCACTGCGCTATGCGTGCATTGTTAGACGTAGGGTCACTAATACACCCGCATCGTTGAGTGTAGTGATGATTGTTATACGTGCGTAGCTCTGGTGTGTAGACATTTGGTTATGTTACTCGTAGTGCAGGTATTATGACAGTCCCTCTAAGTGTATCATTTGACTCTATTCTACGTTCATACATTGTACATACATTGTTCTACGTACATTCTACGTACATAGCACTGTGTGTTGTCATTTAATTGTGTCGTAGCACAGGTACTATGACAGTCCCAACAGTGTAGCTATTTGAAAGTGTCAATGGGTAGTAAGGGTATTATGTCTATGTAGCTATATGAATCTTTTAGTTAGAAGTGCGGGTATCGTTATATGACACTGTGGTGTGCTCTGCTGTGACAGTGGCTAGTGCGGGTATTATGTGCGTCCCCTGTGGCGTATGATGGCGCTCTGTGCGTGGCAGAGGGCGGGGGGTGGTGGCGCGTACGGCCCCAGTGGGACTCCGCCATGGCCTCGCTGCGGGTCCTCGAGAGGGACTGCCGCGGCGTCAGCGGACAGGACCTCCTGCACTGGGAGGTGCTGTGGCCGGTGAGTGAGCGCCGCTACTGCGCCCGCACCGCACACTGTGCCTCCACTGCGCTATACGTGCATTGTTAGACGTAGCACCACTAAGGCACCCCTATCGTTGAGTGTAGTGATGATTCTGTTATACGTGCGTAGCTCTGGTGTGTAGACATTTGACTATGTCACGTGTAGCACTGGTATTATGACAGTCCCTCTAAGTGTACCATTTGACTCTGTTCAACGTACTTAGCACTGGTTTGTTGTCGTTTAATTATGATGTCACATGTAGCGAAGGTATTATGACAGTCCCTCTAAGTGTATCATTTGACTCTGTTCTCTGTGTATAGCACTGGTGTATTGTCATTTGATTATGTCACGTAGCACTGGTATTATGACAGTCCCTCTAAGTGTATCATTTTACTCTGTTTTACATACATAGCACTGGTGTGTTGTCATTTGATTATGTCACACGTAGTACTGTTATTATGGCAGACACCGCTGTGTAGCTATTTGACCGTGTCAATGGGTAGTAAGTCTGTTATGTCAGTCCCCTGTTATGTAGCTATATGAATCATTAAGTAAGAAGTGCGGGCATTGTAGCTATGACACTATGGTGTGCTCTGCTGTGGCAGTGGCTAGTGCGGGTATTATGTCAGTCCCTGTGGCGTACGATGGCGCTCTGTGCGTGGCAGAGGGCGGGGGGTGGTGGCGCGTACGGCCCCAGTGGGACTCCGCCATGGCCTCGCTGCGGGTCCTCGAGAGGGACTGCCGCGGCGTCAGCGGACAGGACCTCCTGCACTGGGAGGTGCTGTGGCCGGTGAGAGAGCGCCGCTACTGCGCCCGCACCGCACACTGTGCCTCCACTGTGTATACGTGCATTGGTAGACGTAGGGTCACTGGTGCACCCCTATCGTTAGGACTCTGTTATACGTGCGTGGATCTGGTGTGTAGATATTTGATTATGTCACTCGTAGCTAAGGTATTATGACAGTCCCTCTAAGTGTAGCTATTTGACTCTGTTCTCTGTGTATAGCACTGGTGTGTTGTCGTTTAATATGTCGTAGCGCAGGTATTAAGTCAGTCCCATCAGTGTAGCTATTTGACAGTGTCAATGGGTAGTAAGGGTATTATGTAGGGCCACGATTGTGCACGTATCCCTAAATGTACTATACATGTAGTGACTCTATACTAGTTGCGTAGAACTGGTGTGTAGACATTTGATTATGTTACACGTAGCACAGGTATTATACCAGACCCCGCTGTGCAATGATTGAACCATGTCATCTGTGCGTAATGCGAGTATTGTAGCTATATGACCATGTCGTGTGCTCCGCTGTGGCAGTGGGTAGTGCGGGTATTATATCGTTCCCCCTAAGTGTACCATTTGACTCTATTCTACGTACTTAGCACTGGTGTGTTGTCATTTGATGATGTCGTAGCGCAGGTAGTATATCAGTCCCCGTTGTGTAACGATTGAACCATGTCATCTGTGCGTAATGCGGGTAATGTAGCAATTGTTATACTTGGGCAACGTAGTTAGTAAATCGCTCCGCTGTGGCAGTGACTAGCGCGGGTATTATGTAGGCCCCTTATTAATTAGCTATTTGGTGGTGCAGGCATTTGATCCTGATTTACGTGAGGTTTTGTGTCGGTCCCCGCTACAGGCTAGGCGTCGAGTATGAAAACATTGCTTCGCCTGAATTACGATTATGTCTGAATTGTCGCTACCTAAACCAGTCTTAAATGAATTTGCCAGGGGCTAGTTGCCTAATTCCCTGTAGAAGGATAGACAGAGAACACGGATCCCCATCTGTCCCGATCCTGACAGCTCACTTTTGCTTCATTGACGGCGGTTATAGGTACTTCTAACGTCACCCTTTTATATAGCGTCTATCTGCCTGTTATATGTCTAATTAGGCCGGCCCTTTCCACTTCACTCATATATATTCCTTTTGTCAATCTACTATCATTCATCCGCATAACATGTCCAAACCATCGAAACGTGCCCTTTTCAATCTTAGTCACTACATCTTCTTTCAAACCGCAACCTTCCCTTATCACACTATTTTTAATTCTATCATTCAATGTCACTCCTAACATGCTTCTCAGTTAGTTAGTCAGCCAGTTCATTTGGTGAAATAGTGTCCTAAATATTATATTACAAACATTTAGTTTGATTAATCTAAATTGATTTATTTTAAGAATAAGTTTAATGTTAATGACATATTTTTATGAAAAATGTTTTTTTTTTGACGTTCAATAAGTGATATTAATATCCTTATGTTGAATAAAAAGATTTTAATTTCATCACTTCATTTCCTTTCAGAAATTATTTTCTAACCGAGACTACGTCTTCTTACGCCGTTCTAAAGAGTTCGACGTAAGAAAAGACAACAGGGGTGTGACGTCAGACCTTCACGACTGGCGAACGAGACGGGTTGACAGTGACATGAACAAAATATTCATTATTATATCGAGGTAAGATATATTTATATTCCTTCATACTTTTTCTTTTTTATATTTTTTAATCTTTATCTATACTAATATTATAAAGCTGAAGAGTTTGTTTCTTTAAACGCGCTAATCTCAGGAACTACTGGTTCGAATTCAAAAATTCTCTTTGTGTTAGATAGACCATTTATTGAGGAAGGCTCTAGGCTATTAAATTCGACGTAGCTCAGTTGTTTGGGGCTTGGCTCTATATCAGTGGTATTCAAATCCCACTTGAGCATGTACCAATGGAAATGAGACTTAATGAATTTTTGTGTTCATTTTCGTAATAAAAACACATTTACGAAAAGCATCGAATTATACAGTGAAGGAAAACATCGGGAGAAAACCTACCAGTTCCCCGAACAGGTAATAGTGCTTGTAAATGGCGACACGGCTTACCACCTGTCACATTGAGTACTATCTAGTCAACATGTGGGTTCGAAGTGTCCATAGAATTGCTAACTTTTCAATTGCGGAGATGGAAAACTGAACCTCTGACTACCCTGCAAGGGTTAATGGTCGTCTTTTTGTTTGTTTTGTTTGTGTTTTGTAAGAACAAAATATATTTCTTTATACTTGTATGCCTTTCGAAATACAAAATTTCTCATTAGTCAATTCAATTGTAGTATCGGGATAGTGATAGCATTGAATTGAAATGAAATGCTTCTTATTCAATGTAAGGATCATACAATCACTTATTGAAAGTAAAAAAAAAACATTTACATGAATGTCCTTAAAATTTAATATTCCTTGAAAAATTTAAATAAATCTAATTAAACTTAATATTGATATAAATAATTTGAATAAATACACTAATACCGCCGAGAGTGTATGAGAAGATGTATGAGTGTCAATGAAGCGAAAGTGGTTTGTCAGGATCGGGACAAATGGGGACCCGTGATCTCTGCATACCCCTCTACAGGGAATCAGGCGTATGTATGTATGTTTGTATGTAAATATACTAAAGAATTTTAATTTAGACATGTTTGAAGACGTATTTTTCGTTATTTGGCGTAGTTTTTCTGCCACAGCCAGTAGCATTTAACGAAATAAATACTACATACATATATTCACGCTTCTACGTCCCCAATGGTATAGGCAGAGACTATTAGGCCACCTGGAACGAGTGACAAATCTCTTTTGCTTCACTCACACCCATTAACCTTCTTACATGCTCTTCTGTTCTTCACGCTACACACGTCTTGAGAAGAATGTATCCAATTTGATCTGTATAAGTTCTACGCGGTCTACCCCGTCCAACTCTATATTTTGGAATTGTTTATTTACTTCAATTGGTCTCTGCCCTTAACAAAAGAGACATGATAGTTACTGCTTTTAAAATAATTATGTAGTAGTGAGTAGTGCATATATATATATATATATATATATATATATATATATATATATATATATATATGTATAGTACATATTATATGCATCTGGTGACGCTTAGGTTTGGGTGCTGTGTGTATTAGTGTAGTGTGTATTCCCGATAGAATATAACTTAGGTCTCTTCAAGACTAGAGTGAATGGGCTATTAGTGGACCAGCGAGCTACATCATCGACCTCATCGTCACTTACCATCAGGTGAGATAGGGGTCAATCGCTGGACAGTTATTAATATAAAAAAATAGTGTTATATCGAAATGTATGTGTATAGCAGTGAATAAATGTTTTTCTTTCTTTAGTGAAACTGCGAATGTTTAGCTTATATATGTATATTTATTCCAGAGCATGTACAGACCCCAAAGTACCAGAGAACAAAAAGGTGATAAGGGTCACAGAGTACTGGAGTCACATGGTCGTCAGAACTCTCAAAGGACACGATCAGGTGAGTCAATTGAACTCTCGGCACGCACAAATTATGCAAGGAACTCATATTATAGACGAACCGCTTCACTTTTCAACGAATTCTTGTTGGAAATAGATATTTTTAATGTATCTTTAACTACATTTAAAATAAAATCCAGAAATTTGTTACTTCATTATAGTTAGTTTTGTATATGTACTGTTGTGAAATGTGTATTGTTTATCTATATGTATATTTTTGTCTAAATTGTGTCTGTTAATTGTATTGTATAAAGTAATGGAAACTGTAGGTTATTATGAATTGAAAGTATTTGTTATTTTCTATAATTATACAACTGTTTGTTTTCCTAAATAAAGTAAAATAAAAAATATATAAAATAAAAACTCTATATAGCTGCTTTTCTTACTCTTATATCAACTATAGTTAAAGCTTTAAGAGATTCGCGATTTACACTCATGATTATAACTAACGGGACTTATCACGTATGTTTTTATATGATAAAGATACCTTTATTAGTCTGCCCGTGACCATGGCTGCTGCAACGTAGCCGAAACGTCAGGTTAATAAAGGTAACTTTATTATATAAAAACATACGCGATAAGTCCCCTTAGTTATTAATCATATAGTAAAGGCCTTAGTCCACTGATGATTTTTGCAAAATATCAAAAGATCGGGACAAATAGGGATCCGTGATCTCTGCCTACATCTCTACAGGGAATCAGGCGTGATGTGTATGTATCAGTTTAATAACACATCAGTAAGGGTATGTAAATTTTAATCATATTTGGACATAGTTACACCAATTGAACTAGCCCCTTTTTTGCTGCTGCTGCCTGAACGCTAATCGTGAGGTCCCAGGTTTGATTCCCGGTGGAATTAAGAAATACGCTTTTCTTCTGCATTCCAGTCTGGTCGTTGATTATATATGCTATATGTGTATTTATCTATATATATTATGTACATATTAATTAAATATACGTTGACTAGTACCTTTAACACAAGTCTTAAATTAAACCAAGGGTCTAGTTCAATTGTTGTAAGTCCTACAATATTATTATTCTTATTATTTATTATATATTATTAGTTGTGATCTGGGAGAATTCACACGTTTGGGTATATATATATTTTATGTTATAGGTTAAGTTGATACTAGATAGCTATGTTATATTTTTGTTATACGTTTATTTTTGTAAAAATCGTGTTACTCTACCGCATTAGGGTTATCCTGTAATGGTAGGGCTTAACTTAAGAATAATAAATAAATAAATAATTATTATCTGGTTACTCTGTAATACATGCGTAGCTCTGGCGATAGCCATTTGATTATGTCACGTATTACTGGTATTATATCAGTCCCGCTGTGTAATCATTGAATCCTTTCTAATACACTATACTTCACATAGTATATCGTGTTTGTAATTGTTATTACTACAATTTTTTATTTTCTAAAGTGCCTTATGTTTACCTTTAATTATATACTTAAATTAAGATTACTTTTAAGACTAATTAGTGGAAGAGTGTCTCTCCCGAGATACAGTCTCTGACTAGTTCGGGAGAGCACTGTCCAATGTTTGTACCTAGCCTAAGTTTTGTTGTGCCCAATAAAAAACAAACAAAACGCATTCACGACCATTAACCCTTGCGGGGTAGTCAGAGGTTCAGGTGTCCATCTCCACAATTGCGAAGGTAGTAATTCTATGGCCACCTCGAACCCACGTGTTTACCAGATAGTCGGTACTCAATGTGACAGGTGGTAAGCCATGTCGCCATTAACAAGCACTAACTATTACCTGTTCTGGGAACAGGTAGGTTTCCTTTGTGCCCAATAAACTTTATTATTATTATTATTAATAATATTGTATCTTTCTTCCTTTACAGCCCGGTATGGAGTTTGTCCTAACGTACTACGATGAGCCGGCGGTGGGCGGAGTCCCGGTGGGCGTGGCCTCGTGGGCGACAGGCAGAGCGGCCCCCCGCCTATCTGGAGAGAATGCGGCAGGCCTCCAATCAATATAGGGCGTTCTTGGGTGACAAGGTTAGTAGTTCATGCTTTGAGTCACTTGTTTTGTTCATTCATTTGCTTCTTTTATATATACTTTCGTAGTGGCGTGTATACGTTCATTCAATACTTACGTTCAGACATTCATTCATTCGCTCTTTCGTTCATTCGATTCATTCGCTCCTTTCATTCATTTGCTCCTTTCAAACGTTCGGTCGTTGATTCATTCCTTCTTTTCATAGTTAGTTCATAGCATCATAGTCAGTCGTTGCGGAGTAGACAACCTGGAGAGAATGCGGCAGGCCTCCAATGAATATAGGGCGTTTTTGGGTGACAAGGTTAGTAGTTCATGCTTTCAGTCACTCCTTACGTAAGTGGGGTGTATACGTTCATTCGGTACTTTCATTCCGTCATTCGTTCTTTCGTTCGGTCATTCGTTCTTTCGTTCATACATTCGTTAGTTGATTCATTCACTCTTTTCATGATTAGTTCATAGTTAGTCGTTGCGGAGTGGACTGGAGAGGATGCGGCAAGCTTTCAATGAATATAGGGCGTTTTTGGGTGATCAGGTGAGTGGGGTGTATATGTTCATTCGATACTTTCGTTCATTCATTTGGTCCTTTTATACATTCGTTCGTTAATTCATTCACTCTTTTCATAGTTAATAAGTTCAGTCATTCCTTTCATACGTTCGTACATCCCTTTCCTCTTTTCATAGTTAGTTCATAGCATCATAGTCAGTCGTTGCGGAGTAGACAACCTGGAGAGAATGCGGCAAGCCTCCAATGAATATAGGGCGTTTTTGGGTGATAAGGTTAGTTAAGAATGGCAATAAGTATCCAGAAGTGTAAAATACATTTTAAAACATTCGTTCATTCTCTACTTTTATACGTTTATTCATTTGATTCTTTCATTGTTAGTTCGTTCAGATCCTCTTTCATAGTTCGTTTATTCGTTCAGTCATTATCCTTTTCGCAGTCCTTTCATACGTTCGTTCATTCATTAGTTCTACCACTTTCTTATAGTTGAATACAATTTGAATTTCGCGCCTTATGGTCAAACTCACTCTTAGTTTTTTTTAACTCAGATCTGTCATCTATTCTGCGACATTGTGTAGCGCGTGTGTGATATTTCAATATTAATAAAACTACAGTTCAATCCAAGTTTTAAATAGATTAATTAAGACTTTTAAATCGCGGGTGCACAAGCACTTTCTGGGAGAGCTCGGTCCACCCTTAGGCCTGACCAATCCAACTACTTGGATTAGTACGGGCCAAGAGCAATCCCATTCTAAATAAAAAAAAATATATATCACTTAATTCTTCACATATTTTCCTTCATTCATTCACTCCTTTCGGGATAGCCTATCTACAGAGATTGCAGCAAACGTCAAATGAATATAGGGCGTTTTTGGATGAAAACTTTAGTATATATAGGCTATACCCCTTACGTTCATTCATTTATTCGCTCCTTTTGTACATTAATTGTAATCTCCCCAAAACAATGTATGTATCATCAGCCTGTAGTAATCCACTGTTGGACATAGGCCTCCCCCAAATGACGCCACTTCTCCCTGTCAGTGGCCGTTCGCATCCATTCGATGCCGGCCAACCTGCGCAGATCGTCTTCCCACCTAGCCGGGGGGGCGCCCCTCACTACGTATACTGAGACGCGGTCTCCACTCTTGGACTTTTTTTAATGTATGTATGTCTAATTAAATTAATTTTCTTTCTAGGAGACAGTAGAATCCCAAGAAGAAAGCCTAAACGCCGACTTAGAAAGAGATAGCGCACAAAACGAAGAGAGTGAGATAGAAAGGAGAACAGGCACTAAACTGGTCACGATCGAGAACTTGAACGAGCGGGGAACGAACGGAGTGAACGAAAAGAGTGAACGGGGAGCGGAGAGTGAAGTTCAGAGTTCTAGTGGAATGAGGTTGGTATTCAAATTATATTAATAATATTTGGACATTATTACACCAATTGAACTAGCCCCTTGGTAAGTTCATTTAAGACTTGTGTCAACATATATTTAAGAAATATATACATATTATATATGGATAAATACATATATAGCATATATAATCAACGACCAGACTGGAAAGCAGTAGAAAAGCGTAGTTTTTCACTCTGCCTCCAGCGGGAATCGAACCCCCTAACGATAAGCGTTTAGGCGGCTAACCGATCGCGCCACGGAGTCGTCAATATAGTAGGTCAAGTAATAGTTAGTGCTTGTAAATGGCGACATGGCTGACCACCTGTCACATTGAGTACTGACTTGGTCAACACGTGGGTTCGTGGTGGCTATAGAATTACTACCTTCTCAATTGCGGAGATGGAATGAACCTCTGACTAGCCCGCAAGGGTTAATATTCGTGAACGCGTTTGTATTTTGTATAAAAATATAACTTAACATATTTTTTTGTGCATTGAATACATTGAATTTATTAAATTATTAAACAATATTTACAAGAGGTAATAAATCAAAATAATATCTAGATAAATAAAGTTGAAAATAAACTGATAAATATAAAATAAAATCTTAAAGCTAAATATATTTACAAATAATATATATATATATTTTTAAATTGTATTATAACATACTGTCGTCTCTTTCCCACACAGGCGGCGGACGCTACGCAAGAGGGAGACTGCGATAGTCCGGAGTATGAGACGAGTTGGTGGCGCTATTTGTACCCTTTCTATTATTTTGCGTAGACTATACAGATATATAGTGTGTGTAGAGTAAGTATTTATAGTATACTAGTGACCCGCTCCGGCTTCGCACGGGTATAAAATATATAGCCCACTCCACTATTTAATGGATGTTATTATACATATAAACCTTCCTCTTGAATGAAATGAAATGCTTTTTTATTCAATATGAGGATTATAAATTCACAAAAAAAACATTTCCACCGGAAAAAGTTGTCATTACAGTTAATCAATTTAAATAAAAAATATTAAATAAATCTAATTAAACTAATGGCATTTCGTAAAGCAAAATCCTGCAGAGAAGAAATGCCAAGAAACTCTGCAGACATATTTCAATACAATATAACAAACTTAATTCAATAATCCATCAAAATGAGACTGCAGCCTAACTAGCAACCAACGAATATTATGAGCGATCACTCTATCTAATAAAAAAACCGCATCAAAATCCGTTGCGTAGTTTCAAAGATTTAAGCATACAAAGGGACAGAGAAAGTGACTTTGTTTTATACTATGTAGTGATACATTAACTATTTATTATTAGACATTATTATTAGACAGACAACACTTTAAGATCTTTTTTTATAATGGCGGGGTAGTCAGAGGCTTGAGTGCCCATCTCCGAAATTTCATGCATGTTAGGTATGAGCCTCTCAAAGTCAGCGTTTCACTACATAAACAGCATATAGATAGGCACTGACTATTAACTATTCCGAGGGATAGGCAGGTTTCTTCACGATGGTTACCCTCACCTTCAGCAGTAATAAATAACAAACAAGTAATTGGTTCCTACATCTCATTATGTATATACTCGTAGTATATTGTGTAGTTTGAATTGCAAGCCACTAGTGTGTCCCTCTATTGTATTTTTTGTGCAACTTTTTGGTAATATTTTGTAAATAAAAGTACTAGTAGTTATTTAGATAGAAAAAGTATTAGTGTAATTTAAACGTAGAGTAATTCAGTAGTCCCTTAGTCGCCTCCTACGACATGCCGGGAAAGAACGGCAGTTAGTTAGCATTCTTCTTACGTCCCAGCTAACACGGAACTATAGTTTCTTTTATACTAGCGATCCGCTCCGGCTTCGCACTTCTGGCTATTTAATGATTGTTATTATATATATAAACCTTCCTCTTGAATCACTGTATCTATTAAAAAAACCGCATCAAAATCCGTTGCGTAGTTTCAAAGATTTAAGCATACAAAGGGACACAGGGACAAAGAAAGTGACTTTGTTTTATACTATGTAGTGATTAAAATGCATTAGTGGACTATGGCTCCTGATAAATCAGTATGCAACGTGACATGTTTAAATTTAACGTATTTTTTCTTATTTTTACAGGTAAACGTATGATTGATATGGATAATATTCTGGATTTGTTACTTCAATATAACATGTGAAGATAATACATACAAAATATAGCACGTCGTATGAGGCGACTAAGGGACTAGGTGTCAAAGAATCTATTGGGCGATGGGCTAGCACCCTGTCACCAATATAACATGATATCACAACCCCAATATTCATGCTAAAAAGTGACCTAGGAGATATTATCGTCTTACCAAGGTTCTGTCCACCCCGAAAGGGATTAAAGGACGTGAATGTATATGTAATATGAAATACATACATACACATCACGCCCGTTTTCCTGCAAGGTAGTTAGAGGTTATACATACATATAGTTGGTATGTACTACGGTGAGGGAAAACATCGTGAGGAAACCTACCTGTTCCCCGAACAGGTAAAAGTTACTGCTTGTAAATGGCAAGGCTTACCACCTGTATTGAGTACTGACTTGTCAACACGTGGGTTCGAGGTGTCCATAGAATTACTACCTTCGCAATCGCGGAGATGGACACCTGAACCTCTGACTACCCCGCAAGGGTTAATGGTCGTGAACGCCTATAGATTGTACACATATATATATATATATATATATATATATATATATATATATATTTACGTCCTTTAATCCCTTTCGGGGTGGACAGAACCTCGGAGATATAGGTTAAAGGTTGTATGTATGTAAATTAAATTATAAGTATTGAATAATTAGTAGTCAATATTCTAGTCTATTAAAGTATGAAATACATACATTAAAGTAGGTATACCCTTTCGGGGTAGTCAGAGGTTTAAGACCCTTAGTCGCCTCCTACGACATGTCGGGAAGAATGGCATATAGTTCGCATTATTACGTCTCATACTAATAAGGGAGTTATATTAATGGTTGTACATACATATATACGTTTCACGACTTGTGTATACACACTCCCTTTTTTATTATGGCGGGTTCGTCAGAGGCTTGAATGCCCATCTCCGAAATTTCGAAGGCATGTTAGGTATTGTTAATGGTTGTATAGAATTAATATCTAAATTTAAGTGTAAAATTATAAGGTTATGTAAGTCGTTATTCTATTTACCCGTTCTAGCTATCTAAGACGCGTTATAAAGATGACCGAACGAGAATTAGTATTTGAGTGAATGGTTCATTAGTTCGTTCATTGAATGGATTAGAATTTTGTTGGCCATTACCTAACCAAAGAGATTAAAATTCTTTAATAAGTAGTAATAGGTACTTCTAACGTCACGCTTTTTCAATATGGCGTCTATCTGACTGTCATGTCTTATTGGGCTGGCCCCTACGTAACCGCCCTTCCACTTCACTAACATATATTCATACATACATACACATCACGCCTGAATCCCTGTATAGGGATAGGCAGAGATCACGGATCCCCATTAGTCCCGATCCTAACAGACCACTTTCGCTTCATTGACATTCATACATCTTCTCATACACACTCGGCGGTTATAGGTACTCCTAACGTCAACTTTTTTTCAATCTGCTATCATTCATCCGCATAACATGTCCAAACCAACGAAGCATGCCCTTTTCAATCTTAGTCACTACATCTTCTTAAATATGCTTTTTAATATGTTACTGTATTATATGAAAAAAGTTTATATTGTTAAACGAAAATGCATTAAATAGAAATATGAAAGATTTTAAATATAAGTTAAGTATTATATACAATAGTATCTTTATGCTCAAATAAGCAATAGTTATTAATATATGTAATATACAATTTATATATTGTATAAATCATATAAAAATGATACGTGCATTTATTTTAAATTAAAATAACAATATAATATGCATTTCATTTATAACATAACATAAAATACAAATCAAATTTACGTAAATATGTTTAGAATACAGGGGTCCATGTCCACTAATGCGTTTTAGCACAATCGCAGTTCAATATCACTTCAGTAATAGTGTGAAGTTGTTAGTGGAATACCAAAAGTCTCAAATTTCACCCTTATTGACAGCAAGTGTCAAATTTCGCCTTGAGAATGGCGAAATCTGTCACTTTGGGTAATCACACTATAATGAAGTGATATTGAAATACGGATTTGATATTGGAGCAAAGCGGTTCTCGAATGGCGACCGCGTCTCGGTAAACGTAGTGTTGGACGCCCCCTGCTAGATGGACTGATGACCTGAAAAAGGTTGCTGGTAGTGGTTGGCTGAGGGCCACGAGTGATCGTGTTTTGTGGTGTTACTTTGGGGAGGCTTACGTCCAGCAGTGCACTGACATAGGCTGATTGATTGATTGAAATATGTACGAGTGTGCTCAAACGCATTAGTGGACTTGGTACCTATTTGTTACTAATATTAACAGTATCAAAATTAACTATGTTATATTAATAATTAATATTATATTATTATTTTATAATTATTATAAGGTACTTATATATGTATTTGATTTTTGTCCATTGCTAACTAGCTGCCGATCTTCCCGGCATGTCTTAGGAGGTGACTAAGGGACTAGGGTTCAATGGAATCTATTGGGCGATGGGTTAGCAACCTGTCGCTAATATTCTATTAAAAATGATTACGTTGCGATCCCAATAGTTATGATAAAATTGTAAGATGATAATATGTGTTTAAGTTTCTGTCTATTTCGAAAGGGATTAAAGGTCGTGAATGTATTTGTATGTATGTTAAAGTTACATGTATGAATGAATGAATATTGTAAAATATTTAAATTTGTTAACAAGTGTAAAATTTCTATATACAATGTTACGATTGAAAATAATTATGAAATGTCAATGATAATATTATTCTCAACTATAATAACATACATCCATACACATCACGCCTGATTCCCTGTAGAGGAGTAGGCAGAGATCACAGATCCCAATTTCTCCTACTAACAATTAACTTTGCTATCCTTGCGTCCATCAATACACTCGGCGGTTATAGGTACTTCTAACGTCACTCTTTCAATATGGCGTCTATCTGACTGTTATGTCTTATTGGGCCGACCCCTACGTAACCGCCCTATATATATATACACCTTGTAAAACTTCGATGGTCGATTGAAATGTTATGGTTGCTAGATTTTTAGTAAAAACTAATAATGAAATGTACAAATTAATGCATAAGCTTTAGATTTAACCTTTTTTTTTGTATCATACGAGGAAATAGTGTAAAATATGTTGAGAAATATAATATGTATATGGAATACAATAGATGTTTTATTTAAACATACATTCAAATTTTCATACTACTATACTTACATACGTTTCCCTGTAGAGGGGTAGGCAGATCACGGATCCCCATCTGTCCCGCTGACAAACCACTTTCGCGTCATAGACACTCATACACCTCTAACACACTAGTAACCACATAGTAATAATAATAATATTTGGACATTATTACACCAATTGAACAAGCCCCTTGCCAAGTACATTTAAGACTTGTGTTAAGGGTAATAGCTAACGTATATTTAAGAAATATATACTTATTATATATAAATAAATACTTATATATCATATATAATCAACAACCAGACTGGAAAGCAGTAGAAAAGCGTAGTTCTTAACTCTGCCTCCTCCGGAATCTTTGGGACCTCACGATTAGCGTTCAGATGCTCAACCAATCGCGCCACGGAGGTCGTCATATAGATACTTCTAATGACACCCTACCCCCGTGATATCTGTCTACCCCTCTACAGGGAAACAGGCGTGATGTGTGTGTATGCAAAACAAGTAAGGTCAACGACTGACTCTCAACAAAATCTTAAGCATTTTTTAAAGAGATTTCTATTCATTTTACTAGAAAACGGGACTTACCACGTATATTTTGTAAACAAAGTATTACCTTTGTTACTCGACATGACAATGTTGCAATAATACTGTTTATATCAGTGTGTAGAAGTAACTTAAAAAGCGGTGACATGAAGGTAGAAGGTAAATCTATTCGATTATCTCCTTTATTTTATTTTTAATTATCTATTTATCTCATTTCGATGGAGGCGTAGACATGTTGCTCGTACGTCAGTTGACCCGTGATTGGCCATTGCAACATGGCCGAAACGTCGGGTAACAAAGGTAATACTTTGTTTATAAAATATACGCGATGTAGTAGTCCTGTGCTAGTATGGGACGTAAAAAGAATGCTAACTAGCTGCCGTTATTGCTGGCATGTCATAGGAGGCGATTAAGGGACTAGGAGTAAATATAATCTATTGGGTGATAGGCAAGCAACCTCTCATCAATGTTACATTATGCGACCCAAAGTTATTTACCATACGTAGCATTTCTCTTGGGATATGTAACGTATGACATCGCAAATACAATATTCATGCTAAAAAGTGACCTAGGAGATATTATTTCTCCGAGGTCGTCTCCACCCCAAAAGGGATTAAAAGACATGAATATGTATCTAAGGTACGTTTTCTTATAAAATAAAAATTTAACCAAACATTTTTTGAGGGTAGTACAAAAAACCAATGTGCGGGTAGTTGGAGGTTTTATTCTCAATAGTTGTCGGCGTTCTGTGTGTGCTTCCATTTGCAATATTGTCCCCAGCAGAACAGGGTGGACCAAGCCTCGTCTGTGAAGAAAACTTGCCCATTGGGGGTACATCTGGAAGAAAATACATACATACATTGACAGAGATCATGGATCAGAGATTACGTACATAATTTACAGTCGCTAACGGTAAGGGAAAACATCGTGAGGAAACCTGCCTATCCCGAGGGATGGGCAATAGCCAGCACCTAAATACGGCGATACGGTTCACTACCCATCACGTTGGGTGCTGTCTATCAAGTGAAACGCGGCCTTCGAGTGACCCATACCTAACATGCCTTCGAAATTTCGGAGATGGCCACTCAAGCCTCTGACTACCCCGCCATAATAAAAAAAGAAGTGTGTATACACAAGTCGTGAAGCGCATGTTTATGTTTATCATGGATCCCCATTTGTCCCACTGACAGACCACTTTCGCTTCATTGACACTCATACATCTTCTCATACACACTCGGCGGTTATAGGTAATCCTAACGTGATCCTTTTTCAATATGGCGTCTATCTGACTGTTGTATGTCTTAACGTAAAAAAATCAACTTCGACGTAGCTCAGTTGTTTGGGGCTCGACTCTGTATCAGTGGGTACAGGGTTCAAATCCCGCTTGAGCATGTACCAATGGAAATGAAGTTTAATGAATTTCTATATACATTTTTGTAATGAAAACACATTTACGAAATGCATCGAATTATACGGTGAGGGAAAACATCGTGAGGAAACCTACCTTTTCCCTGAACAGGTAACAGTCAGTGCTTGTAAATAGCGACACGGCTTACCACCTGTCACATTGAGTACTGACTCGGTCAACACGTGGGTTCGAGGTCTCCATAGAATTAGTACCTTCGCAATTGCGGAGATGGACACCTGAATTTTCCTGAGGGTTAGGCAGGTTTCCTCACGATGTTTTCCCTCACCGTTAGCGACTGTAAATTATGTACGTAAATGAAAAACATACATTTAAATTTCATTCATAGGTACATGCCAGAGTCGGGATTCGAACCTAAGACCTTTCTCATACGAAGTCCGAGGTCTTACCCACTGAGCTACAGCCGCCTTTGAACTTTGTTAATGGTCGTAAATGTGTACGTGTGTAACTCACAAACGTCAAATCATATGTCTTGTACGGCACGCCATCTAGTGCGAAGTTGAAGACAAAATTCATGGAGAAAATCTTGAACAGGCACTTGACGCTGCTCGTGGCGGGAATGTAGTAGCGTTTGGGGGCCGCAGATGTAAGATACTTTGGGTTCGTACTCCACAGACTCCGGAAATTCTTCTAGGGGGGTTACTCTGTGGAGAAACGGAAAAAAATAATAATATTAGACTCACTTAGACACTCACTGAACCGAAATTGCAGTCTCAATAGTATTTTCAGTTAGAACTATACAATATAATATATTTTATCTGTTTATAGAAGTGCTGGTACGTACTTAAGGGTTTGTCGGAATATCAGCGTTGGCAGTGTGAATTTCACACAATCAACATTAGCTGAGACGAATCCTATTCGCACTTGCGAGTTGCGCTTGGTTCCATAAATGTAAATTATTATATAATTAATTTTTTTCTCTATTTGTGTCTATTTGTTTTACTGCGTCTATTGTGAAAGGAATTTTATTTTTTTATTTATTTATTTTATTAGTATATGTCAATGGTGACGGATACCTGCTTATCACACAGAAAAGGTAATAGTCAGTGCCTGTATACGGCGATACGGTTCAGTATATACCTACGTTGGGTGCTGTCTATCAAGTGTTACGAGGTTTCGAGTGACCCATATCTAACATGCCTTCGAAATTTCGGAGATGGGCACTCAAGCCTTTGACTTACCGACACAATAAAAAAGGAAGTGTGTATACACACGTGAAGCGTATTTTACATAAGTTTACAATCACGTCATGACGTCTCATAGGTAACTTTTAGCATGCATTTGGCGTGACAGTCTTTAGAACACCAAATAGAATTCATTTACCCATATACTCTAATCACTACATAGTATAAAACAAAGTCGCTTTCTCTGTCCCTATGTCCCTTTGTATGCTTAAATCTTTGAAACTACGCAACGGATTTGATGCGGTTTTTTAATAGATAGAGTGATTCAAGAGGAAGGTTTATATGTATAATAACATCCATTTAAATATAAGATGTATAATATAAATAAAAAATAAAATAAAATATTGAGCACATATAATCAACGACCAGATTGGAATGCAGAAGAAAAGCGTAGTTCTTAACTTTGCCTCTGGGAATCTTTGGGACCTCTCGATTAGCGTTCAGGCGTCTAACCGATCGCGCCACGGAGGTCGTCGAAAAACTTACCAAGGGCTATATAGTGTTCTAAATATAAAAAAGACAGAGGTTGTCATGCCATTTTTCATTTATGTACATAATTTACAGTCGCTAACGGTGAGGGAAAACATCGTGAGGAAACCTGCCTATCCCTCAGGATAGGTAATAGACAGTGCCTATATACGGCGATACGGTTCACTACCTATCACGTTGGGCGCTGTCTATCTAGTGATACGCGGGCGTCGAGTGACCTACCTAACATGCCTTCGAAATTTCGGAGATGGGCACTCAAGCCTCTGATTTTTCCGCCACAATAAAAAAGGGAGTGTGTATACACAAGTCGTGAAGCGTATGTTATGTTGTCATGCCAACTCACTTGAAGACACACTGCTCATCATTTTGGTCATCCTCTGGTTTGCAGTAAAGGCCCAAAGAGGTAGATTTAGTGGACATGCATTCGCCAAAGGGTCCGACGTAGATATCAGTCGACGGCTTGTGGTAGTAGCCGGCGAAGTAGAATATACCTGTGGTGAAATAATAACATTTAGGACACTATTACAACAATTGAACTAGCCTTATAACTGATAAGGCTGTAGCCAAGTAGTGCAGACCTCCGAATTATTAAAGAGGTCCTTGATTGGAATCCCGGCAATGACTTCTACCAATGAATAAAATAAAAAAAGGATTTTCATTTACGTACGTAATTTACAGTCGCTAACATTAAGGGAAAACATCGTCAGAAAACCTATCTATTTCGAGTGATATATACCTATGCCTATATACATCGATACGGTGTGGTAGTACACGCTGAGTGCTGTCTATCTAGTGAAACTTGGAATTTTTGTGACTCATACCTGACATGCCTCTGACTACCTCGCCAGAATAAAAAGGCACTGTGTATACACAAGTCATGAAGCGTATGATATGTTATTTTTATTGCAGGACACTTACACCAATTGAGTTAGCCCCTTGCTAAGTAGATTTAAGACTTGTTAAGTGCATTTCGCAAAATGTATTTTTATAACGATAATGCATATAGAAATTCATTTAACTACATTTCCATTGGTACATGCTCGAGCGGGATTTAAACCCTGTACCCACTGATACAGAGTCAAGCCCCAAACAACTGAGCTACACCGAATTGACCCTTATAATTTAATGACTTACCATTGAATATATCACATCTGGGTTTCAATTCACTTGTTAATATCTGTTGTACATCTAAAGCATTGTGAGATGAAGTTATGTAGTACGAGGTACCCAGGCATTTGTATTCTGAAAAAATACGTAAAAATTAATACACATACACACACACACACATACACAGAGTACCAAAGTCGTAGACATTGTCTATCGATGTTGCAAGCTGAAGTGGCAGTGGGCCGGCCACGTCTGTCGCAGAACCGACGACCGCTGGAGCAAAGCGGTTCTCGAATGGCGACCGCGTCTCGGTAAACGTAGTGTAGGACGCCCCCCTGCCAGATGGACTGATGACCTGAAAAAGGTCGCTGGTAGTGGTTGGCTGAGGGCCACGAGTGATCGTGTTTTGTGACGTTACCTTGAAGAGGTCTACGTCCATCAGTGGACTGTCATAGGCTGATTGATTGATTGATAATACACATCACGCCCATTACCCTACACGAGGGGTAAGACATCGCAGATTCACGTTTGTCTCGATCCTGACAGATCATTTTCGCTTCATTGACTTGCATACAACTTCTCGTATACACTCGGTGGTTATAGGTACTTTTAACGTCACCCTTATTCAGTATGGTGACTGTCATATGTCCTATTGGGCCGGCCCAACGTAACCGCCCTTTCACTTCACCCACATATATTCCTTTTGTCAATCTACTATCATTCATCCGCATAACACTCTTATACCTCGTACACACTCGGCTGTTATAGGTACTTCTAACGTTACCCCTTTTCAATATGTTTTTTCCTTGTTATAAAACCCTTAACATAAGTCTTAAATGTACTTAGTGAGGGCCTAGTTCAATTGGTGTAATATCAATCAATCAGCCTATGTCAGTCCACTGCTAGACGTAGGCCTCCCCAAGGGTATAAAACACGATCACTCGTGGCCCTCAATCGACCACTACCAGCGACCTTTATCAGGTCATCGGTCCATCTAGCAGGGGGGCGTCCTACACTACGTTTACCGAGACGCGGCCGCCATTCGAGAACCGCTTTGCAAAGTGTCCCAAATATTATTATTAATGGAATCAGGCCTCATAATTCGACGTAGCTCAGTTGTTTAAGGCTTGACTCTGTATCGAGGGTATAGGGTTCAAATCCCGCTTGAGCGTTTACCAATGAAAATGAAGTTCAATGAATTTCTATGTACATTTTCGTAATAAAAATACATTTACGAAATACATCGAATTATACGGTGAGGGAAAACATCGTGAGGAAATCTACTTCTTCCCCGAACAGGTAATAGTTAGTGCTTGTAAATGGCGACATGGCTGACCACCTGTCACATTGAGTACTGACTATCTAACACGTGGGTTCGAGGTGGCCATAGAAATACTACCTTCGCAATTGCGGAAATGTACACCTGAAACCCTCAAGTGATCGTGAACGCGTTTGTTTTCTTGTTTGCAGGCCCCACAATATACTTACCCGGACTCGTATACAATCCATACGGAACATGCACAGACGCTTTCGCGATACTATTTTCTGAGGCATCCATTTTCTTTATCAGTTTATAAGGTTTCATTATCATCAGCACTTTGTCTATGGCGAAGAGAAGGCGTTTGATATCTTTAATATGCAGTTCTATGAAACGAGATAGCTTTTTCGCGGCCATTTCGAGAAAACCGCTTCTGTCTGTCTGTAACATGAAGTCTTAGGTGTGAGTGAAGCAAGAGATATTTGTCAGGATCGTTCCAGGGCTTTAGTTCCTTTTTAGCACAAGCGCAGTTCAATATCAAATTATTAATACTGTGAAGTTAGTAGTGTATGACCAGAAGTGTCAAATTTCACAAATGAAATCCACAAAGTGTCAAATTTCGTTTAAAAAATGGTGAAACTTGTCACCTTTGCTAATCCACTACGAACTTCACACTATTACTAATCTGATATCTAACTGATATTTTGCAAAAAGTATTAGTGGACTTTGGCCCCAGGTAGGATCCGACTGTTATGAATGCTTTATAAGTATTTATCGATTTATAACAAGTGTATATTTGTTAAATATACGTTGACTAGTGCCCTTAGTAAAGTCTTAAGTGAACTTACCAAAAGGCTAGTTCAATTGGTATAATAGTGTCCTATACTTAATAATACATACAACCGACTTAATAGTATAATACTTATTAGTAAATAGAATTATAGAACCAACACTCTACATTATTTAAAACTAGTGACCCGCTTCGGCTTTGCACGGGTATAAAATATATACCCTACTCCACTATTTAATAGATGTTATTATACATATAAACCTTCCTCTTGAATCACTCTATCTATTAAAAAATCGCATCAAAATCCGTTACGTAGTTTCAAAGATTTAAGCATACAAAGGGACATAGGGACAGAGAAAGCGACTTTGTTTTATACTATGCAGTGATATTAAATAAGTGCATATCTTACCTTGTTTCCACTGAGTACATTGCCTTCTACGAATCTATTGTATTCAACCAATTTGGAATAAGCTTCCTTTGCATAACTATGTCGAGGATTGAGTTCCTCATTGGAAGGTAAATTAATTACTTTCTGCAATAAACACATACATTAACATAACATACGCTTCACGACTTGTGTGTACACTCCCTTTTTTATTATGGCGGAAATATCCTCTAGGTTTTTTACATATTGTCATATGGAACATTGGTGACTGGTCGCTATTCCATCGCCCAATATATCTCATTTACCCCTAGTCTCTTTGTCGCCTCCTACGAAATGTCACAAAATATGGATTTCGTATCAATTACATACATATCTCTAAGATTGTATATACCCCGAGAGGGATTAAAGGGCGTGAATGTATGTATATGTATCTAAGTATTTGAGAAAACCATACATACATACGCTTCACTACTTGTGTATACACTCCCTTTTTTATTGTGGCAGAAAGGTCAGAGGCTTGATTGCCTATCTCCGAAATTTGAATGTTAGGTATGGGTCACTCGAAATCCTCGTTTCACTAAAGATAACACCCAACGTGATTGATAGTGAACCGTATCGCCGTATATAGGCCCGAGGGATAGGCAGGTTTTCTCACGATGTTTTCCCTCACCGTTAGCGAAAACATATTTTGTAAACACATTATTTAAGTTTCAATCATTGGTACGGTCAGCGCTAAAAGTGCAGTCCCAGTAAATTTTAATAAGGTTAAAGTTTATAAGAACAAAAGACAATATTTTACATTTTAAAACTGGCGCCACTATGCATTGTCATGGCCACTATACATTCGCGTGCTTCGAAATGGAAAATATTGTCTTTTGTTCTTTTAAACGTAAACCTTATAAAAAGTTACTGGGACTGCACGTTTAGCGTTGTCTGTACATGCCAGAGCCGGGATTCGAACCTAGGACCTTTCTCATAAGTTAGAGGCGTTACCCACTGGGCTACAGCCGCATTATATTACCTTTAGTTAATGTACTTACCATGTCATCAACAGGTTTTTTACATATTGTTGGATTAAAGGGTTGCCCGAAGACCAATGAGATCTAAGAAAAAAGTTACGATTGAAACTTACAAACTAGGGGGTATAGCTTGTGCATGTTATTGTTGCAGCAAAAGGGTTCTAACTCAGCTGGGTATGTTACGTTTGGTGGCAATCGCAACGCTGATATTATGTTAGAACCAACAAGAGGGTGAAATTGACATTAAGAGCTTAATAAACATACAAATTATTAATAATGTAAACTATAAATAAATTATTGTTAAGCAAATTACTGGGTTACGTATTGTAAAATTTTCACGAATATCCAACAAAAATTGGTATATATACATTTTTTTCCACTTCTTAAAACTTTGGATCGCTGTCCTGTGAAGTTCTGAAATGGCACTGAAGCAAGATTGTATTTCCACAGTCGATTATTTGTATTTATCAATACATTCACGGCTTGTGTATACACACTCCCTTTTTTATTATGGCGGGGTAGTCAGAGGCTTGAATTCCCATCTCCGAAATTTCGAAGGCATGTTAGGTATAGTTCATTTGAAGCCCGTGTATCACTAGGTAGACAGCACCCAACGTGATAGGTAGTGAACCGTATCGCCGTATATAGGCACTGACTATTACCTATCCTAAGGGATATGCAGGTTTCCTCACGATGTTTTCCCTCACCGTTAGCGACTGTAAATAAAAGAGAAAGAAATCATTTATATATTTCGTAAATATTGACTAGTACCCTTAACAAGTGTTAAATGAATTTACCAAAGGGCTAATTCAATAGTGTAATATCCTAATATAATTTTACTTTTTAACTTACCAAAGAAAAACCGAATAAAAGTATAATATTATTCATCACATTAACTTTTTTGTAAGTTACAAAAAAGAAATATTTTTATTCAAAAAGAAACATTTATTACTTATATATAGCTCCTATAAACTCGATTGTTTGTAAGGAAATGAAAAAAAAAACAACGCAAAAAATATGACAATTAAATTTTATTTCTCCAATTAGTTTTTTTTATTAATTGGTCATTTTATTTGATAACTAACATATGTTAGGCAAACTACGTATAGTTCACGACTAGCTTTTCTTATGGGGTGGTTATAGATTTAAGTGTCTATTTTCGTAATAAGTAATAATGGTTATCCATCTAAACGCTAATCGTGAGGATTCGATTCCCAGTGAAGGCAGAGTTAAGAACTACGCTTTTCTTCTGCTTTCTAGTCTGGTTGTTGATTATATATTAATTCATGTATTTCTTAAATATACGTTGACTAGTACCTTTAACACAACTTTTAAATGTACTTAGCAAGGGCAAGGGTTAATGTATAATAATAAAAAGGATAAACGCGTTCACGACTACCCTTGCGTGGTAGTCAGAGGTTCAGGTTTCAATCTCCACAATCACAGAGGTAGTAATTCTATGACCACCTCAAACCAACGTGTTGAATATGTAGTCAGTACTCAATGTGACAGGTGTTAAGCCATTTCGTCATTTACAAGCATTATTACATGTTCGGGGAATAGGCAGGTTTCCTTATGATGTTTTTCCTTACTGTAGTAGTATTTTGTGCATTTCGCAAATGTATTTTTATTTCGAAAATGCACATAGAAAATTTTCATTTCATGTTGGTACATGCTAAGTTGAACCCTGTACCCACTGATACAGAGTCAAGTCCCCAACTACTGAGCTACGCCGAATTACAATACGATGCAATATTACATACATAGGGGGGTAGGCAAAGATCAAGGTTCCTAATCTGTCCCGATTCTGACAGTCCACTTTCGCTTCATTGATACTCATATATCTTCTCATACACACTCGTCGGTTATAGGTACTCCTAACGTCACTCTTTTCAATATGGCGGCTATCTGACTGTAAATAAACATTTATTTACATTTTATTTATCAATGTCAATAATATATCATGATCTAGTGCATTACAACAAATAGGCATGCTACTATGTGATGACGAAATATGATTACACTAAGATATTGGTAAGTGGGAATCGAACCAAAGTCCATATATACATACGCTTCACGACTTGTGTATACACACTCCCTTTTTTATTGTGACGGGGCAGTCAAAGGCTTGAATACCCATCTCCGACATTTCGAAGGCATGTTAGGTATGGGTCAATTGAAGGCCACGTTTCACTAGATAGACAGCACCCAACGTGATAGGTAGTGAACCGTATCGCCGTATATAGGCACTGGCTATTACCTATTTTGAGGGATAAACAGGTTTCCTCAACTTAGGGTAAATAACAACAAAATATAATAGAGTCAACGTAATTTATTCAAAAAAATATTTACAAATGTCTTCAAATCTTACCATTCTACCAAATTATCCTTTGGGCATAATCCCAATCTTTCCAATGCACTTCTTTATTAAAAAACACTTCAAACGTCACATAATTCAAAGCTACATACCAAACCAACTCTAGTAATACCAGCTTAAAACTGGGCTTCACGAAACGCAATCTTAAAATAATATATGGTAACAAAAAGTAGCGGATTTCTACCATTTTTTGCAATGACAACACTAAGACACAACTTACTGTGTATGGTAGTAAAAATGATATACAATTTTGGTCGCGTAGATTATCGTATAAACTAAATAAGAGAAAAATATATATGGGAACCGTTACATATTTAGCAAAATTATATTTTAAGAACCATCTGTTGAATAAATAAAACGTATAATGACGATTGTCTGCTAACAAATATGGATGCACCACTGTATTAAAATGCACTATTACCATACCTAAGATTACAAAAACTACCATTTTGAACTTATTATCGAGAATCAATTTTACTGTCGACAGAAACCTACCAAGTACATATGGCAACCCGAATACGCCGTAAAATAGTAGAAAATAGAAATTTTGAGGTATATTTATTGTTGCTTCGTGTGCTTTTTTATCACCTAACACGATAGAACCATTAATCCATACAAATACGACAAACGATAATAAGAGCACGAAATGAGTTAGTAACGTTAAGAAATCATTAACGTTTACAAACGTAAGCAGCGATGAAAAACATGATCTTAAATGGTATTTAATCGCTATAATCGCATCGGATAAATTGTAATACCGTCTCAATTTAGATTTATCAATATCATTCGTTATTAAACTGTTCTTTGACAACGTTATAGTGGTTAAATATGTATTACCAAACACTCGAGAGCTTTTGACCATAATATCTAAGAGTTTATGGTTAAATATTAGCGCTATCCATACTATGTTAGTCTGACGCATCAGTACGCTTAAGAATCCGAATATTAGTATTAAGAATTTATAGCGATTTGTGAAACAAAGTCGAGAATATATAAGTAGAAATGTCAGCGACCACGTATCAGTGTAGTAGACATGAGAGAAAAAGTATAACGGAGGTAACAACGTCAAATTCAACGCTTGCACAACGATTTTCAGTGACGATTCACCGTTGACACCATAAATGAATTTTAAAATTGATGCGAATAGAATCAAATTAAAACACGACCCTATCAGATTGACGAATCTTAAATTGTATACGTTACATTCAGAATATTGTAAGAAAACGGACGATACGAGATAAAGTCCGGGGAACGTTGTGATCTTCGGATTCCAATACGTCAAGTTCAGGTTGCAATACGCTAATCCTTGAGGTACGTGGAATAGTTCGTCCACTACGGTATCAAGTTTATTGTAGACTTCGTCAAAGATGAATTTTGAAGCTGTAGCGTATAGTGCCGTAGCCAATATTAATATTCCGTAGTAGTATTTTCCAGACATTTCGATGTTTCTGAAACGATAATAAAACACATCATTAACTCAAGGTGTACGTAGTGAAGAACAGAAGAGCTTGTATGAGAAGGTTAATGGATGTGAGTGTAGCGAGAGATTTGTCAGGATTGTTCTTTGGGAATTGATAGTCCCTGCCTATCCCGTTAGGGACATAGATGTAAATATATGTTGTGTATATCTTACAGCTGAAAATGAGTGATGTTTGAAGTACCTATAACTGCTGAGTACATGATATGAATAAGGATTTGTATGGAAAGCAAAAGTAGATTATCAAAATAGGGAATTGGATTTATTTAGCATATAGCCGTAAATAAATCTAAAGTACTGGTATTATCTCAGCCTACATCACATTCAATATATTACAATACTAGTGACCCGCTCCGGCTTTGCACAGGTATCAAATATATAGCCTACTCCACTATTTAATGGATGTTATTATCCGTGGCGCGGTCGGTTAGACGCCTGAACGCTAATCGTGAGGTCCCGGGTTCGATTCCCGGTGGGGCAGAGTTAAGAACTACGCTTTTCTTCTGCTTTCCAGTCTGGTCGTTCATTATATATGCTATATATGTATTTATCTATGTATAATAAGTATACATTTCTTAAATATACGTTGACTAGTACCCTTAACACAAGTCTTAAATGTACTTACCAAGGGGCTAGTTCAATTGGTGTAATAATGTCCAAATATTATTATTATTATTATATATTATACATATAAACCATCCTCTTGAATCACTCTATCTATTAAAAAAACCGCATCAAAATCCGTTGCGTAGTTTCAAAGATTTAAGCATACAAAGGGACATAGGGACAGAGAAAGCGACTTTGTTTTATACTATGTAGTGAATATCGTCAAAGTAGTATTTTACTCTACATACTAGTAACCTAACCTATATCACGACAATGTTTTTGTAAAATTGAAGCTTAACTATAGTTTGAATTTAGCTTAAAGTATACCCAAAAGCTTGAAATAAATAGTATGCATAATAATCAAGTTATTTAAAATGAAAATTCATTATAGAAATGAAAATATTATACAAAAATATAAATGTGATACGTACCTCCAAAAATGATTGTATTTATAAAACTAACACTTTTAATGCAGATGCGTCACTAATTTAATTACTTTATAGGTTTCGTTATAATATTGCTTAATACAGGCAAAGTCAATAACATAATTTAATTCATTTATTAATATTATTTATGGATAACCGGTAGAATAAATTGTAAACGCAAGAAAGTCGCGCAAATATTTCATTGACAGTCGCATGGCGTTTATCTAGGGATGGGATAAAGAAACCAATAAATCGGTACGATGAATAAACTTTATTGTTGTAGATCTTTGTATGAAAGTAAAAGTAATATACATTAATTGAAAACTTAATTGTAGATCTTTTTGAACTTTTGTTTGAAATGCTATTTGTTTTACCTTATTTATTAATAAACTGCCGTTCTGTAAAATGGATTATTACTTTATTATATTTGTAAAATAATTTAATGTTACATGGTGAATATCAGAATAAAGTTAAACTTACAAGGTGAATGAATATATTAACTAATAAAATATAAATAGAAAACGATAAAAGTATCTAACTTTAATGGTAGCTATATTTAGTTGTGAACAGTGTTTGTAGTATTTTTACTAAATAAATAAAATGTAGGAATCATGAAAGAACTTTAATTTTTTTCGTGTCTTTTAAAGCATTTACCTCTGAATGTAAAGATGAATTAATATGTATGGATGCGAAAAAGTTATTACACCGACCTCAAGTAGTCGGGACAGTGGCAGATTGTTAATGATAAAGATGATTCTACGCATAAATGTCTTACGTGGCCTTCCCTATTAAACTCTACCTTACACTTATTCACTATAAATTTGGTAACCCTCCTTTTATTCATCCGCTCCATGTGCCGAAAGCAACTAAACATATCTTTCTTTATTTTCGACAACACATCTTCCCTAATACCACAACTTTTATGAATCACACTAGTCAATATAATTTTCAAGACGGGAGTTCGCAAAATAGAAAAGCATGTAAGAAGGATAATGAGTGTGAGTGAAGCGAGAGAGATATGCCAGGATCTTACCAGGTGGCAATCAATAGTATGTTTCTATCCCTTTAGAGACTTAGAGGCGTGAAGACATATATACATATGTATGATACTACGTTAACTCATTCGGAGCCAACGACACGCGTCGCGTGTCCATGAAAATTCTACTCGCTACGCCGCAGACACGCCTCGCATGTCAATAAGTTTTCGATTATATCTCGAAAAATACATGAAAAAATTTAATAAGAATTTGTGTACATGGTATTTACCACACGAATACCCATATATTCACGTGGTTTCTACTTTGATAGAAGTTATGTTTATACTAAAAACGAATACCTTGTGTGATGCCACGAACATAATATAATAATATATAAGTAAGTTTGAGAATCACATCATATTTAATTTACCTATTTACCTAAATATCCATATTCCGCCATAATTCGTGGTTTAAAATCACTACACTGTTGCCACAACCTTATCTCTTTCGTTGCACAAACAGAACTAAGGAAATAAACTACCACAATGTATTATTAACGTATTTAGAAACATTAAACTTCGCGTAGAGCCAGTGGACACGCGTAGCGTGTTCATTATTTCTTAGTCGCAGAGCCGCAGACACGCCTCGCGTGTTCATGACCGTTTGTATGGCGGCTCCGCTAGTAGAGATCGCGCCACATAAATTGGCAGTTGGAGGCGTCGCCACAGTCGCGTAATTCATTGTTACCAGTAAACACGCCAAAACTAGCACTCACTGTGCCATACGGCTCGATACATTATAGGTTTCATTTGTAACGGTCTTTGGTTGCAGAGCTATAAACTCAAATAAAACAAATTAATATATCAAAGTCAAAATATGTTTAAACTATTTCAAACATGATTAATAATTAACGGGACTTATCCTTCTTATTATATATTACATATATTATGTGTCCCTTCACTCTGTCCGCAAAAGACCGTTTAGTCTGTCCGACGTAGGATTTCCCACAGCTGCAATCAATCTTATACACACCTTTATATCTTATATCATGAGTATAAATCGCAAATCTCTTAAAACTATTATTTCAAACATGGCACTGAGCATTGTCTTTACATATTTTTTACCGAGGTTAGTTCAGCGGAGACCCTAGCTTGGAGAAGAACTAACGAGAAACTCCGGAAATCAATTTATTATAATCACCCTTAACAAACATAAAAATTACAAAGAGTGAGCAAAAAACACAACGCTAGTAATACTAAATTTACCTTTCATACAAAATAACACGCAATGGCGGAAACGTCAAATTTAGTTCCAAGTTTGCCTACTGCTAATTTATGTGGCGCGATCTCTAAGACGATGAAAAATGGCGCGGCGTCGAATGAGTTAAAATAAAAAAAAAATATAGTTTATAGTTCGAACTAAGTTATCCATACAAACTCTTATCACGAACATTTTCACTTCTCTAGCTATATAACTGACAGAAAATAAATAAGTATAAGATTTGTATTGTAACGTTTTTGATGCAGTTTGAAATTCCATGAATTCAATAACAAATATTTAAAACATTAATTTATTTGAGTAATATTCATTTAAAACATAGTGAATAATTAACGTCGTGCATGAAGCTACAAAATGTCGTGTTTAAAAGAAGCGACTGAGTTTCTAGTCTCTCTAAAGGGAAATGATGATAGTAATTTGCCTTTTTTCAATGAATTGGATCATAAATATGTGGATATTTCTTCTAAATTACCAGCGAAAGAACGCCTTAAATTCGCCATGAACACTCTTTGCACACTGTACAAGTAAGTTATTACAGGTATTATGATACTTCATATGTAGAGTACCCGCCACATAAGGTGGCAGTAGCCAAACTTGGAACTAAATTTGACGTTTCCGCCATTGCGTGTTATTTTGTATGAAAGGTAAATTTAGTATTACCAGCGTTGTGTTTTTTGCCCACTCTTTGTAATTTTTATGTTTGATAAGGGTGATTATAATAAATTGATTTCTGGAGTTTCTTGTTAGTTCTTCTCCAAGGGTCTCCGCTGAACTTCTTCTTCTCAATCGTTACGCTCTTATCAGAGCGGTCGTGGTCTTCATGACGTGGCATCTTGAGCAGCCGAAATGGTTGGTGAACTAACCTCGGTAAAAATATGTAAAGACAATGCTCAGTGCCATGTTTGAAATAGTTTTTTTACATACATACATACACATCACGCCTGATTCCCTGTAGAGGGGTAGGCAGAGATCACGGATCCCCATTTGTCCCGATCCTGACAGACCACTTTCGCTTCATTGACATTCATACATTCTCTAATACACTCTCGGCGGTTATAGGTACTCCGAACGTCACCTTTTTTCAATATAGCGTCTATCTGACTGTTACATATATGTCTTATTAGGCCGGCCCCTACGTAACCGCCCTTCCACTTCACTCATATATATTCCTTTTGTCAATATATAGTTTTTTTAATTTGTACTTAGATCATAAAATAACTTTCAAAGAGAGCTTATGATAGGGCCTATTTTGAATAAAAATCTTTTGACTTTGGTATATTAATTTGTTTTATTTGAGTTTATAGCTCTGCAACCAAAGATCGTTACAAATGAAACCTCAATATAATGTATCGAGCCGTATGGCACAGTGAGTGCTAGTTTTGGCGTGTTTACTGGCAACACTGGATTACGCGACTGTGGCGACGCCTCCAACTGCCACCTTATGTGGCGGGTACTCTAAATTGAATGAATGATAATGCGAAATGGGATACCACCTGTCACATTGGGTACTGAGTGGTGAAATGTATTCGATGTGGCTATAAAATCATTTATTCCTATATTGAACGTCCGCGCAAGAGTTTAAGGTCTTAAAGTGTATGTTATATTGCTTTAAATAGTCAGTATCTTTCAATTGTGATAGATTCATAATATGCTATATCAAATATAGTTCACTTGAACACTCAATGACAGGTTTTTGTAGTTTATTTGTTAATAAATAGGTAGTTGATAGTCCCTTTGTGCAATTCACAACAATTGTAAAGCAGTAAAGTATGTACAACGGTCTACTAATCTAAAAGCTACTAAGAATTTATTATTATACTTCTAATTCTCTTGACCTTAAAAGATATACATATGCATACATTTGCTTCACGACTTGTGTATGCACACTCCCTTTTTTATTACGGCTCAGTATTTAAACGCTTGAATGCTCATGTCCTAAATTAGGATGTTAGTTTTGAGCCATTCAAAGCATTTCACTAGATATATAGAACCCAATGTGATAGGAAGTGAACCATATCACCAATCTATATGTACATATGTATTTACAGGCAAATGACAACGATTCCCAATTGGATAGGCTTCAGTATGCCATCTACAGTCATAGATACCACACTATTATGTCTGAAGGAGGCGCCAGCAATGCAGAAACAGGAAAGAATCAATGTCTTAGCTTGTATCTATCATATACACAAGTGTTTGACGCAACGAGTAAGTTTATTTATTTAGACCAGGGGTGTCCAAACTAGATGGGACCCAGGGCCAATAAAAAAGACTAAATACATTGGTGGGCCGTATTATTATATGTAGTGGGTACAGATCTCTTTGTAGTTGGTGTTCCCGAACCGAACTTTTTTTTTGAGTCGGTTAAAAAGGTTCCATGGGCCGCAGTAATCTAAACCGGCAGTGGTTTGGACAGCCCTGATTTAGACAAACACATTCACAACCATTAATCCTTGCGGGATAGTCAGAGGTTCAGGTTTCCATCTCCGCAATTTTAAAGGTAGCAATTCTATGGTCACCTTGCACCCACGTGTTAACCAGATAGTCAGTACTCTATGAGACAGGTGGTAAGCCTCGTCGCCATTTACAAGCACTAACTATTACCTGTTCGGGGACCAGGTAGGTTTCCTCACGATGTTTTCCCTCACCGTAGTATTCAACGCATTTCGTTAATGTATTTTTATTGTATGATGTTTTTAATACTGGAATGTCATTATTATTTTCAGTTCAAAGCCAAAGAAATGGCAGGTCTACGTCTGTTATCCGAATCAGCATTTGCACCGCATTTTCTAGAATTAAAAGAATACAGTAAAACATTCTGGAATATAATCTTAGACCGCCTAACCCACTTAGAACGTTTAAAATCAAATTCGGTACCTATTAATGCATATTTACCGAATCTCACAAAAGACATTCAAGAAGTGATCAAAATGTACGATTTGAAAACGTTCCTCAAGAGTCAATTTGAGTTTTTAGTGAAGAAATTGAACTTCTTATATGTAACACACTACGGTAAAGTTTTAAACGAAAGTTACAGAAGTATTTTAGAAGTTTTAAAACTAAGATGCGAAGATGATATGAAATTTAGTACGGAAGAAGTGATAAATACATATATAGTGTTATGTCAAGCCCTATATGTTGTCATAGAGAACTCATACAAAATAAAAGATCTAAGAACTATAGATATATGTATAGAATTATTGTCTTTACAGTTCGGTGCAGAATTGAATATCAGTAGTAATTCAGTATATATATCACTTTTGAATCTGCTTAAGAGTGAAAAAGTTATTGAAGTATCACTATTGAACACTATATTGCAGTGTATTAGCAGTGATAATATGGATTCATGTGAATTATTGAATTCAACATATTCTTACACACATCAATTGTTTAAATTGTATGTTACTGGGTTGCTAAGCAACGGAAAAGGTGTTTTTAAAAACATGACAGTTGAAGTACAGGTAATGAGATTCTTTAATACATATACAAACAACAAAAACAAACAAACGCATTCACGACCATTAACTGCGGGGTAGTCAGAGGTTCAGGTGTCCATCTCCGCAATTGCGAAAGTAGTAATTCTATGGACACCTCAAACCCACGTGTCGACTAGATAGTCAGTACTCAATTTGACAGGAGGTAAGCCATTTACAAGCACTAACTATTATCTGTTCGGGGAACAGGTAGTTTTCCTCCCTACGATTTCCTTCACCGCAGTAATTAATTAATATATTTGAAATTCATTATTTTTATTATATTTTGTATGTCACCAACATGTTAATATAATAAATAAAAAAATGCTTTCTTTCAGAAAATCCTACTATCCCTAATACGTATATTCATGACCAAACTAATTCACGCCAAACAAATTCTCAAATGTCAAAACTGTACATTTAACTCCGGAAGCCATGACGCCATATACCTGTCATTTTTGGCCAAAAAACTCATGACAGCCTGGCTTGACAGCGGTGACAGGTTGACAGATGTCATGGCGGAGTATTTGACGTTTACGAATTGTCAATATGGCGTTTTGGCACAGATGAAGAGGTGTTGTAATTATGATAAGTAAGTTATTTTGTAATAGTGTGTATTAATATGGGGAATGCTAACTAGCTGCCGTTCTTCCCGGCATGTCGTAGGAGGCGACTAAGGGACTAGGCGTGAATGGGAACTTTAGGCGATGGGCTAGCTATCAGTCACTAATTTACCATATGACAACCCTAATATTATGCTAACAAGTGACCAAGGAGATGTTTCATGTCGCCAAGGTTGTGTCCCCCCGAAAGGGATTAAAGGACGTGAATATATATATGTATCTTCTAACTACCGACTGAATATGCGGAGATATTGAACTGTAATTGAGCACAATATCTCTGATTACCCCTTTGTAAATAACTTGATGGACCGATCCCCTGCTAGATGGACCGATGACCTGAATAAGGTCGCTGGTAGTGGTTGGTTGAGGGCCGCGAGTGATTTTGTTTTGTGTTACCTCAGGGAGGTCTACGTCCAGCAGTGGACTGACATAGGCTGATAGATTGAAATAACTTGAAGTATGTGTACGCTCCCTAAATGTTCTAAATGTAAATAATGTTCTTATTTTCCAGTTTCCACAGAAAAGTCCAAACTGACAGTCACAACATGGCAATCGCTTTAAATAAACCGGAACATTTTCAACAATCACTAGAACTATTCGATATATACATAAACAACGAATTAGCCATGTTAGAAACCCCTAACAAAGCTAATTCAAAGGCAAATGGCGACTTTTCAAAGGCAAAAGGCGAAGTTTCAAAGGCGGCGGCCGAAGTTTCAAAGGCGACTGCCGAATTTTCAAAGGAGACGTTAAAAAATCTGTGTCGTGCCTTTTTCAACAAAGCCATAAGGGAATTGGATGTGAAAATGTATGATAAATCCTTACTATCGGCGTATATAGCTTTTATTATAGCGAAAGACGAAAATAAAGTAACTGATAAATATACGAGTTTGATAATTGATGTCAAATCGAAAATAATTAAAGATGAACTTACGAGAGTCTTTAATTTATTCGATGTGTGTCAATATATTGATAAAGAAGATAAATTGAAATTGTTTAAACTGAATTTTCGAGATTATTCGTTTAGGTAAGTTATACTTACATAACATACATACATACATACACATCACGCCTGATTCCCTGTAGAGGGGTAGGCAGAGATCACGGATCCCCATTTGTCCCGATCCTGACAGACCACTTTCTCTTCATTGATATTCATACATCCTCTCATACACTCTCGGCGGTTATAGGTACTCCTAACGTCACCTTTTTCAATTTAGCGTCTATCTGACATACTTACATAAATCCACATTATTAAGGGTCCAGAGGTTAATGAAATCTGTTGAGCGATGGGCTAGCATCTTGTCATGAATTTTTCATGTGACATCACAACCCTAAGAAGCTAAAAAGTGACCTAAAGATCCGAGATTCTGTTCAAGCGGGATTTGAACCCTGTACCAATCAGGTGTGATGTGTATGTATTATAATAATAATTGATTAGATAGATGCATATATAGTATACTCGTATATAATCAACGACCAGACTGGAAAGCAGAAGAAAAGCGTAGTTCTTAACTCTGCCTCTGGGAATCTTTGGGACCTCACGATTAGCGTTCCAATGTTAAACCGACCGCGCCACGGAGGTCGTATATATATATAACTAAATTATATTCCTTTTTATATTCCAGTAATCTTCTAACATATGAATTCTCGGCCTATGCTAAACTATGGCCATCTTCAGCTAGTATTAATGGCGTATGGCTTTCATTCTACAATATGTTAGAACATGACTGGCCTATATGGATTAAGGGTGAGTGTAATATACATGTAATATATTATGTAATATACAAGCAATATATGTAATATACATATGCATTCATGACCATTAACCCTTTCGGGGTAGTCAGAGATTGGGTTTCCTCAATCTACTGAGCATTATGTTAAATGAAATGCCTTTTTATTCAACATAAGGAACGTAAAACTAATTTATTGAGAGTAAAAAAACAGTATTTTTCATTTCGATGCACGCGAACGTATAGTGACCATGACAATGCACAGTGGCGCCAGTTTTAGTGTAAAATATTGTATTTTGTTCTTATTAATAGAGATGGAAATGGCTTAAAAAAATAAACGAACTTTTCGTTTAATTTTTTTCAATAAGTGAATTTTGTTAACTGCTTATTTGCTTATCTGCTTATTTTGCTTAAATGTTTATCTGCTGCTTGTTTAAATTTGTAATGGTTGATTTATATGAAATACGCTTTTTGCAATAATTACACTCCGCTAATTTAGTCTCATTGTTTTTTTCGAAAAAGTTCCAAATTATATTGTTCGAATTTCTAGCCATTTTAGTCAAAATATTTACACTAACCCTATATACCTTAAAAACTAAAAACACTAACAATAACAAATCAAATCACTATAAACTCCTACTTATCATAAAACTCCTACTTATTATACAAAAACAAAATTAGTACACTTTTCAATTACGTACGTATTATCAATAAAATGAGAAATAAGCGTCTGTCGGCTTTCGCTTATTAACTGAAACTGTTATTAAATTTGAAACTTTTTTAAGCAATAAGCAGATAACTGGATTCAACACTTCAACAGTGTATACAGTGTATATGCTGTTTCGGTTGTTTCATAGTGGTAGACAAAGACAACATAAAAGGATATACTTGTCAGCAACATTTAATCTCGAATTAGTATAAACTTTTACTACCACCACCTAAATGAGTCAGAATTAGTTGCCCACTTTTAAGTTCGAAGATATAATACATAGATGGCTGTGCTATTGTTGCTAGCAGCAAAACAACGAAAACGTTGTGCTTAAAAAAATAAACGACTTAATCTGCTTATATTAAAAAACACTGCTTTATTGTTTGCTTATCGTTTAACTTAAACCTTATAAAAAGTTACTGGGACTGCACTTTTAGCGCTAACAAAGTTTTGCACCGAATTCTATGGTGAGAGAAAACATCGTGAGGATACCTACCTGTTCGTCGAACAGTTAATAGTTTACTACCTGTCACATTGAGTACTGACTCTGGTCAACGTGGGTTCAAGGCCATAGAATCACTACCTCCGCGATTGCGGAGATGGACATCTGAACCTCTGACTACCCCGCAATGTTTAATTATAATACGTTTTATTTTTTCAGTCGAAAACAAAGAATACATAAAACAGTGCTTGAGTGAAATTGTGATAGAAACCGTGAATATAGTCCGAGGGTTAGACTTTGATAGATTCCGACCTATTGTGGATAGACTATTGGACTATCATAATGAGGTAAGCTTATACATACATATATTCACGCCTCTAAGTCCCTAAGGGGATAGACAGAGACTATTAGGCCACCTGGAACGGGTGACAAATCTCTTGCTTCAAACACCCATTAACCTTCTCATACATGCTTTTCTATTCTTCACTACGTACACCTGCCTTGAGAAGAATATTTACTTAATATGTATGTGGCGACCTCTAGAGGTCTAGAGGTGTGCAATTATTATTTTATTCTTGGCGGCGTGATCTGTGGTAATTATGTTTAACTAATTGCAACCTAGGTTTACTTAGGTTTCTCTGTGTGGTCTCCACATGTATTTATCCATATAAAAAAAGTATTTTAATTGTACATAAACCTGTCTGTCCTGTGCTATTCTGGGACGTAAAAAGAATGCTAACTAGCTGCCGTTCTTCCCGGCATGTCGTAGGAGGCGACTAAGGGACTAGGGGTAAATTGAATCTATTGAGAGATGGGCTAGCAACCTGTTACCAATGTTCCTTGTTACTGCCGTCACAATTTCAATATGAATACCACTGGTAACCTAGGAGGTATTATGTTATGTTTTATTATCACCGAGGTTCTGATATAATACCAGCGTTGCGTTTTATTACGAATTCTGAGGAACAGGTAGGTTTCCTCACGATGTTTTCCCTCACCGTTATATTCGACGCATTACGTAAATGTATTTCTATTACGAAAATGTACATAGAAACTCATTAAACTTCATTTCCATTGGTACATGCTCAAGCGGGATTTGAACCCTGAACCCACTGATACAGAGTCAAGCCCCAAACAACTGAGCTAAGTCGGAATCCTATTATATAATATGTTTTTTAACATTTTTGTATATTTTCAGATGAAATCTCTAAATAGTATATTGATGTATGTACTTCTGCTATTTTTGAAAACCGAAAATAATTTGATATTGGCTTCCAAAGAGTATGAATGGAAAACGAATGATATGGTAAGTTAACATACATATATTACATACACACACACATACATACACATCACGCCTGATTCCCTGTAGAGGGGTAGGCAGAGATCACGGATCCCCATTTGTCCCACTGACAGACCACTTTCGCTTCATTCATATTCATACATCTTCTCATACACACTCGGCGGTTATAGGTACACTTAACGAAATTACACAAGCAATATCAAATAATTTGCCACATTATCATTTTTTCAGAAGTTTTCATTAAATGAAACATAGATGGCACTGTAATTATAATTTGATTTTAATATTATATTCTTCGCTCCTATTAGTAGCAGGATGATGTTATGTAGCCTAAAGCCTCCTCAATAAATGGTCTATCTAACACGAAAAGAATTTTTGAATTCGAACCAGTAGTTCCTGAGATTAGCGCGTTCAAACAAACAAACTCTTCAGCTTTATAATATTAGTATAGATATACACATACGCTTCACGACTTGTGTATACACACTCCCTTTTTTATTATGGCGGGGTAGTCAGAGGCTTGAGTGCCCATTCCCGAAATTTCACCGTCACCCTTTTTCAATATGGCATCTATCTGACTGTCATATGGCTTATAACACTATACAAAATGACAGCCAGGGACGTGAAAAGCTAACTAGCTGCCGTTCTTCCCAGCATGTCGTAGGAGGCGACTAAGGGACTAGGGGTATATGGTATATATTGGACGATGGGCTATCAACCTATCACCTATGTTACATACGACATCACAACTTGAATATTCATTCATACACCACATACACACTCGGCGGTTATGAGGCTTTTATCATACATATCACGCCTGATTCCCTGTAGATGGATAGGTAGATCACAGATCCCCATCTGTCCCTGACAAACCGCTTTCACTTTCATTGACGCTACACCTTTCACACTCGGTGGTAATACGTACAGTCAACGCTAAAAGTGCAGTTCCAGTAACTTTAAAGGTTTAAATGTATAAGAACAAAAGACAATATTTTTCATTGTGAAGCACGCGAACGTATAGTGGCCATGACAATGCATAGTGGCGCCAGTTTTAAAGTGACAAATATTGTCTTTTGTTCTTATAAACGTAAACCTTATAACAGTTACTGGGACTGCACTTTTAGCGATGACTGTACTTCTAACGTCACCCTATTTTTATTTGTCTTTATTTATTTACAGCCAAAAGATCCAGAAAAGTTAACTATAACTAAAACTGTGAAACAAGAGTACGAAGCTTTGTTACCCAGTATGGAAGCCATAAGAATACTATTAAAATACAGGAAGATGTTTAAAGAAGGTAAGAAACTAGCTGCCGTTCTTCCTTCAATCAATCAGCCTATGTCAGTCCACTGCTGGACGTAGGCCTCCCCAAGGGTATAATAATAATAATATTTGGACATTATTACACCAATTGAACTAGCCCCTTGGTAAGTACATTTAAGACTTGTGTTAAGGGTACTAGTCAACGTATATTTAAGAAATGTATAAATATTATATATAGATAAATACATATATAGCATATATAATCAACGACCAGACTGGAAAGCAGTAGAAAAGCGTAGTTCTTAACTCTGCCTCCACCGGGAATCGAACCCGGGACCTCACGAGTAGCGTTCAGGCGTCTAACCGATCGCGCCACGGAGGTCGTCAAACACGATCACTCGTGGCCCTCAGCCAACCACTACCAGCGACTTGAGGTCATCGGTCCATCTAGCAGGGGGGCGTCCTACACTACGTTTACCGAGACGCGGTCGCCATTCGAGAACCGCTTTGCTCCAACGGTCGTGGGTTCTACGACAGACGTGGCCGGCCCACTGCCACTTCAGCTTGCAACATCGATAGACCTCTTCTCGGCTTGTCGTGTGTTATATCGACTTAGCTCAGTTGTTTGGGGCTTGACTCTGTATCAGTGGGTACAGGGTTCAAATATCGCTTGAGCATGTACCAATGGAAATTAAGTTTAATCAATTTTAATGTACATTTTTGAAATGCGTCGAATATTACAGTTAGGGAAAATATAGTTAGGAAACCTACCTGTTCCCCAAACAGGTAATAGTTAGTGCTTGTAAATGGCGACATGGCTGACCACCTGTCACATTGAGTACTGACGATCTGGTTAACACGTGGGTTCGAGGTGGCCATAGAATTATTACCTTCGCAATTGCAAATGGACACCTGAACCTCTGACTACTCCGTAAGGGTTAATCGTCGTAAACGCGTTTGTCTTTATCTTTTTTGTAACAGGTTACCAGGTTATCGCAACCTAAAGTCTGTTAATACCTTCTTTTATATAATTTTCAGTAACAAAAGTAAAGTATGCAAATAAAATACTTAATATATACGAAGTGATGGTACCTTTATTGTTGTATTACAAACGAGATATGGAGGGCTTGCAACTGGCTATGCTGTGCGGAGAGCTAGCAACCTTTTTGGATGAACGGTGAGTTGGAGTTACTTGGACGCTAACAGTGAGGTCCCGGGTTCGATTGCACATTATAATAATAATATTTGGACATTATTATACCAATGAAACTAGCCCCTTGGTAAGTGCATTTAAGACTTGTGTTAAGGGTACTAGTCAACGTATATTTAACAAATATATACATATTATATGTAGATAAATACATAATTATATAGCAGATATAATCAACGACCAGACCGGAAAGCAGTAGAAAAGCGTAGTTCTTAACTCTGCCTCTGGGAATCTTCGGGACCTCACGAGTAGCGTTCAGGTGCTTAACCAATCGCGCCACGGAGGTCGACAAAATACATTACTATTATAAATACAGTTAGGGATTATTTTATATAAAGAGTCCTCCTATGCTAGTCTGGAACGTAAAAAGAAAGCTAACTAGCTGCCGATCTTCCCGGCATGTCGTACGAGGCGACTAAGGGTCAATGGTAATGGGAAATCTATTTAGCAATGAGCTAGCAAACTGTAACCAATGTTCTTTATCACATTACAACCCAATTATTCATGCTAAAAGTTGACTTAGGATATAGTATCGTCACTTCAAGGTTCTGTTCACCCCGAAAGGGATTAAAGGACGTGAATGTATATGTTAATTATTTTATGTTCCGGTAACATTCATTGCCCTGTAGTGGTCCTGACATAAGATCAGCGTTGGCTTCACATAAACGTAATATTCTAAGTGTAAGACAACTGTAATTACATGTTTTGTAAAAAGGGTGACGTTAGGAGTATCTATAACCACCGAGTGTGTATGAGAAGATGTATGAGTGTCAATGAAGCGAAAGTGGTCTGTCGGGATCGGGACAAATGGGGATCCGTGATCTCCGCCTACCTAGGTGTGATGTGTATGTATGTGTTTTTTGGTGTGAGTGAAGCAAGAGATTTGTCAGGATCGTTCCAGGCGGCATCTGTAGTCTCTGTCTAGCACCTTAGCGACGTAGAGGCGTGAATATATTCATTGGGGTCAACGCTAATAGTGCAGTCCCAGTAACTTTTTATAAGGTTTAAGTTTATAAGAACAAAAGACAATATTTGACATTTCGAAGCACGCGAACGTATAGTGGCCATGACAATGCATAGTGGCGCCAGTTTTAAAATGTAAAAATATTGTCTTTTGTTCTTATAAACCTAAACCTTATAAAAAGTTACTGGGACTGCACTTTTAGCGTTGACTGTACATATGTAACATACATTTATATGTTTTGTTACAGCGAAATTTTCCTAAGAACTGTCGGTGTATTGGCATCTCACAGTGATAGTCCAAATGAAATGATATCCAATTGGCTAACTTTTGCATACCAATGGTTACCCAATATGTTGGCAGACGAACACTCTATGGAGACAGCGCTGGTATTCTGTTGTGACCTGCGGTGGGTATAAATACAGTTTTATGTGTGTTACGGTTGTTAGGACATTGCTTAGTTAATAATTAATTTGTTTTTAATTGGAAAATACAGCTTAATTTTAATACATTGATAATTTAGGACACAATAGGTATACTACGGTGAGGGAAAACATCGTGAGGAAACCTACCTGTTCCCGAACAGTTAATAGTTCTTTGTAAATAGCGACATGGCTTACCACCTTACAATGAGTACTGACTATCTGGTCAACACGTGGGTTCGAAGTGGTCATAGAAATACAACCTTCGCAATTGCGGAGAAATTGAACCTCTGACTACCCCGCAAGGGTTAATGGTCGTGAATGCGTTTGTCTTTGTTTAACTGCCAAATCACTGGCAGTGGTAGTAAGTGTCCCAAAATACGCACCGACCCTAGAGTCATCAAAAACATTTATCCTTTGTATATTACATACTAGCGACCCGCTCCGGCTTTGCACGGGTATAAAATATATAGCCTAATCCACTATTTAATGGATGTTATTATGCATATAAACCTTCCTCTTGAATCACTCTATCTATTAAAAAAAACCGCATCAAAATCCGTTGCGTAGTTTCAAAGATTTAAGCATACAAAGGGACATAGGGACAGAGAAAGCGACTTTGTTTTATACTATGTAGTGATATATGTATGTATGTATTTCTTTTTCTAGATATACGCAAAGAATTCTTCATTATTGACGGCGGCGAGAATAGTTCGATTCGTTCAATGTCACCTCTTGAAAATAATAAAAGAAAAACCAGAGAAAAATCGTAAGTATAATATGTATATGGATTTTCTTTAATAGTCCGTGCCTGTATACGGCGATACGGTTCACTACCTATCACGTTGGGTGCTGTTTATCTAGTGAAACACGGGCTTCGAATGCCCCATACCTAACATGCCTTCGAGATTTCGGAGATGGGCATTCAAGCCTCTGAATACCCCGCCATAATGAAAAAGGGAGTGTGTATACACAAGTCGTGAAGCGTATGTATGTATAGTGTTTTCGAATGCTTAGATACACATACATATATTCACACCCTTTAATCCCTTTCGGGGTATACAAAAATTACACAATCTTAGAGATATGTTATGTGATTGATACGAAATCCTTATTTTGTGAGGGGGGGGTCGTATCGCGATAAATTAATAAAGATATAGATACCTTTATATCACCCGACGTTTCGACCCAGTTGCATAGGCTGTAAGCCTGTATGTATACGACCGACCTCACATAGTGAGTAAACGCCATTTTTGGCGAAAATGAGTTAAATATACAGTTCGATTCCATTTACATAGCGAAATGACGACTTTTTTTGGCGTCTAGGCGGTTAAAAATACATACATACATACGCTTCACGACTTGTGTATACACACTCCCTTTTTTATTATGGCGGGGTAGTCAGAGGCTTGAATGGCCATCTCCGAAATTTCGAAGGCATGTTAGGTATGGGTCATTCGAAGCCCGCGTATCACTAAATAGACAGCACCCAACGTGATAGACCGTATTGCCGTATATAGGCACTGACTATTGCCTATCCTGAGGGATAGGCAGGTTTCCTCACGATGTTTTCCCTTACCGTTATGGGAGTCCGTTTGTACACAGTAAAACAGTGGTTGGAGCCAGAGCTGTCCTAAATCAAACTCCGAATCCTATCGTACTGGGCAATCTAGTCGATGGCAATCTAACGTTTAAAAACATGAAAGTTATAAATAAATGTCTCCTACTGATAAACCCAATGTTTGCGGTTAAAAATATTGGATATTTTTGCTTTTAACGACAACTTTTTCCACTTTAAACCTCTCTCCTTTAAAGTTTGCTAAATGGCGTTTAGGACAAGTGCGCCGATAGGTGTCGATATGTTTGCATTTTAAACATACGTGTTCTGAATTATATGTATTTTATATTACAGTACCATTAGCAATCGGTCGCCTTAAGGAATGTGAATTGTTACTGTGCCGGGAATCGAACGGCGCACTCCAAGAACTGACCATGGCCATAAACCTACAAAGGCACTATATATCCGCTATATACAATGGTAAGATTACATACTAATATTGAGAAAAGGGTGACGTTAGAAGTACCTATAACCGCCGAGTGTGTATGAGAAGATGTATAAGTGTCAACAAAAAGACAAAAAACAAAGACAAACGCGTTCACGACCATTAACCCTTGCGGAGTCAGAGGTTCAGGTGTCCCTCTCCGTTATTGCGAAGGTAGTAATTCTATGGACACCTCGAACCCACGTGTTAACCAGATAGTTAGTACTCAATGTGACAGGTGTTAAGCCATGTCGCCGTTTACAAGCACTAACTATTACATGTTCGGGGAACAAGTAGGTTTCCTCACGATGGTCACAAGGTCAAACACAGGTGTCAATGAAGCGAAAGTTGTTTGTCAGCGGGACAGATGGGGATTCGTAATCTCTGTCTACCTCTCTACAAGGAAACGAGCGTAATGTAAAACATAAACATAACATACGCTTCACGACTTGTGTATACACACTCCCTTGTTTATTGTGGCGGGGTAGTCAGAGGCTTGAATGCCCATCTCCGAAATTTCGAAGGCATGTTAGGTATGAGTCATTCGATGCCCGCGTATCACTAGCTAGACAGCACCCAACGTGATAGGTAGTGAACCGTATCGCCATATATAGGCACTGACTATTACCTATCCTGAGGGATAGGCAGGTTTCCTTACGATGTTTTCCCTCACCGTTGGCGACTGTAAATTATGTACGTAAATGAAAACCACACATTTAATTTCATTCATTGGTACAAGCCAGAGTCGGGATTCGAACCTAGGACCTTTCTCATACGAAGTCCGAGGTCTCACCCACTGGTCTACAGCCGCTTTTTGTGAGCGTGATGTGTATGTAATTGTACATTCATATGCTACTGGTCCTTTAACTAGTTTTGGTAAAAATAATAAAAACAGGAACTAGTTAGAATCCATTTTCGTTTCGATCCCGAGAGATTTGTCACCCGTTCCAGGTGGCGATCAATAGTCTCTACCTATCCCCTTAGGGACGTAGAGGCGTGAATATATGTATATATGTATTCTTATTGCGATAATGTTTGGATTTTCATATAAGTATTTTTTAATGATATTTGATGCAATTATGGATATGGACACTTTCACCATAAGGGCATCATATATGTATGTATGTATAGTAGTTTAATTGTAATGACAACTTTTCCGGTGGAAATGTTTTTTATTTTGACTTTCAATAAGTGATTTTATAATCCTCATACTGAATAAAAAGCATTTCATTTCATTTCATCATGTTCTTTTATCTTACATTTCGATTTTCAGACCAAAAATACCCGCAACGGCGTCGCAAGTCGCTCTACATAAAACTGGGCATGGCCAACGCCACTATTATGTCAGTCCGCCATTGTGTACAACTGGGTTTGTCTAGACGTGCCGTGGTGCAGGCAAGCGCTGTCCACTCCGTAGCGACTGCGGTCGTGATAGCACAGTTATGGGCTAAATGTGTGGATACCGCGAAGGTTCAAGAAGCTCAGGTTAGTGTTTCTGTTTACCCCCCTTTTGGGGGTGTTAGGCTTGAGTGTCATAAAGTTTGACGACCTCAGTGGCGCGATCGGTTAGACGAACGCTAATCGTGAGGTCCCAAAGATTCCCAGAGGCAGAGTTAACAACTACGCTTTTCTTCTGCTTTCTAGTCTGGTCGTTGATTATATATGCTATATATGTATTTATCTATATATAATATGTATATATTTGTTAAATATACGTTGACTAGTACCCTTAACACAAGTCTTAAATGTACTTACCAAGGGGCTAGTTCAATTGGTGTAATAATGTCCAAATATTATTATTATTAAAGGCAAAGTCAAATGTTTTTATTCAACATAAGTACAAGTACAGTACATTCATTGAAAGTCAAAACATTTGCATAACATTAATTTGCATGATCATGGATATTGATAACAAAAAAGCCAATGATTTCACGATCATTAATGTTAGTCAGAATTGAGTGTGTCCATCTCCGCAATTGCGGAGGTAGTAATTCTATGGTCACGAACCCACGTGTTGACCAAGTCAGTACTCAATGTGACAGGTGGTTAACCATGTCGTCATTTGTAAGCACTAATTATTACCTGTTCGTGAAAAAGTATTACGATGTTTTTTCCTTGCGCAAAATTGTACATAAAAAATGAACATAATTACTAACCTTAATTTCCATTGGTACATGCTCAGAGATTTGAACCCTGTACCCATTGATACAGAGCCAAGCCCCAAACAACTGAGCGACCCGCTCCGGCTTCGCGCTTCTGGCTATTTAATGGATGTTATTATACATATAAACCTTCCTCTTGAATTACTCTATCTATTAAAAAAAACCGCATCAAAATCCGTTGCGTAGTTTCAAAGATTTAAGCATACAAAGGGACATAGGGACAGAGAAAGCGACTATGTTTTATACTATGTAGTGATTTAATGGCGTACTAGTATCCTTAATATAATATATTATTATTTTCATTACAGGTTAGATTAGAAAACAGAGTAAAATACGTCTTAGGTTTACAAGAGACGGTAGAAAGAAAAGAAGAGCAAAGCAAGAGAGTGACTTCGGAGAAAAGAGATCAAATAGAGTTAGTAAGAGATACTAATATGATAGAAAGAGCCAACTTAAGTCCTACTATGACTTGTAATTATGTACAGAAATTTTCTACTCCGCAATTTTTCTACCATTCTACCAAATGTACCTGTTTTTGCTTGCAACACTATACTCTGTTCGGTGTTGTCATGTGAAACGGCGTGTTTGGAAGCGTCTATCTATTTTAGATCGAAGGAGTTTGATATAGCAACACAGTATTATGTTGAAGGACTGAAATTGTTTGAAATTACGAAGGAAAAGTTGAGAAATACGTTTGTGTTTTATAAAAAAGATTTGGGATATGATAAGTTTGTAATAGATATGGTAGAAAATGAAACATTGCAAGTTTTGGTAGAAATTGAAGTGTCCAGTTTGATAGAAGCGTGCTACTTTGAGATGGTACAAACACATTTTGATATAGTCGATGATTATATAGTGAAAATACACGAAATTTTAAGCGAATATTCCGTGAATAATTACTTGAAAATCGATTTGTATAACTTAGTTTGTTGTACTGCTAAAATCAGGAATAGTATCAAAAAGGATAATCTCATAGCTCAAATAGAAAATGAATTGGAAAGTCTAAAACTCACGCCTCAGAAAGAATCGGTGAAAACGCCCGAAAATAAACCGAAAAAATCGGTTACCGAAACGCCTAAAGTCGTGTCCAAAGAAGAATTGCCTCAACCGAAAAGAAAAGTGATAAAACTAAACTTGGAAAACGTACCTTCCGAAACGAAACGAAGCACAAGAAAAACGGTATTCAAAATGCCGATACCGGTAATTACAAAGCCGGTAACGGATCCGGTAACGCCAAAACCCATGCCGGGAACGCCATCGGAATATTTCACACCCCTAGCAGAAAACAGAGCAATTTTTCAGTCCCCTAAACACTTTGAAAACGTATAAAAAAACCCAATTTAAGAAAAGAGGTAGTGAAAAATCTTGAAGCGGAATTCGCGACTCCGAAAAAAGAGAAGGAAAATGTAGCAAAGAGTAGTAGAAAGAAGAGTCCGGTAGATAAGAAAACGAGGTCCCAAAGAACTACCCGCTCTGATGTTAAAAGTAGGGAAAATAAAAAGTAAAACGAAATTAGTACTAACTAGCGAACCGCTCCGGCTTTGCACTTCTGGCTATTAAATGGATGTTATTACACATATAAACCTTCCTCTTGAATCACTCTATCTAAAAAAAAAACCGCATCAAAATCCATAAGTTGCATAGTTTCAAAGATTTAAGCATACAAAGGGACATAGGGACAGAGAAAGCGACTTTGTTTTATACTATGTAGTGATACATAGGCAGGACAGATGGGGATCCGTGATCTCTGCCTATCCCTCTACATAGTATGTAATTTACATTAACCGTGTTGTTGGGAACAAATATACATATACATTCACGTCCTTTAATCCCTTTCGGGATTGACAGCTGTCACAAACCAAAACCTACTAAGAACCATTTTGTTTTCAAATCAGTTTTGTTTCGATCTTTCTTAATTTATTATAAAACGCGTCTATTGCAATAAGACTAGCTGCTCTAATGCACTCAGAACTTAAGTTTATACTTGCTTTTATATCTGACGACCTCCGTGGCGCGATCGGTTAGACACCTGAACGTTAATCGTGGGGTCCCGGGTTCGATTCCCGGTGGAGTTGAGAACTACTTTTGTATATGATTTTTGATTGATTGTATATGTATTTATCTATGTATAATATGTATACATTTCTTAAATATACGTTGACTAGTACCCTTAACACAAGTATTAAATGTACTTACCAAGGGTCTAGTTCAATTGGTGTAATAAAGTCCAATTATTATTATTTATTTATTTATATCTTTATACTTTTGACTTTTGGACAGGCACATAATTGACTTTGTTTCCTATAATTTTCGAAATGGCACTTACTAGATTTTGTTTTAGGACAGCCGAGAACCTCAGAGATACATATTATTATATCATTTATTAGTATAAATATTGGGATTGCGATGTTATATAGAAAATTGATGACAGGTTGCTAGCCCATCGCCCAATAGATTCCATTTAAACCTAGTCCCTTAATCGGTTATGACATGCCGGGAAGAACGGTAGCTAGTTAGCATTCTTTTTACGTCCCAGCTAGCACGGGATGTTGTATATTAGTGTAAAATGATTTTCAATACCAAATTATGTATGTAAAAGTAGTTTGTAAGATTTTTGTATTAGTATGTATGTATTTCATGAATTTATATTGATTAAATATAGTTTTAATTGGCAAAAGTTGTTTTTGTTATTGTACATGCAGAAATATAAAATACATACTACGGTGAGGAAAAATATTGTGAGGAAACCTACCTGTTTCGCGTACAGGTAATAGCTAGTGCTTGTAAATGGCGACATGGCTTACCACCTGTCACATTGAGTGCTAACTATCTGGTCTACACGTGGGTTTGAGGTGGCCATAGAATTATACACTGCAATCGCAGAGATGGACACCTGAACCTCTGACTACCCCGCAAGGGTTAATGGTCGTGAACGCGTTTGTCTTTTTTGATCGTCCAACACGAGTGATATTTTCCGTCTCTAACAAAAGTGGGGGTCATCCAATGACCAGCTGGTAAACACGAATTTTTCACTCGGTTCGGCTATAAATAAACCTCTTGAGTCGACAAAAATTTGACTCGATTGAGCCTAACATACAAATGAAAACAAAAAAACACAAAACAAATGCATTCACGACCAATAACCCTTGCGGGATAGTCAAAGGTTCAGGTTTCCATCTCCGCAATTGCGAAGGTAGTAATTCTACGGACACCTCGAACCCACGTGTTAACCAGATAGTACTCAATGTGACAGGTGGTCAGCCATGTCGACATTTACAAGCACTAACTATTACCACGAACAGATATATACATACAAATGACTCGAATGAAAAAATCTCAAGTACCATCACTAACAAAAAGCCCAACGAAAAAAATAGATAAGCCAGCGTTAACGAGATTATCCGGCAGAGAACCAAAGTTGTAGACATTGTCTATCGCTGTTGCAAGCTGAAGTGGCAGTGGGCCGGCCACGTCTGTCGCAGAACCGACGACCGTTGGAGCAAAGCGGTTCTCGATATGCAAACCTCTAACTGGTGTAAGGTATAAATATCGTGAAGTATATGTTGTCATATACATGTAGTATAGTTATGTAAGTGTAGTGTGCCCAATAAAACGTGACTGTCAGATAGATGCCATATTTAAAATAGGTGACGTTAGAATTGCCCTTTAATCGCCGAGTATGTATAAGTGGCAATGAAGCGAAAGTTGTTTGTCAGGATCGGGACAGATGGAGATCTGGGATCTCTGTCTACCTCTCTAAAGGCAAACTACGGGCGTGATGTGTATGTATAGTGTACATGTTATCAGACGACAGAATTAAAATAAAACTCAGATTACTAACATTGTCATTTATTACATCGAAATAAATTAATAAATTTACGATTATAATTACAAATAATGTTTTATTAAAAAGCGTCAAACAATTACCTCTGTCATTCTAACTGTCACTATTGTCAAATTGACAGCTGGATAAAAGGTTCCTTTTAAAAATGTAAGATGGCTCTTTATAAATTCAAAGGCAAAATCATTATTATTGAATTTAAATCATATGTTAATTGTAAACATTGTTTTTCTACATAATACGCATTTTGGAAGAATTTTTAATTATATTATGGCAGTATTTATTTTAAAGTGCATTTCGAAAAACAAATTTGTACTTTAAATGAAAAATAATATGGCAAATATGATAATAAACATTTATTGAATTAAAATTCATACATTTTAAAGCTTATTCAAAGAATACGAACTAACATTTACCAAAAATACTAAACTTAGGGGAGGTAATGATTAAATTTCAATTAATTACTGATATAGACTTAAAATTATTATGATATAAGACACGAAAATTATTATAAATGGCAATTTCATACGAAATAATACTGCTATTAATATTTCAAAGAGTAGCAAAGCAAAAACTACCAAACATGGTAGAAAATTACTACTACCTACGAGTGGGAATGCTAAAACTACCATAGGCGTAAGATATCTAATTCTTAATTATTATTTCACCGTACAGTGGCCTCAATCAGCTTTGAATATTCCCTTATATGCTAAAATATTTATTTGTTAATACATTTATATTACTAAAAAGACTTTTAAATAATATATTTGCAAATGGCGAAGTTTATAGGAGAGAGCCGGCAAGTTTAATTTGGGTAGAAAATGCTTAAAACTACCGTGCAAAGTAAGTTAATATAATTTCTACCATTAACGGTAGAATTTATACTAATTTACCTTAACTACATGGGGTTATACGAACTATCCTAATTATTATGATTAAATTAATAAATAAAATTTAAAATAATGAACACAAATATCATTTTTATTTCGTTTATGGCAACACTGGATATTAGGCCTGTATGGCATTAAAAACCGTTATATTTGAACCAAAAACACATTAAATTCATGTTCTTATTGTCATTTATTTCTAAATTTGATCAGAAGCCCTACTCCCCTAATGTATTGTAGGCACAATATTACTTCAGTATTAATACAGTAATATTTCAATGGCCGTAATTTGACACTTTTGGCACTCCACTAGCTGTTAAAGTGTCAAATTACGGCCACTGAAGTATTACTGTATCGCTACTGAAGTAATATTGTCCCTACAATGCATTAGTGGCCCAAGATAAGACTATTGGATGAAAAATCTTCAGTCTGTTGAAAAACTACCAAAAAGGGTAGAAGTTGAAATTCGTTGTTTGTATAAAAAAAGTTGCCAGTTGAAACCATAGTAGAATTGAAGTTGTATTTGGAATTATTTCGATTATTATCTTTTTCTAAATAAGAAAACAATATTGGTATGATCGACTATTAACCCAAATATTTATTAATATGCTGGTCGTAAGAAGTAGTTTGTATCTTTCTATTAATATAATTTAATATTGAAATGTTTCATGAAGAACAGAAGAGCATGTATGAGAAGGTTAATGGGTGTGAGTGAAGCAAGAGATTTGTCACCCGTTCCAGGTGGCCTAATAGTCTCTGCCTATCCCGTAAAGGCCTGAATATTAGTATGTATGTACTCTTTTTATTACGTTTTTTTTTATTAAACTATATTTAAAACAACTTCTGTACGAAAAAAAGTTGACGTAAGAAGTATCTATAACCGCCGAGTGTGTATGAGAAGACATATGAGTGTCAATGAAGCGAAAGTGGTCTGTCATGGACTAATGGGGATCCATGATCTTTGCCTACCCCTCTACAGGGAATCAGGGAAGGGAGTGTTGTGTATGTATGTATGTTCTGTATGGTAAAACTAGTATGTATGTTACGCGATAATTAAGAGTATTCAATTTAAATCACATTACACAAAAAGATATTAACCTTCCTACCTCTTAGACCAGCATACAAGGGTTATAGTCTAATAGTCCAATAGTCTAATGTAAGAACGGTGATCGAGCGTTGCATTTCTTAGCGCATCCACATTTCCTGACTATTTCCACTTCTTTCGTGATTCTTCTTCCATCTGAGCACACGAGGCGAACCTGGAACGAAGATATCATCATTTAGGACATTATTACACCAATTGAACTAGCCCCTTGGTAAGTACATTTAAGACTAATAAGGGTACTAGTCAATGTGTATTTAAGAACTTTCATACAAATTCTCATACACACTCGGCGGTTATAGGTACTTCTAACGTCACCTTTTTCGAAATAGCGACTATCTGAATGTCATATATCTTATTGGGGCCGGCCCCTACATAACCACTTCGCTCATATATATTCCTTTTGTCAATCTACTATCATTCATCCGCATAACATGTCGAAACCATCGAATAATATATATTATATCTTTAGTTTTTTGATATCATCCAATACATATATATCTTTCTTTACGGTGAGGGAAAACATCGTGAGGAAACCTACCTGTTCGTTGAACAGGTAATAACTTGTAAATGGCGACATGGCTTACCACCTGTATTGAGTACTGACTGGTTAACACGTGGGTTCGAGGTGGCCATAGAATTATTACCTTCGCAATTGCGGAGACCTGAACCTCTGAAGCAAGGGTTAATGGTCGTGAACGCATATGTATACCACTACATTGCAGAGTATAAAACAAAGTCGCTTTTCTCTGACCCTATGGTCCCTTTGTATGCTTAAATCTTTGAAACTACGCAACGGATTTTGATGCGGTTAGTTTAATAGATAGAGTGATTCAAGAGGAAGGTTTATATGTATAATAACATGCATTAAATAGTGGAGTAGGCTATATATTTTATACCCCGTGCGAAGGGGGAACGGGGTCACTACATACATACACATCACGCCTGATTCCATGTAGAGGATGTATGAATATCAATGAAGCGAAAGTGGTCTGTCAGTGGGACAAATGGGGATCCGAGATCTCTGCCTACCCCTCTACAGGGAATCAGGCGTTATGTGTATGTATGTATAATATGTATACATTTCTTAAATATAAGTTGACTAGTACCCTTAACACAAGTCTTAAATGTACTTACCAAGGGGCTAGTTCAATGGGTGTAATAATGTCTAAATATTATTATATTATTATTTTTCTTTCTTCCTTCCTTACCTTCCGCTTCTTGGTCTTCTTGGGGCCGCAGCAGTTGCCTCCCTTGCACGTTCCCCGGCAGGTGGCGCCTCGGAGCGCCCGTCGAGAGCGACAGCCCAACTCCGATACGAAATCGCGGGTCGGCTCCTGAATATAATAAGTTACAACTTAGATAAAGTCAAAGTCAAATGTTTTTATTCAACATAAGTACAAGTATAGTACATTCATTGAAAGTCAAAACATTTGCCTGACACTGGTTGTCTCTTAGCATTGAAATTCTACCGTTGGTTCGGAAGCCCTGGCTCGGAGAAGAACCAGCAAGAAACTCCGGCTTTCAGGATATTTTGCCCAGTGCCAGTTACAAAAACAAATTATAAAGAAACATTATAATATATACTGAATAAATAAATAAATATAATATACTGAATACATTAGGTTTGGGTTAAATACGTTTATACCTACGTATATGCATATAGTGCTATCCGTTCATTGAGTGAATGCGTGCAAGTCTATTACAAATGTGTCAAAACAGAACCAATGACGACATCAAAAAATAATAATAATTAAGAACGGGTTCATGCGGCTGGCGGCGTTGGCGTAACCATGGCGACGGAATAACAAGTGCAAACGCCGTGGCATCAGTGTTTGTTCTTTCGCCGACATAACCTTAGTGGTGAATGGCTTATTAAAGAATTAAAAAAAAGAACGTATAAAATTATAATAAGTTTAATCGGAATTAAATTGTATAATTTTGATTATTTCAAATTTCATGATATGTTTTTTTAAGATTTTACAATGGCTGACACTTTTTCTATCCTTCGTCGAAATGGTACTTAAATTTGTCTAGCGCTTTTTGAAACAAAAGACATTGTTGTTAGTTTAAAAAAATTGTAAACGTAAAATATAATCAAACCGTGAACGCACAATATAAGTATATAAAATATTATAGTATAGTACTGCTGTCATAAAACTTTGTATTTTACAAAATAATATTTAGAAATTTAATTTGAATTTGTTTATATGCATGTAAAACAAAGAACAGGGCACTTAGGTCACTAATGCTTTTTGCAAAATAACAATTCAATAATTCAATACAGATCAGTAATAATGTGAAGTTGGTAGTGGATTAGCAAAAGCGACAAATTTCGCCAATTTTTAAGCAAAATTTGTCAATTTTGTCGATTTTGCCAAAAGCATTAGTTGACTTAAACTCCTTAAGACCTTGTATGGTAAGTCGAATGGGTGTGAGTGAAGCAAGAGATTTTGTCTCCCCGTTCCAGGTGGCCTAATAGTCTCTGCCTATCCCGTTGGGGAGGTAGAGGCGTGAATATTTGTATGTAAATTACCTTTCTGCATGTGCCCCCAGATTCTGCAGGGGGATCGTAGCTTTCAGTCTGTTTGGAACGGGACGGTGCAGCTGAAAATAAACGCATACAATATTTTACGTGTATCAATACATAATCACTACAAAGTATAAAACAAAGTCGCTTTCTCTGTCCCTATTTCCCTTTGTGTGCTTAAATCTTTGAAACTACGCAACGGATTTTGATGCGCTTTTTTTAATAGATAGAGTGGTTCAAGAGGAAGGTTTATATGTATAATAACATCCATTAAATAGTGGAGTAGGCTATATATTTTATACCCGTGCAAAGCCGGAGCAGGTCACTAGTAATATATAATATTAATTATTTAAACGAGTCTTAATAACAACAAATTAATAAAATAAAATACCGATTCAAATTACTTAAAATCATAAACACGAAAAACGCGTTTACGACCAGAAACCCATGCGGGGTAGTCAGAGGTTCAGGTATCCATCTTCGTAATTGCGAAGGTAGTAATTCTATGGCCACCTCGAACCCTAATAATAATATCACAGCCACAATATCGCTAAAAAGTGACCTAGGAGATATTATCGTATCTCCAAGGTTCTGTCCACCCCGAAAGGGATTGAAAGACGTGAATGTACATACATACGCTTCATGACTTGTGTATACACACTCCCTTTTTTTATTATGGCGGGGTAGACAGAGGCTTGAGTGCCCATCTCCGAAATTTCGAAGGCATGTTAGGTATGGGTCAATTCGAAGCCCGCGTATCACTAGATAGACAACACAGCGTGATAGGTAGTGAACCGTATCGCCGTATATAGGCACTGACTATTACCTATCCTAAGGGATAGGCAGGTTTCCTCACGATGTTTTCCCTCACCGTTGAAAGACGTGAATGTACATGTATGTATACCTGGCGACGCTTGCACATTGCTGATCGCTGTCTTCCTCTGCTGGGTTTTAGGGCCTTGAGTGATTACTGGAGCGCCACCTGGTAATAAACAAATAAATTAATATAAATTATATGATAGCGACAATTCTATCACGTATTGTCTTATTTCGGATACGGGGCGCTGCTAATGTGTAATGTAATATACTTACAATAATCTATTTTTATAATAAATTCCTTTTTTATTTCGTTTTTATCTTTGTCTATGGCATAGGTAGCGACAAATCTACCAATACCTGACTATACCACGCGTAATGTACTAAAACTTACAATGGCTTTTTTGGCTTGAGAATATTTAGGCAGCGACAATTCTGCCAATATCACGTACTATCTTTTCGTGCGGCTTTTTAACTTATAAAGTTAATTATGTTTCTTTAAAAAATTGTTTTTGTAACTGGCACTGGGCAAAAAATCCTGAAAGCCGGAGTTTCTTGTTGGTTCTTCTCCGAGTCAGGGCTTCCGAACCAACGGTAGAATATCAATGCTAAGAGACAACCAGTGTCAGGCAACTTTGACTTTCAATTAATGGACTGTACTTGTACTTATGTTGAATAAAAACATTTGATTTTGACTTTATTTGACTTTGACTATCACTCATTCATATGGCTTCTGATCCGTGATTTCTTCACCCCTCTACAGGGAATTGTAGAGTATGTACTATAAGACCTGACTGACCAATAGAAGACTATACCACGCGTAATGTATTATAAAACTTACAATGGCTTTTTGGCTTGAGAATATTTAGGCAGCGACAATTTTCGGCTTTTCAACTTATACACTGTTTCTTCGATTATCTATTAGTACTATAAGTCCTGACTTACCGATAGAGGCAAGCAGCTCGCACTGGGCGCCCCTGGTGCCGGGGCGGCATCGGCACGTATAATCGGAGTCTGACCCTTCCTCTTTGACGCAGCGTCCGCCACGCTTGCACGGGTTTGGCAGGCAGGGGTCTTGCTGCGATACAAGGGTATATTGAATATTGCTATAGTATATTCGCATTAAGAAAATAGTGACGTCATCAAGGTCTCCATGATTTAACCAATGAGATTTTATAGTGGTTGTCTGTTATTGGTCAATGTGACTTCTTTTCTCATTTACTCACGTCTCATTGGCCAGTAAAATTTTTGAATATCATAACGTCACTATTTACTTAACGCGAATAGACTATAGTATAGTTTTAAGAGATTCGCGATTGGTACTCATGATTAATAACTAACGGGACTTATCGCGTATGTTTTAATATGATAAAGTCAGTAGTATGTCCGTGACCATGGCTGCTGCAACGTAGCCGAAACGTCGGGGTTAATAAAGGTAACTTTATTATATAAAAACATACGTGATAAGTCCCGTTAGTTATTAATCATTGCTAGTATGTTGCTTTTGATATGGGTCTTGCTGTTATACAAGGGTATGTTATAATACACATACATACATATATGTACATACATTCACGTCCTTTAATCCAAAAACAAAAACACACACAGCATTCACAACTATTAACCCTGGTAGTCAGAGGTTCAGATATCCATCTCTGCAATCGCGAAGGTAGTAATTCTATGGACACCTCGAACCCACGTGTTGACAGGTCAGCTCTCAATGTGACAGGTGGTAAGCCATGTCGCTATTTACAAGCACTATTACCTGTTCGGGGAACGGGTAGGTGTCCTCACGATGTTTTCCCTCACTGTAGTATTCAACGTATTTCGTTCATGTATTTTTATTACAAAAATGTACATAGACATTCATTAAACTTAATTTCCATTGGTACATGCTCATCGGGATTTGGACGAGCCCCAAACAACTGAGCTACGTCGAATTTTTCAATAAGGCATGGTTATCACTACATAGTATAAAACAAAGTCGCTTTCTCTGTCCCTATGTCCCTTTGTATGCTTAAACCTTTGAAACTACGCAACGGATTTTGATGCGGTTTGTTTAATAGATAGAGTGATTCAAGAGGAAGGTTTATTATGTATAATAACATCCATTTAAATAGTGGAGTAGGCTATATATTTTATACCCGTGCGAAGCCGGAGCGGGTCACTATAGTCTATTCGTGTTAAGTAAATAGTGACGTCATGATATACAGAGGTTAAAACTGACCAATGAGATGTTAGTTAATGACAAAATATTGACCAATTGCAGACAACCGTTGTCACGTCTTATTGGTCAAATCGTGGGTACATGATGACGTCACTATTTTCTTAACGCGAATAGACTATAGTAAGGTTGCTATAACCTTACCTGTCGTCCTCTATCCCCCTGCATCGCCTGTGGCGGTGGCAGAGGGTCCTCGCCGCCGCAGCCGGGCACCGTTCGCACTGTACGCACGGCGTTCACGAAATCCACGCGTTTGTGGTTCACACCACGCTTCTTTTATGCAGCCTACAAACGAGTAAAGGTAATGATAATATAACAATAATATTTGGACATTCGTTATTTTTAAACACTCGCGATGTATACTCATTTTATTTCCTATGAGAGACCGGGTCATATCACGATAACAGACAGACAGTCTTCCCGTGACCACGGCCTATGCAACTGGGTCGAAAACGTCGGGCAAAATAAAGGTAATCAGATATCTTCATTAGTTTATCGTGATATGACCCGGTCTCTCATAGTAAATAATTTGGGCATTATTACACCAAATTGAACTTAGCCTCTTGGTAAGTACATTTAAGACTTGTGTTAAGGGTACTAGTCAACGTATATTTAAGAAATTTATGCATATTAAACATACATACACATCACGTAGCCGGATTCCCTGTAGAGGGGTAGGTATCACGGATCCCGATTTGTCCCACTGACAGACCACTTTCGCTTCATTGACACTCATACATCTACTTATACACTCTCGGTGGTTATAGGTACTCCTAACGTCACCTTTTTTGCAATATAGCGTCTATCTGACTGTCATATATCTTATTGGGCCCCTACTTAACCGCTCTTCCACTTCACCCCAATATACTTCTTTTATCAATCTGCTATCATTCATCCGCATAACATGTCCAAACCATCGAATCATACCCTTTTCAATCTTAGTCACTACATCTTCTTTCAAACCGTCTTTTTTTTCTTGTTTTTATACAATCGACTTTTTAGTCATTTTACAAGAAAATCGGGACTTATCACGTGTATTTTAAACATACATACATATATTCACGCAGAGACTATAGATCGCTATCTGGAACGATCCTGACAAATCTCTCTTGATTCACTCTCACCCATTAACCTTATTATAAATGCTCTATTTATATATTACACATTATTCAGCCTAGAAGAGGTTAATGTGGTTGAGGGAGCTTAGTACATACAAACGTATATATTTCTTTAATCCCTTTCGGTTTGGACAAAACTTTGAGGATATAATATCCCCTAGGTCACTTTTCAGCATGAATATTGTTAGATTATCCACATTAAACGCATGTGTCATAAATATTATCAAAATCTGAATATACATTCACGTCTTTTAATCCCTTTCGGGGTGGACAGAATCTTGGAGACATGTGAAAACGTTCCCTTGGTCACTTATTTGCACGAGTATGGATTGTGATGTCATATGGAATAATTGTAACGGGTTGGTAGTCCATCGACCATTGACAAAAGAGATATTTTCATGTCTCCAAGGTTCAGTCCACGTCGAAAGCGGTTTAAACGACGTGAAGGTTTTAATATATATATATCAATATCTGATCGATTTACAATCCGTTAAAACGTTAATCAAATAAAACGCTTTTCTGTTATTCATTACTAATCACGAGATAATCACGAGTCATTCCAAAACTAGTAAGTTTCGTTGAAGGCAGGTTTTTACGTAAAATACATATATAGATACATATACATTCACGGTCCTCTAATCCCTTTCGGAGTGGACAGAACCTTGGAGACATGAAAACGTTTCCTCAGTCACTTATTAACATGTATATTGGATATTTTATGTGCACATTATTACATACAAATATTTTAAACCATTGGTGACACGTTGCTAGCTTATCACTCAATAGCTTCCATTTACTTAGTCGCCTACGACATGCCAGTAAGAACGGCAGCTAGTTAGCATTCTTTTTACGTCCCAACTAGGAAGGGATGTATCGTCGTTGCGCCGCGCCTGGAAAAACCGATAAACATTATTTTAGGAAGAACGATCTTTTTCACAATGAAAGCTTCCTTGCTACGCCCGTCATGCCTGTGAAACCCGTTTTGTGATATTTCAAACGAATACGAACATAGATTTTTCCGCTATGTATCGTTCAAACAAAAATCCGCGCCACAATTCATAACAAACAGTTTGTTTTCTTTTATCAAAAGTTACGATTGTGTCTTCGGTTCTTCCAGACGCAATGACAAAAGGAATATATATGTATGGGCCGGCCTAATAAGACATACAACAGTCAGATAGACGCTATATTGAAAAGGGTGACGTTAGGAGTACTTATAACCGCCAAGTGTGTATGATAAGATGTATGAGTGTCAATGAAGCGAACGTGGTCTGTCAGTGGGACAAATGGGGATCCGTGATCTCTGCCTCCGTGATGTGTATGAATGTATGTATGTTCAATCAATAAGTCGATCTCGACAAATATTATGTACATAGTTATTTATAAACACTCGCGATTTATACTCATTTTATTAACTATGTGAGACCGGGTCATATAACGATAAATTTATAAGGAACGTCGGGGCAAAATAAAGGTAATCAGATGTCTTTATAAATTTATCGTGATATGACCCGGTCTCACATAGTTAATATTATGTACATACCTTTGAAAGAAGTGATGTTACGTAGATGCCATTTGTTGAAGGCGTTCTTGGCTACGTCCTCTGGTACACCCGCTATGTTACATTGGTTTCTCTAGGCGCAGGAATTCGTTGGATCCTGTAAGATATACATATATCTATACTAATATTATAAAGCTGAACAGTTTGTTTGATCGTTTGAACGCGCTAATCTCAGGAACTACTGGTTCGAAGTCAAAAATTCTTTTTATGTTAGATAGACCATTTATTGAGGAATATTTAAGGCTATATAGCATAACATCACCCTGCTACTAATAGGAGCGAAGAATATAATATAAAAATTTAATTATAATTACAGTGCCATCTATGTTTCATGTAATGAAAACTTCTGAAAAAATAAAAATGTGGCAAATTATTTGATATTGCTTGAAACCTACCCCAAAAGGTAACGGTTACTGCTTGTGTTAAATATATATTAACGTATTTTCACAAAAAAGGGACTTTTACGTATATTTTATAAACAAAGTATTGCCTTGTTACCCGACGTTTCGGCCATGTTGCAATGGCCTTTAATAAGGTAATACTTTCTTTATGAAATATGCACGATAAGGCCCGTTTTCTTGTAAAATGAATAAAAAACCCGAGTCTCTCAAAAATATTATATAAACGTCTTTAAAATTTTTTTTGGCTTTGGCAATAGTCATCGCCAGCGATTTGGGACACCATCTGTATAAGGTGCTGACTATCTGATATAACAATATCACAAAATGGTTACAGACCTTTAAATATACCAATAAAATCTCTTACTAGCACTCCTATAGAATATAAATGGTTACAGACCATTAAATATACCAATAAACTCTCTAACTACCACTCCTATAGAATACTATTCATAAACTCACAAAAACAAAAATGGAGGGTAGTTTTTCCTTATGTACTTTTTGCACCTACCTTCATTTATGATGGAGCGCGCTATGCCGTCGTCTACCCTTAGCGTGAAGTTCTTCTTGATGGCAATCAGCTCTGCCTTGTGATAGCCTGCCGTCCGACACCATTTCGAAGCTGTAGAGGGTATGTAGAGATTAGGAATACAAATTACGATAGGAGAAAATTATGTGAGGTAACCTTATTTTCTGGGACGGTAATAAAGATACATTTGTGAAATGTATTTTATACTAAGGTGAGGGAAAACATCGTGAGGAAAGTAATAGCCAATGCAAATATACGGCGTAACGGTTCTCTACTCATTACGATGGCAACTGTCTATCTAGTGAAACCGGACTAACATGTCTTCGAAATTTCGGTGTGTATACACAAGTCGTGAAGCGTATGTTATGTATGATGTTATACACAAAAACATACAAAATGTGTGTATGTATGAACATACCTGTACATAGTAGAAGTAGGATGGTTGCCAACGTCATAACTGATACGGATGCGACCGTTGAAGAGTTCAACGGCCAAATGCTCGCTCGCACCGAAGTATATTAGCACGCCGTGCTTCTGTGTTGTGCTGAATACTGTGAAAATGCGGGTAGATGTTAAACAAATAATAAACAAAGGAATATCAGCGTTGGCAGTGTGAATTTCACACAATCAACATTAGCTGAGACAAATCCTATTCACACTTGCGCGGGGTTGCCATGTGCGCTTGGTTCCATAAATTTATATTATTATACATATAATTAATTCTTTTCTGTATTTATGTATATGCTGCGTTTAGTGTGAATAAAAGGAATTTTATTTTATTTAAATACATACGTTATTCTTGCTGGCGTCATCTGTGGTAATTATGTTTAACTAATTACAACTAACATTTCTTTCTGTGCGTGGAGCTCTAGAGGTCGCCACACATACATACGCCTTAACGTCCCCAACGGGATAACCAGAGACTATTAGGACACCTGAATGGGTGACAAATATCTTGCTTCACTCACATACATTAACGATCTCGTACATGCTCTTCTGTTCTTTACTACGTACAGCCGCCTTCAGAATGTTGGAAAGTAGAGCAGTGAATATAATAATTATGTGCGACAATATTACACCGATTGAACTAGCCCCTTAATAAGTTCAATTAAGACTTGTGATATGGGTCACTAGTCAACGTATATTTAACAAATATGTACTTATTATAGATAGATAAATAGCATATATAGCATATATAATCAACAACTAGACTGAAAAGCAGAAGAAAAGCGTAGTTCTTAACTATGCCTCTGGGAATCTTTGGGACCTCCCGATTAGCATTCAGGTGGTTAACCAATCGCGCCACGGAGGTCGTTTTAAACTTACCCAGAGTAATATTAGCCTCAGGTTTGGTCCTCAAAGGTTCGAGTTCCACTAGAGAATTGTTGTGGTTGAAGGAAAGAGAGGTGAGATATTCGCAGAAACGACCTGGAAAGAGATAGAGCATGTTAGTTTATATTGTTACATACATATTAAATCATTTAATTTAATCCGTTTGCTGTTGAGACTTTAGGTCCTTGGGGTCCTGGGGCTCATCAATTAGTTAACGATATATCATCCCGTTTAATTGAAAAATTTGGGGATCCCAGGGCTGGAACATTTTTCTCTCAGAGAATTATCATAGCTATTCAGAGGGGGAATGCTATCAGTGTCTTGGGAACCCTACCATCCTCTGACAGCGATGATTATAAAGATATTTTCTATGTTATTTAATTTTTATTTCTACTTTAGGTTTATAGTTTTAATTCCTTGTTGTATTGTATATAATAAAATTTAATAAAGTATCTGACATTTTAAAAAGATAGATAACATTTTCGCTTCATTGACATAAAGTTCAAAATTCTTAGGTAAGAGATACTTCTAATGTTAACTTTTTTTTCCATATGTAGTCTGTTTTTGTAATCTTTTTCTAATCTTATGGTAACTTCCCGTTTATCGCACCCACATTTGATCAATCTACTACTCGTACATCACCATAAAATGTAATCTAAATGCATAAATGAATTCTAGGCACTGCATCCTATTTCAGACCGCAATCATATAATTCAACGTCACATTGACGTTCAAAGATGGCATTTTAACGGCATTCATTTTATTATTCACCGAAAGTAATGAAAATATATTTATATATGACGACTGTTGGAGCAAAGCGGTTCTCGAATGGCGGCCGCGTCTCGGTAAACAAAGTATAGGACGCTCCCCTGCTAGGTGGACCGATGATCTGAAATTGCTGGTAGTGGTTGGCTGAGGGCCACGAGTGATCATGTTTTGTGGCGTAAACTTGGGGAGGGCCTATATATATATATATATTAGTGACCCGCTCCGGGTATAAAATATATAGCCTACTCCACTATTTAACGAATGTTATTATACAAATAAACCTTCCTCTTGAATCACTCTATCTATTAAAGAAAACCGCATGAAAAATCCGTTGCGTAGTTTCAAAGATTTAAGCATACAAAGGGACATAGGGACAGAGAAAGCGACTTTGTTTTATACTATGTAGTTATAAGTCTTACCTGAATATCCGGGCGCGCATTTGCAGAGGTAGTCGAGCGGCGCGCCCCAAGAGGCTTCGCTCCATCACGATATCATCCTGAGGACAACCAACTGACTATTAACACGCGTGTGACTATGGGATTGTGAGCTGTAAATAGCTGCTTTGCAAAATCATTCAAAAGTTACGGAGAAACATACTCTAATATAGTTCAAAATTAAAATAAAAAAACGAAAAACTTTTACAATATTTTCTCCTTTGCGAGGTTGACTACCTTTTAGGACTCTGTATCTGTGGGTACTGGGTTCAAATCCCGCTTGAGTATGTACCAATAGAAATAATGATTTCTGATTTCCTAAGTACATTTTCGTAATAAAAGTAAAATGCGTAATGTAACATCGTGAGGGAAACCTACCTGTTCCCCGAACAGGTAAAAGTTAGTGCTTGTAAATGGCGACATGGTTTACCAATTGTCACATTGAGAACTGACTTAGTCAACACGTGGTTTCGAGGTGGCCTTAAAATTACTACCTTCGCAATTGCAGAGATAGACACCTGAACCTTTGACTACCCCGCAAGGGTTAATGATCGTGACCGCCTTTTTTGCCTAATAAAAAATACATCCCATTTACCCCCACAATTTGGAAGTGACTTATTTATCCTAGTTACACCCATACATGCTGAAGTGGCAGTGGGCCGGCCACGTCTGTCGTAGAACCGACGACCGTTGGAGCTAAGATCTCTCATGGCAACCGCGTCTAGGTAAACGTAGTATAGGACGCCCCCTGCTAGATGGACCGATGACCTGAAAAAGGTCGCTGGTAGTTGGCTGAGGGCCACGAGGGATCGTGTTCTGTGCCCTTGGGGAGGCCTACGTCCAGCAATGGACTGACATAGCCTGATTGATTGATATATAAGTATGTTAATTTCATAAAAAATTTCAGAATACACATGCTTGGGTACCTCATACTACATAACTTCATCTCACAATGCGTTAGATGTACAACAGATACTAACTAGTGAATTGAAACCCAGGTGTGCTACATTCAATGATAAGTCATTCATACATGTATTCACTCCTCTACGTCCCAACGGGATAGGCAGAGACTATTAAGGCCACCTGGAATGGGTGACAAATCTCTTGCTTCAAACACCCATTAACCTTCTCATACATGCTCTTCTGTTCTTCACGCTACACCCGCCTTACCCTACCATACCCTAGAACAGGGGTGTCCAAACTAGATGGGACCCAGGGCCAATAATCCAACTACTTGGATTAGTACGGGCCAAGAGCAATCCCATTCTAAAAAAAAAAAAGAAAAGAAACAAAAATTTGCTTATTAAAATAAAGTATTATTATATGAAAATTTAAATAAAGTATTATTATATGCAGTGGGTAGAGATCTCTTTGTAGTCGGTGTACCCGAACCGAACTTTTTTTTTAAGTCGGTTAAAAAGGTTCAATGGGCCGCAGTAATCTAAACCGCGGGCCGCATGCGTGGGCAGTAGTTTGGACAGCCCTGCCCTAGAAGAAGCCTATTTCCCATTTGAGAGACGTGATGGGTTAGTTACCTGCAAGGCCAATGTGGGCAAGTGGCAGACACCGTGGACGCAGTCGTGGTGCGCACACGGCGAGGTACCCAACGCGGCGTGTGGCGCGGCCTCACAGTATCTGGAATATAATCATATTGTAGGACACTATTACAGCAATTGAACTAGCGAGACTTTAGGTCCTTGGGGTCCTGGGGCTCATCAATTAGTAAATGAAATATCGTCCCGTTCAATTGAAAAGTTTGGGGATCCCAGGGCTCGAGCATTTGTCTCTCAGAGAATAAGCATTGCTATTCAGAGGGGGAATGCTATCAGTGTCTTGGGAACCCTACCATCCTCTGACAGCGATGATTATAAAGATATTTCTTTGTAATTTAATTTTTATTTCTACTTTACGTTTATAGTTTTAATTCCTTGTTGTATTGTATATAATAAATAATTTTATCGAACTAGGCCCTTGCTAAGTACACTTAAGACTTGTGTTAAGGGTACTAGTTAAGGTATATTTAAGAAATATATACTTATTATACATACATACACATCACGCCTGATTCCCTGTAGAGGGGTAGGCAGAGATCACGGATCCCCATTTGTCCCACTGACATACCACTTTCGCTTCGTTGACATTCATACATCTTCTCATACACTCTCGGCGGTTATAGGTACACCTAACGTCACCTTTTTTCAATATAGCGTCTATCTGACTGTTATATGTCTTATTAGGCCGGCCCCTAGGTAACCGCCCTTCCACTTCACTCATATATATTCCTTTGGTCAATCTGCTATCATTCATCCGCATAACATGTCCAAACCATCGAAGCATGCCCTTTTCAATTTTATTATACATAGATAAAAAGACAAAATGTAGGTATAAATATTAGAATATATTTTTTGTGTGTTGGGGCCTTTGACTGGCTTAAGAAATTTCGAGGGCATGTTAGGTATTGGTCACTCGAAGCCCGCGTTTCACTAGATAGACACCCAACGTGATAATATATACCTAGAGCATGATTATTGGGGTTCAGAAACTATTTCATAGTAGTCCACTACTGAACTTAGGCCTCCCCGAGAATAATAATAATGTGTGAGTGAAGTGGAAGGGCGGTTACGTAGGGGCCGGCCCAATAAAGACAGTCAGATAGACGCTATATTGAAAAAGGGTGACGTTAGAAGTACCTATAAGCTAGAAGTACCAAGTGTGTATGAGAAGATGTATGAGTGTCAATGAAGCGACAGTGGTCTGTAAGTGGGATAAATGGGAATCCGTGATCTGCCTACCCCTCTACAGGGAATCAGGCATGATGTGTATGTATGTGATACTATTAATATTAAATGAACCTTACCTTCCCGCAAACCCAGCGGCACACACACATTTATATTCATCTAAACCATCTTCACAAGTGGCACCGTTCTGTGAAAGAAAGAATATGATGTACTTGTACAATTACTAAGAAGATTCTAGGCTACCTCGAACCCACGTGTTGAACAGTCAGTACTCAATGTGACAGGTCATAAACCTTGTCACCATTTACAGGCACTAAAGACAACCTGTTCGGGGAACAGTTAGGTTTCCGCACTATGTTTTCCCTCATCGTAGCATTTAAAGATTTTTGTAAATGTATTATTATTACGAAAATGTACATAGAAATTCATTAACCTTCGTTTCCATTGATACATGCTCAAGCGGGATTTCAACCCTGTATCCACTGATACAGAGTCACGCAACAAACAACTGATATAACAAAATAATCAAACAATCAGCCTATGTCAGTCCACTGCTGGACGTAGGCCTCCCCAAGGTTACAGAAAACACGATCATTCGTGGCCCTCAGCCAACCACCACCAGCGACCTTTTTGAGGTCATCGGTACTTGATCGGATATATATCAGATATATTATATATATATATATATATATATATATATATATATATATACTGTTATCGTTCGATGCTGGGTATCTCGCTAAGGGACAGAGTCCGGAACGAGATTATCCGGCAGAGAACCAATGTCGTAGACATTGTCTATCGATGTTGCAAGCTGAAGTGGCAGTGGGCCGGTCACGACTGTCGCAGAACCGACGACCGTTGGAGCAAAGCGGTTCTCGAATGGCGACCTCGTCTTGGTAAACGTAGTGTAGGACACACACCCTGCTAGGTGGACCGATGATCTAAAAAAAGGTCGCTGGCGGTTTGGCTGAGGGCCACGAGTGATCGTGTTTTGTGTACCCTTGGGGAGGCCTACGTCCAGCAGTGGCCTGACATAGGCTGATTGATTGATATACACTGATTACTATAACCCACCTGACACATATGATTGACGCAATCATCAGCATTAACAGTGCAGTTCTCCCCAGAATATCCTTTGGGACAGGAACACGTGTAATGGGTGAAGTGATCTGTACACAACGCCCCGTTCCTGCAAGGGTTGAACTGGGATGTGCAGAAGGGAATTTTGGTCTCACAGAACTCGCCTGTTGAAGAAAAACAAGATATTATATCATATTTTAACTTATGATATTTCTTTTTATTACATATTATCCTAGTTTATTTAATTTATAGGTAAATAAATTGAATACTTTAAACAAAATAAAACTGAATATGTACAAATTAAAACAAAAAAAAAACTTAAATCTAACAAACAGTAAAAATGTACACAGCGCTACTAGTGTGCCGAATTTAGCACCCAGAAGTAAAAGCCCCCAGCATACTAATGATTAATAACTAACGGGACTTATCGCGTAAGTTTTTATATAATAAAATTACGTAATTAATTACGAAACTTTCGGGTTAATAAAGGTATTTTTATTATATAAAAACTTACGCGATAAGTCCCGTTAGTTATTAATCATGAGTATAAATCGCGAATCTCTTAAAACTATATTATAACTTTTACACTTTTTGTACTAACACTTTTTGTAATATAATTATAATAATATATTTATTGAGACATTCACATCAATTACATACAATATTCAACACACAATAGAATTCAAAGACAATAATTGGATTACTTAATACATAACACATAAAATTACATTTCATTAAATTAAATTACATTTCAAATATATCACACAGCTAGTTGTGGTAATCTCAAAGAGGTTTAATTCTATGGTCACCTCGAACCCCACGTTTCGACCAAGTCAGTACTCAATGTGACAAGTGGTAAGCCATGTCGTCATTTACAAGCACTGTTACCTGTCCGGGGAACAGGTAGGTTTCTTTACGATGTTTTCTTTCACCGTCATTTGTCAGTAGTGTATTTTTGCTAAAATGTACACAGACAATCAGAAAACTTCATTATTATACGTTGGATCATTCTCAGAGGCTTTAACCATGAACCAAGTGATTTAGATTTTATTATATACTAGTGACCCGCTCCGGCTTCGCACGGTTATAAAATATATAGCCTACTCAACTATTTAATGGATGTTATTATACGTATAAACCTTCCTCTTGAATCACTTTATCTATTAAAAAAAACCGCATCAAAATCCGTTGTGTAGTTTCAAAGGTTTAAGCATACATAGGGACACAGAAAGCGACTTTGTTTTATACTATGTATTTATACATATGTACAGTTAGCGCTAAAAGTGCAGTCCCAGTAACTGTTTATAAGGTTTAAGTTAATAAGAACAAAAGACAATATTTTCCATTTCGAAGCACGCGAACGTATAGTGGCCATGACAATGCATAGTGGCGTCAGTTTTAAAATGTCAAATATTGTCTTTTGTCCTTATAAACTTAAACCTTATAAAAAGTTGCTGGGACTGCACTTTCAGCGCTGACTGTACGTAAATATCACGCCTAATACCTGTAGAAGGGTAAGCAGATCACGGATCCCCATTTGTCCCGATCCTGACAGACTACTTTCGCTTCATTGACACTAATATATCTTCTCATGCATACTTGGCGGTTATAGGTACTCCTAACATCACCCTTTTCAATATAGCGTCTATCGACTGTATGTACATATGTCTTATTGGCACTTTACTCATATATAATCCTTTTGTCAATCTGCTATCATTCATCCGCATAACATGTCCAAACTGAAGCATGCCCTTTTCAATTAGTCACTACATCTTCTTTCAAAACGCAACCTTCCCTTATCACACTATTTTTAATTCTATCATTCAATGTCACTCCTAACATGCTTCTCAGTGACCGCATTTCGACGACATTAATTATAATTTCATGCTTCGTTTGCCATACCAACCTTTCACTACCATAAGTCAATGTTGGAACCAGCACAGCCCTATGAATATACCTAACTAACTACTATATCCAAGCTAAATACTACATACATACATACACACACATCACGCCTGATTCCCTGTAGAGGGAAGGTACATATCACGGATCCCCATTTGTCCCACTGAAAGACCACTTTCGCTTCATTGACATTCATACATCCTCTCATACACTCTCGGCGGTTATAGGTACTTCTAACGTCACCCTTTTTAATACAGCGTCTATCTGACTGTTATATGGCTTCTTAGCACTTTACTCACATATATGTATTCCTTTTATCAATCTACTACCATTCATCCGCATAACATGTCCAAACTGACTTTCCTTTTCAATCTCAGTCACTACATCATTTCAAACCGCAAACCTTCCCTTATCACAGATAACGAATAAATAGCTCTCCATACAAACACCACCAGGATCTTACCATCCCACATTCACCTCTTACTTACCCATAAACCCATCTTGGCATTGGCACGAATACCCCTCCAACCGGTCGATACAAGTCGCGTTATTCCGACACTTGTGATTCACGCAGTCATCAATGTTAACTTCACACC
>JAMBLF010000738.1:0-202947 GCA_030578115.1 Leucoptera coffeella
AGATATTTCTGAAAAGGACTATCGTCCTTCAAGGTTATTCCTGAAAAGGACTATCGTCCTTCAAGGATATTCCTCAAAAGGACTATCGTTCCTCAAGGATATTCCTGAAAAGGACTATCGTCCGGCAAGGATATTCCCGAAAAGGACTATAGTCCTGCAAGGATATTCTTTAAAAGGACTATCATACTTCAAGGATATTCCTGAAAAGGACTAGCGTTCTTTAAGGATATTTCTGAAAAGGACTATCGTCCTTCAAGGATATTCCTGAAAAGGACTATCGTCCTTCAAGGATATTCCTGAAAAGGACTATCATCCATCAAAGATATTCCTGAAAAGGACTATCGTCCTTCAACGTTATTCCTGAAAAGGACTATCGTCCTTCAAGGATATTCCTGAAAAGGACTATCGTCCTTCAAGGATATTCCTGAAAAGGACTATCATCCATCAAAGATATTTCTGAAAAGGACTATTGTCCTTCAAGGTTATTTCTGAAAAGGACTATCGTCCTTCAAGGATATTCCTCAAAAGGACTATCGTTCCTCAAGGATATTCCTGAAAAGGACTATCGTCCTTCAAGGATATTCCTGAAGAGGACTATCGTCCTTCAAGGATATTCCTGAAAAGGACTATCATCCATCAAAGATATTCCTGAAAAGGACTATCATACTTCAAGGATATTCCTAAAAAGGACTATCGTCCTGCAAGGATATTCCTGAAAAGGACTATCGTCCATCAAAGATATTCCTGAAAAGGACTATCGTCCTTCAAGGTTATTCCTGAAAAGGACTATCGTCCTTCAAGGATATTCCTGAAAAGGACTATCATACTTTAAGGATATTCCTAAAAAGGACTATCGTCCTGCAAGGATATTACTGAAAAGGACTATCGTCCTCCAAGGATATTCCTGAAAAGGACTTTCGTCCTTCAAGGATATTCCTGAAAAGGACTATCATACTTCAAGGATATTCCTGAAAAGGACTATCGTCCTTCAAGGATATTCCTGAAAAGGACTATCATCCATCAAAGATATTCCTGAATAGGACTATCGTCCTTCAAGGATATTCCTGAAAAGGACTGTCGTCCTTCAAGGATATTCCTGAAAAGGACTGTCGTCCTTCAAGGTTATTCCTGAAAAGGACTATCGTCCTTCAAGGATATTCCTGAAAAGGACTATCGTCCTTCAAGGATATTCCTGAAAAGGACTATCAACCATCAAAGATATTCCTGAAAAGGACTATCGTCCTTCAAGGATATTCCTTAAAAGGACTATCATCCATCAAAGATATTCCTGAATAGGACTATCGTCCTTCAAGGATATTCCTGAAAAGGATTATCATTCTTCAAGGATATTCCTGAAAAGGACTATAGTCCTTCAAGGATATTCCTGAAAAAGACTATCGTTCTTCAAGGATATTCCTGAAAAGGACTAACGTTCTTCAAGGATATTCCTGAAAAGGACTTTCATCCTTCAAGGATATTCCTGAAAAGGATTATCATTCTTCAAGGATATTCCTGAAAAGGACTATCGTCCTGCAAGGATATTCTTGAAAAGGACTATCGTCCTTCAAGGATATTCCTGAAAAGGACTATTGTCCTTCAAGGATATTCCTGAAAAGGACTATCATTCGTCAAAGATATTCCTGAATAGGTCTATCGTCCTTCAAGGATATTCCTGAAAAGGACTATCGTCCTGCAAAGATATTCCTGAAAAGGACAATCGTCCTTCAAGGATACTCCTGAAAAGGAATAAAGTCAATTAAAGATATTCCTGAAAAGGACTATCGTCCTTCAAGGATATTCCTGAAAAGGAATAAAGTCAATTAAAGATATTCCTGAAAAGGACTATCGTCCTGCAAGGATATTCCTGAAAAGGAATAAAGTCAATTAAAGATATTCCTGAAAAGGACTATCGTCCTCCAAGGATATTCCTGAAAAGGACTATCGTCCTGCAAGGATATTCCTGAAAAGGAATAAAGTCAATTAAAGATATTCCTGAAAAGGACTATCGTCCTTCAAGGATATTCCTGAAAAGGACTATCGTCCTTTTAGGATATTCCTAAAAAGGACTATCGTCCTTCAAGGATATTCCAGAAAAGGACTATCATCCATCAAAGATATTCCTGAAAAGGACTATCGTCCTTCAAGGTTATTCTTGAAAAGGACTATCGTCCTTCAAGGATATTCCTAAAAAGGACTATCGTCCTTCAAGAATATTCCTGAAAAGGACTATCGTCCTTCAAGGATATTCCTGAAAAGGACTATCATACTTCAAGGATATTCCTGAAAATGACTATCGTCCTTCAAGGATATTCCTGAAAAGGACTATCATACTTCAAGGATATTCCTGAAAAGGACTATCGTCCTGCAAGGATATTCCTGAAAAGGACTATCGTCCTTCAAGGATATTCCTGAAAAGGACTATCATACTTCAAGGATATTCCTGAAAAGGACTATCATACTTCAAGGATATTCCTGAAAAGGACTATCATACTTCAAGGATATTCCTGAAAAGGACTATCGTCCTGCAAGGATATTCCTGAAAAGGACTATAGTCCTTCAAGGATATTCCTGAAAAAGACTATCGTCCTTCAAGGATATTCCTGAAAAGGACTATCGTCCGGCAAGGATATTCCCGAAAAGGACAATAGTCCTGCAAGGATATTCTTTAAAAGGACTATCATACTTCAAGGATATTCCTGAAAAGGACTAGCGTTCTTTAAGGATATTTCTGAAAAGGACTATCGTCCTTCAAGGATATTCCTGAAAAGGACTATCGTCCTTCAAGGATATTCCTGAAAAGGACTATCGTCCTTCAACATTATTCCTGAAAAGGACTATCGTCCTTCAAGGATATTCCTGAAAAGGACTATCGTCCTTCAAGGATATTCCTGAAAAGGACTATCATCCATCAAAGATATATCTGAAAAGGACTATCGTCCTTCAAGGTTATTCCTGAAAAGGACTATCGTCCTTCAAGGATATTCCTCAAAAGGACTATCGTTCCTCAAGGATATTCCTGAAAAGGACTATCGTCCTTCAAGGATATTCCTGAAGAGGACTATCGTCCTTCAAGGATATTCCTGAAAAGGACTATCATCCATCAAAGATATTCCTGAAAAGGACTATAGTCCTTCAAGGTTATTCCTGAAAAGGACTATCGTCCTTCAGGGATATTCCTGAAAAGGACTATCGTCCTTCAAGGATATTCCTGAAAAGGACTATCAACCATCAAAGATATTCCTGAAAAGGACTATCGTCCTTCAAGGATATTCCTTAAAAGGACTATCATCCATCAAAGATATTCCTGAATAGGACTATCGTCCTTCAAGGATATTCCTGAAAAGGACTATCATCCATCAAAAATATTCCTGAATAGGACTATCGTCCTTCAAGGATATTCCTGAAAAGGACTATCATCCATCAAAGATATTCCTGAATAGGACTATCGTCCTTCAAGGATATTCCTGAAAAGGACTGTCGTCCTTCAAGGATATTCCTGAAAAGGACTATCATACATCAAAGATATTCCTGAAAAGGACTATCGTCCTTCAAGGTTATTCCTGAAAAGGACTATCGTCCTTCAGGGATATTCCTGAAAAGGATTATCATACTTCAAGGATATTCCTAAAAAGGACTATCGTCCTGCAAGGATATTCCTGAAAAGGACTATCGTCCTCCAAGGATATTCCTGAAAAGGACTATCGTCCCGCAAGGATATTCCTGAAAAGGACTATCGTCCTGCAAGGATATTCCTGAAAAGGACTATCGTCCTTTAAGGATATTTCTGAAAAGGACTATCGTCCTTCAAGGATATTCTTGAAAAGGACTATCGTCCTTTAAGGATATTCCTGAAAAGGACTATCATACTTCAAGGATATTCCTGAAAAGGACTATCATACTTCAAGGATATTCCTAAAAATGACTATCGTCCTGCAAGGATATTCCTGAAAAGGACTATCGTCCTTTAAGGATATTCCTGAAAAGGACTATCATCCATCAAAGATATTCCTGAATAGGACTATCGTCCTTCAAGGATATTCCTGAAAAGGACTATCAACCATCAAAGATATTCCTGAAAAGGACTATCGTCCTTCAAGGATATTCCTGAAAAGGACTATCATCCATCAAAGATATTCCTGAATAGGACTATCGTCCTTCAAGGATATTCCTGAAAAGGACTGTCGTCCTTCAAGGATATTCCTGAAAAGGACTATCATACATCAAAGATATTCCTGAAAAGGACTATCGTCCTTCAAGGTTATTCCTGAAAAGGACTATCGTCCTTCAGGGATATTCCTGAAAAGGACTGTCGTCCTTAAAGGATATTCCTGAAAAGGACTATCGTCCTTCAAGGTTATTCCTGAAAAGGACTATCGTCCTTCAAGGATATTCCTGAAAAGGACTATCGTCCTTCAAGGATATTCCTGAAAAGGACTATCATCCATCAAAGATATTTCTGAAAAGGACTATCGTCCTTCAAGGTTATTCCTGAAAAGGACTATCGTCCTTCAAGGATATTCCTCAAAAGGACTATCGTTCCTCAAGGATATTCCTGAAAAGGACTATCGTCCGGCAAGGATATTCCCGAAAAGGACTATAGTCCTGCAAGGATATTCTTTAAAAGGACTATCATACTTCAAGGATATTCCTGAAAAGGACTAGCGTTCTTTAAGGATATTTCTGAAAAGGACTATCGTCCTTCAAGGATATTCCTGAAAAGGACTATCGTCCTTCAAGGATATTCCTGAAAAGGACTATCATCCATCAAAGATATTCCTGAAAAGGACTATCGTCCTTCAACGTTATTCCTGAAAAGGACTATCGTCCTTCAAGGATATTCCTGAAAAGGACTATCGTCCTTCAAGGATATTCCTGAAAAGGACTATCATCCATCAAAGATATTTCTGAAAAGGACTATTGTCCTTCAAGGTTATTTCTGAAAAGGACTATCGTCCTTCAAGGATATTCCTCAAAAGGACTATCGTTCCTCAAGGATATTCCTGAAAAGGACTATCGTCCTTCAAGGATATTCCTGAAGAGGACTATCGTCCTTCAAGGATATTCCTGAAAAGGACTATCATCCATCAAAGATATTCCTGAAAAGGACTATCATACTTCAAGGATATTCCTAAAAAGGACTATCGTCCTGCAAGGATATTCCTGAAAAGGACTATCGTCCATCAAAGATATTCCTGAAAAGGACTATCGTCCTTCAAGGTTATTCCTGAAAAGGACTATCGTCCTTCAAGGATATTCCTGAAAAGGACTAATCATACTTTAAGGATATTCCTAAAAAGGACTATCGTCCTGCAAGGATATTACTGAAAAGGACTATCGTCCTCCAAGGATATTCCTGAAAAGGACTTTCGTCCTTCAAGGATATTCCTGAAAGGACTATCATACTTCAAGGATATTCCTGAAAAGGACTATCGTCCTTCAAGGATATTCCTGAAAAGGACTATCATCCATCAAAGATATTCCTGAATAGGACTATCGTCCTTCAAGGATATTCCTGAAAAGGACTGTCGTCCTTCAAGGATATTCCTGAAAAGGACTGTCGTCCTTCAAGGTTATTCCTGAAAAGGACTATCGTCCTTCAAGGATATTCCTGAAAAGGACTATCGTCCTTCAAGGATATTCCTGAAAAGGACTATCAACCATCAAAGATATTCCTGAAAAGGACTATCGTCCTTCAAGGATATTCCTTAAAAGGACTATCATCCATCAAAGATATTCCTGAATAGGACTATCGTCCTTCAAGGATATTCCTGAAAAGGACTATCATCCATCAAAAATATTCCTGAATAGGACTATCGTCCTTCAAGGATATTCCTGAAAAGGACTATCATCCATCAAAGATATTCCTGAATAGGACTATCGTCCTTCAAGGATATTCCTGAAAAGGACTGTCGTCCTTCAAGGATATTCCTGAAAAGGACTATCATACATCAAAGATATTCCTGAAAAGGACTATCGTCCTTCAAGGTTATTCCTGAAAAGGACTATCGTCCTTCAGGGATATTCCTGAAAAGGATTATCATACTTCAAGGATATTCCTAAAAAGGACTATCGTCCTGCAAGGATATTCCTGAAAAGGACTATCGTCCTCCAAGGATATTCCTGAAAAGGACTATCGTCCCGCAAGGATATTCCTGAAAAGGACTATCGTCCTGCAAGGATATTCCTGAAAAGGACTATCGTCCTTTAAGGATATTTCTGAAAAGGACTATCGTCCTTCAAGGATATTCTTGAAAAGGACTATCGTCCTTTAAGGATATTCCTGAAAAGGACTATCGTCCTTCAAGGATATTCCTGAATAGGACTATCGTCCTTCAAGGATATTCCTGAAAAGGACTATCGTCCTGCAAGGATATTCCCGAAAAGGACTATCGTCCTGCAAGGATATTTCTGAAAAGGACTATCATACTTCAAGAATATTCCTGAAAAGGACTATCATCCATCAAAGATATTCCTGAATAGGACTATCGTCCTTCAAGGATATTCCTGAAAAGGACTATCGTCCTGCAAGGATATTTCTGAAAAGGACTATCATACTTCAAGGATATTCCTGAAGAGGACTATCGTCTTGCAAAGATTTTCCTGAAAAGGACTATCGTCCTTCAAAGATATTCCTGAAAAGGACTATCGTCCTTCAGGATATCCCTGAAAAGAACTATCGTCCTTCAAGGATATTCCTGAAAAGGACTATTCTCCTTCAAGGATATTCCTGAAAAGGACTATCGTCCTTCAAGGATATTCCTGAAAAGGACTATAGTCCTTCAAGGATATTCCTGCAAAGGACTATCGTCCTTCAAGAATATTCCTGAAAAGGACTTTCATCTTTCAAGGATATTCCTCAAAAGGAATATCGCCGTCAAGGATATTCCTGTCCAATAACAAGTCACTTTTTGGGTTATGATGTCATATGGATCATTGCTGACAGGTTTCTTGGTAATCTCCCGGTAGATTCCATAGATCCCTAGTCCCTTAGTCACCTCCTACAACATAAAGCATTATTTTCTTAATCTAGCTAGCATGGGACATTATCTACGAGTATATGTATACATATTACCTTTGTATTCCTAAAACAATATCTTTGCGTGTTTCTCCAGATTTAACTTGTAATTTACGAAGAAGTTTTGACCCCAGTGACTATTAGAATCACATTTAAGGTGAAAATGAACTTTTACAAATTGCTTTGCAAACGTATTTGAACGAGACACTTGAGTGACATAATTCAGTGATCAAATACACTAAGGCTCATTGAGAGCTATCTCCCATTGGGTAACAAGTAATTCGGGGCTGGTAGAAACTTGATTTTAAGTAGGTACAAAGAACTTTTATTTATTTAGTTGGAATTAATAGTTATTTACGTTTTACTTTGTATCGTACAAACACATCACGCACTGTAAAGAGTAATCCTGTAATCATAATATATTAAATACTTATAACAAAAAGAAAGAACATAAAACATACGCTTCACGACTTGTGTATACACACTCCCTTTTTACTATGGCGGGGTAGTCAGAAGCCTGAATGCCCATCTCCGAAATTTCGAAGGCATATTAGATATGGGTCATTCGAAGCCCGCGTATCACTAGATAGACAGCACCCAACGTGATACGTAGTGAACCGTATCGCCGTATATAGGCACTGACTATTACCTATCCTGAGGGATAGGCAGGTTTCCTCACGATGTTTTCCCTCACCGTTAGCGACTGTAAATTCTCTTAATTCTGTTACTTATTTAGTTGGAATTCATAGTTATTTACGTTTTACTTTGTATCGTAAAAACACATCACGCCCTGTTAAGAGTAATCCTGTAATAATAATATATAAAATACTTACAACAAAAATAAAGAAGTTCGTAATATTTGGTGTATAGAGTTCATAATATATCTACAGGAACTCGAAATAGGAACCATTTAGAAATCATTTGTATTTTATAGACACACATAATTTATACATTCATTCATTATACATAATTTCTACATGCATATGACGTCCGTTTCCCTGTTAAAGAGTTGATAGAGATCACAGAGCCACATCTGATATAGCACGTTCGTTTATTTGACACTCATACACCTCCTCATACACACATTGTACTTATAACGTCTCTCTTTAAGCTTGGAAACAAAACATCTCTTTAGTCACATTTTGTTTATTATTCTAGATGTTTATTTAGAATTATGTGTTATATTTTCTAACTACAAACGAATATAAATATGATGTATGTAAATATCCAAACACACACAAAATACATTCGCAAGAATAAGGTCTTTATACATTTGAATTTAAGCTACGGTCATTTTTCTCATGTCAAGAATGTAGCTCATTATTTTTGAGACATGTCACATACAAAACTACATTTTAGTTTTCCGCATAATTTCCAAGAATATATGTCAGTACATATTTTCTTGTATACTTTGTGACAGGATGTTGAATAATCCGAATAGTAGTAATATTATCCTTTGTAATAATCACGTGATAGTTTGAGACGTAAAAAGAATGCTAACTAGCTGCCGTTCTTCCTAACTAGATGTCGTAGGAGGTGACTAAGGGTCTAGTCCTAGACACATCATTCACGTCATTTAATCCATTTCTGGGTGGACAGAACTTCGGGGATACGATATTATTTTCTTAGTCGCTATTTAGCATAGATATTAGGGATATGATGCTATAAAGAATATAGTGATATTTGGCTAGTCTATCACCCGATAGATTCATACGCTTCACGACTTGTGTATACATACTCCCTTTTTTGTTGTCGCGGGGCAGTTATAGGTTTGAGTACCCATCTTCGAAATTTCGAAGGCATGTTAAGTATGGGTCCCTCGAAGCCCGCGTTTCACTAGATACAGATCCCAGCGTGATAAATAATGAACCGTATCGTCGTATATAGGCACTGACAAATAAATTGCATTACACATAGTCCCTTAGTCGCCGCCTACGACATGCCAGTAAGAACGGCAGCTAGTCAGCATTCTTTTAACATCCCAAACTATATATATACTTTATCTTTAGTAGACCGCTTAAGGAGAAATAAATCTAAGACAATTTCAGAGTAAGGCCGGTTCTCACAGAGATAAATCACCCTAATATCCCTTTGAGCTAGATAATGAAGCATCGACTTACAAAACACGGGCTCAAAGAAAATCCAAATCGATTAAGATAAACATACATACGCATCATACCCTTAATCCCGTGCTAGTCTGGAACATATATAATATAGTGCTAGCTACGAGTATATGTCGTTATTTCCATAATTTCATAGTCGGTAACTACGGGACTGGAGGTCAAATGGAATCTATTTCTTCTCTGCAGATCTTGCTTTACGAAATTTCTAATAGTTTAATCCATATTTCAGTTTTGAATTATTATGTATGTTTTAAATTGACTTTCAATTAATTATATTTAAGATCCTTATGTGGAATAAAAAGAATTTGACGTTATTTCATTGGTGAGATGTAGCCAGTACATCACCTTATAGATTATTGACTTCATAATTCCTTACTTTTCTCCAACCAATATAATAGGAAAAAAGGTAACTAGATAGTATTCTATTTAGTACCTCCTAGACTTTTACGTGAAAGTGCCCATTGGCCCTGATACGATAGCCTTTACAAAAACGGAAGGTGATTGATGGGACACTAGAGCTTTTCCTGTCACCGATAGATGACGCTTTGTCGTCTAAGGGTTTATAGGATTTGACTATCATCATCACTAGGCTATTAGCCCTATGCGTAATATGGTAAACGCTTTAGTAACAATATTTAACATAATAATTAAGTACTCGTGAGTCAAAGAATTTTTGCATACAAAAAAAGACAAACGCGTTCATGACCATAAACCCTTTCGAGGTAGTCAGATTATCAGTTATCCATCTCTACAATCGTGGAGGTAGTAATGCTATGGCTACCGCGTACCCACGTGTTGACCAGATAGTAAGTGCTCAATGTGAGAGGAGGTAGGCCATGTCGCCATTTACAAGCACTGACTATTACCTGTTCGGGGAACAGGTAGGTTTCCTCACACTGTTTTTCCTCACCGTAGTATTCGCCGCATTTCGTAAACATTGCATACATTGAAGACTCAGGTAACATATATTTATATATATAATGGTCAAATTATACTTAAAAATGTACGGGTTGGTAGAAATGTATGTAAAGTTTTGGTATATCACCTTTAATAATATTCTCTGATCATTTAAACAAAACAAGCGTAATATCACAACAAAGTTCTTTAAAATATTAAATTGAATTTATAATTTCAAAAAAATTTAAACGATCGTGCGAGATTTAGTGCATTAAATTCTGTAATTAGATTCTTGATTCAGTTAGCAAAAAAAGATTTAAGTTAATTACGCCGAAAAGTTTGCACAAAAGATTTGTATCGCCAAAAACAAAGTTTTAAATGAAAAAGAAGTTGGCCTAAACTTTATATTTAACACAAGATGGATTGCCTTAAAAGCTACTCAAAAGTACCCGTATAAAATATATTGCATAGGCCTTAAATTCAATTTATAGCAGTCGATGTTCATAACCATTTTGATAATCTTATACAGGTAATAAAATGATTCATAAGTACAGAGGAAAAATGTTTGTTAAGTAAGTAATTTCATAATAGGTTTCGCAATATCAAGCGATTATACTATTCGTACATAACTATAGTCCTTACTTCTCTTTTGTCGTAGACCGAACTTTAAACACAAAATAATTCTATCACCTCAACCGTCATTGGCACATATAAATATGAAAATTTGTGTAGAATTACCTACACCACGCCCAATAAATCCATTTAGCCCTAGTATTTTAGTCACCACCTTAATTATTATGACATGCTGGAAAAAAAATAGGTAGCCAGTTATTATACTTAATAACAATACTTTCGGGAAATGCATTAATTACGGTAAGAGCAAATATCGTTGGAAAACCTTCCTATTGATCGGAACAATTAAGGCCTTTTAATGGATAAATGGTCTACCACCTCTCACATTTGATACTCACAGTATGGTTAAAACTTAGGTTCGAGAAGTGACCATAGATTTACTAACTCTGCATTCATAGATATGAATACACTACCCTCTAAATTAAATGGTTTTGTAATTGTTCGTTTTTTAGCATTTTATTTACGTTTCAGCTTTGAGCATTGTTTAGTAAAGCTAAGCTCTTAAGTACTACTTTTTCTTAGGCACTTGGGAATCAAATCTAAGCTTCTAAGCGTTTGATGAGGACATCAATTCTCAATAGAGACACTTGAGTGACATAATTCAGTGATCAGACTTTTGCTTAGCTTTGTCGGAATACTACTTATAGCTATCTTGTTAAACATTATATTGATAATCAGTAAGGATTTAAGTGATACTTTAATAATTGCCATCATGGTTATCATCATCAGAAATGATCAACTCTACCTTCCACTTTGGCCCTATAAACTTCTTTCGTAAAAACGTTCTATAGCATACATAGTATTTAAAAAATAAACATGATTCTAACATAATACGATCATTTCAGAATAAATACAATAAATCAAACTTTTCCCTTTCTTGCATTACGAGTGTTATGGCACGGCAATATCATTCAATGCTTTTCTACCCGGCATGTATAGGACTAAGAAGTCAACTCAACGTCTATTGGGCCATGAACTAGCAATCTGTCTGCCTTTGAGAGACATATTTGTCCGGTTATCTATAACAAGACTATCAGGATTGTTATAAGAACAATATTGAATATTAATTATAAGTTATTAGGCCATTCTAGTAGTAAGATGTACAAATATATATAACATTATTTATGTGCTATATTTGTACATCTTACCATAAAATATTTGAGGTATAAAATCTTGTATATTTTGCATGAAGTAATTTTACAATAGTACGGAATAAATTCAGAAACTTGATTCACCAAAACGGACACTCTAAACTCAGCTTAACTAAAATAATTACATTAGAGAGTAAAATTAAACTTAATCTTGAATGGACTTCCAAATTGCGACAGGCAACGCCACCTCGGCGAAGAGACTTTTATTGGTTTCAAGTGACACTTGACTGACATTATTCATTGGTGTGCATTTACACAAGCTTGAACTAAGAATTTGCTGAAACATCTTCAATTTTACGGTTGGAATTCTCTGTTGAAGTTACTTACATACTCATAGATACATAGAACCATACACATCACGACCGATCACGGATCCCTATCTGGCCCGATCTTGATAAACCATTTTCGCTTCATTTACACTCATACACCTCCTCATTCACATTCGGCTGTTATAGATAATTCTAACGTCACACTTTTTCAGTACGGCGTCTCACTTTCATATGTCTTATTGAACCGGTTTCTACATAACCGCCCTTCCACTTCACCTATACTATATACCTTTTATCAATCTGCTATCATTGTTAGTGAGTGTGTGTACACAAGTCGTGAAGCATATGTGCTACGTACGGATATGTGAATAAATACTCTTCAATTATAAGTTACACATGACTATAGTATGACATTCTCTACACAACGAAAGTTCTAGTTAATTGTAAACAAGCCAAGCATACTTCCAAAGGACTGCTTCGAGCATGTAATAGTTTCTAACAGCAAGTTATCTCTGCGTATGCCACATACAGCCTGCCACGAAACCTACTATACATACTATACGAAATAGTGTACTAAGCTAAGTATCAAAAGTATATTGACTTTATTATTTTAGTAGATAATAATAATAATAATATTTGGACATTATTACACAAATTGAACTAGCCCCTTGTTAAGTTCATTTAAGACTTGTGTTAAGGGTACTAGTCAACGTATATTTAAGATATGTATACATATTATATATAGATAAATACATATATATCATATACATATAATCAACGACCAGACTGGAAATCAGTAGAAAAGCGTAGTTCTTAACTCTGCCTCCGCCGGGAATCAAACCTGGGACCTCACGATTAGCGTTCAGGTGTCTAACCGATCGCGCCACGGAGGTCGTCAAAAGATAGGGACTAAATTAGCTATAAATAAGAATTAATAAAGATTTTAAAGTTATGTTAAAGTAAAATATACTCTGAACTTTAGAGTTTAAAGTATGTACGTTATGTGTTATTTATTGTTCTAAATATTTTAGTATGTAGTTTCTTATTTTTATTTCAATTAATCAGCCTATGTCAGTCTACTGCTGGACGTAGGCCTCCCTAAGGTAACGGCACAAAACACGATCAGTCGTGACCCAAATCCAACCACTACCAGCGACTTTTTTCAGGTCATCGGTGTTCTTTTTTAATTATTATTGATGTTAATGCATTTGTAAGTAAATATTAACCAAAATATCTTCTGGTTTTCATCAAATATCAATACACAGACTTTGAGACCGTCAACCCTTGAAACATAATAATAAAATAGGTTTCTAACGTAGATAACTATGTATTGAACATATCGTAAAAAGATATTTCATGACACCCATTTTCCAAGTGTGTTCGTTTACAAAGAACGATATTCACCTTTACCACAAAAGAAAGAATTAACACCAAAAAACATCTTTCCAACCTAACCAAAACCAACAAAAATCAGCCATTTTCTCTACTCAGAAAAAGCTTAATCAACGCTAAAGAATTAATCGATCTATCCTTGTACTAAGTGCTAACTAATGATCTGAGTTTAGTGAAAAGCCTCTTTATTTCATCTTCAGCCATCGATAAGACAAAGCCTCGTCTACAAGGAGGCTTAACAGGTATTAAGGCTTCATTGCGGGTTCCTAGTCAATATTGAAAATGAGTTTCAATTACTTTATAGGATCTAGGAAGACTGATCGCTTAAATACTCTAGACTTTAATAATAGTAGTAATAGTATTAAGTATAGTTGTAATTATGTGGATAAGCATGTTAGGAGTGACATTGAATGATAGAATTGAAAAAGAATAGTGTGATAAGAGAAAGGTGCGATTTGAAAGAAAATGTAATGACTAAAATTGAAAAGGATATGCTTCGATGGTTTGGACATGTTATGCGGATGAATGATAGTAATTGGCAAAAGAAATATATTTGAGTGAAGTGGAAGGGCGGTTACGTAGGAGTCGGCCTATAGGACATATGACAGTCTAATAGACGCTTTATTTAAAAAGGATGACGTCAGGAGTACCTATAACCGCCGCGTGTGTATGAGAAGATGTATGAGTGTCAATGAAGCGAAAGTGGTCTGTCAGGATCGGGACAAATGGGGATCCGTAATCTCTGCGTACGCCTCTACAGGAAATCAGGCCTGATTTGTATGTGTGTATAGTTGTAATAATAGGTAAGTATACTGGTAGTAATTAACACAAGAGGATTTGTCAAGATCGTCTCTGCCTATCCCGCAAGGGAAAAAGAGGCGTAAATATATTCAAGTAAGTATTTATGTGTCTCGGATTTTAGGATGTGCGTTGGAGCCAGCTTAATTTGGTTTGTAGACTAATTTACGACCTAGATTAGCTCACCTGAGCGTAGGCACCGGTATTAAAATTATAAAATATCACACACATCTGATTAAAGCTTCATTTTAGCTAACAATATAGGAAGATTAATCTCTGGGACGTAAAAAGAATGTTAACTACCTGTGGTTCTCTGCATGTCGTAAGAGGTGACTAAAGTACCAGGGGTTAATGGAATCTATTGGGTGACAGGCTAGCAACTTGTCACCACTGTTTCATATAGCATTGCAGCCCCAATGTTTATGCTAAAAAGAGATCTAGGACATATTATATATCTATCTATCTGTTCACCCCAAAAAGGATTAAAGGGCGTGAGTGTATTTATCTTCTTAATAAGATTAACAAACAGATATTTGACTCTTAAATCAAACTACGTATAAATTAAATGTTTATTGTAAATATAACCAGGCATCCCTAACAATTTTCCTTTACAAAAAGTCATTTTATACTTATTAATAAATACAGAGGACAAATTACTACATACAATGACTATTAATCTTCATTCCACCATTCAGTAAAAGTTCAACGACCTAACATTTGAACCGAATCGAAATATTCAAAATGGCCACCCAAAGATCTTTTTAAACATTGTTATTAAAACAATAGGTGATAAAACTAATTAGGCATTACTCTTCGTCACGCAAACAAAAAGATGTCGCGATATCTCCAAATGAGATTTCTGGGTGGCCTGCACACATCCTACTTTTTGTAGAACCGATAATCGGGTGGATTTTTGCTATCAGTCTTATTTTAAATAAACATATTCATTGACAACTGTAACCTTTTATAGTAGTCAAAGGTTGAGTGTCTACCATCAATTAAGTTTTTGTGATGGTTTTTGGTCGAAAACCATTTTTACCTGATAATATTGTCATATTCAATATTATGTTGCCGTATATTGCCTATTATTATCTATTTTCCGAAAATGGCAGGTTTCCGTACGATGTTTTCCCTAACCGAAATCTACAGCACATTGACAATCTGCATGGTCATCCATCTAGTTTCTTCCCATGCCCGCGTTGGTTTATTTAAGTCACAGGTCTGTTCTTCAACCATATTTTACCATTCATATATTAATACATAGATATTCTATTTCATATAAATTATGAAGAAGTTAAAAAGTGAAACAATCAATCAGTTTGCAATGTTTTATTTCTGACCAGCTTTTTTTCTTATTTATTTAAATTATATTTTATAGCCATTACAGGTTTGCACACAATACAATAACAAAATAAGTATTTATGTTGTAACTTTATTATTAAACTAATTAATTTCTTAATTTCAAATAAAAAAAAAAATGAACTTTAATAACAGTTAAATAATATCAAAAAATGAAAATTCTACATTTTTTTTTTAATTCTTTACTAAGCCATTCACCACTAAGGTTATGTCGGCTGAAGTACAGACACTGATACCACGGCGTTTAAACTTCTTGTTATTTCATCGCCATGGTTACACCAGCGCCGCCAGCCGCTACAACCGAAGAAAAACGAAATCGAAGCTCCGATTCTTCTCTCCCTTGTTCTTCGGTTCGTTCCAGTTGAGGATCCAAAGCGAACATATTTAGCCAGTTTGGCATCACAATTGACTAAATATTCAGCCGAAAATAATTATTTGTATTTTCAACTTTCACTGAGCTGCTGACTTTGTTGACGCACCATAGACGACTGAATTCTACATTTTATATCCATTAATATAATCAAATAACAAAAAAGTTAATCCCTTGGAAATTCTTAATCGAAAACAATTCAATTAAAAATAAATAAACAAAAAAAAGCACGCAAACAAGTCCTCGGCCCTTTATTTGGTCACCGATTATCGTAAATGAGCAGGCAGTCTTATTCGTAGTATGAAAACAAATTTGCCAATAACTCATCCTTTGTAGCATGGTGGGCGCCCGAGGGTTGCGTTTAGACACCTAATTGCGCGATTCACCTTGGGTGAACTTTTTACATTTGTAGTACGAAACGGGTTGAGCTGGATTCTACTCGTAGAAAGATTGGTTAGTGCTACATTTAATATTTTTACATTATCCCGTGCTAACTGGGACGTCAAAAGAATCATAACTATCTGCTGTTTTTTCAGACATGACGTAGGAAGTGATTAAGACACTAGGGATCAATGAGAACAATTTGCCATGCAGTTGACTGATACATTTCTTACCAAATATTAACTATTTCGTCTACATTTTTGTTTCATAGATGTCATTTTTCCCTATTTCGCAAACACGTGGCACACGATTTAAATGCCTAACCATTAATCTAATCAATACTAACTTACTCAAGGCTCTTGTAGAATTGGCAAGGTGACGATAAACGTGCCTTTAAAGTTATAATTTCATAAGGTAACTTTTGAAGCCTGATAAAGATTCTTGAGCGAAGACAGACAACTGTTTTATTGTACCAACTTTCTGAAATTGTATGACTTGAATAGATGTTAAAAGGGAAAGGGAGAAGGGGCTTTTAGATTAGTCTCAGAATTATAAGAGATTTGAAATTATTTGAAGGAAGGAATCTTCTAGTATGTTAAAATACCTAAAACAACTAATTCCTATTTGTCTATTACGATAATCTAAAGAAATTACATATACATTAACATCCTTTAATCCCTTTCGTGGAGGATAGAACCTTAGAGACATGACTCGTACGTTCCTTTTTAGCCTAAATATTAGGGTTGTGATGTCATGTGGAACATTGGTGACAGTGACAGGTTGCTAGACCATCGCCCAATAGATTCTATTTACACGTCAGATTCATACGACATGCTGGGAAAATTAGCAGCTAGTTAGAATTCTTATTACGTAAAAGACTAGCTGGCGGCAACGTATGTATATGTTGAAAATAACTTCCATTGTACAAATCTCTGGTGAGAAACTTATACCAAGCCAAAGTTTCAATGAAAATACAACGTTAAGGGTGAAGTTAAGTTATAAATAGGTACCTGGTTAAATTAATTAATGATCAGTCGTAATTCTTTCGTAATGCTCTTACTTTTGGGTACAAATTCATTCGTAACCCACTGAACCTGAATCAATCAATGGATTTATAATTAAGATTAATAATGTACCGAACTCAAAACCATTCATTCAAAGTACACTTGGCGATTATTATTCCTTAGGAGTTTGTTTATCTTCACAATTAAGTTATATAGTATATCCACTTCGAAACCACTTCTCATCAGATAGTCAGCACCCAGAATGATAGTATTCCATATTATAGCCGTGTAGGAGCGCTAAGGTAAGCGTGTAAGCCTATTTTGAGTTAGGATTGGGACAGATGGGCATCCATGATCTACGCCTACCCATTTACAGCGAAAAGATCGTGATGTGTATGTAGTACAAAACACCAAAAGGTTATATGTAAATATAAATGTTTATTAATTCCAAAAAATTTCCATTACTTTATGCTTTGCCTTTAGCTGAGGCTTGATCTCAGAACCTTATCAAACCAAAACAACATCTTATTTATTTGCGTATTCTTTTCAACAGTTACCATATCGTAGTGATGTACGATCAACACTCGCATCGTACTGCCGAGTCGTTTTGTTTTCGATTCTTGTTATGAAAAAATAACCGGTGAGATTGGCAATCTGCTGTTGACTCGCTACATGCCTGCGCTTCCTGGCTCGATATCGATCAAATGTCGACATACGCGATTCCGAGATGCACATCTCTATTTTCATCTTGCGTCTTTTAAGTAAATGATATGTTGTATAGAAAATGTTTGTATGATAGATTAGGTTGTAAATAGATTGATAAGAAGCTGTTTTTATCCCAGCATGTCGTATGAAGTGACTTATGGGGCTAATGGTCAGTTAAATAATTATTACACGATCTCACCAAAATACAAAAAATATAAACACGTTCAAGACCAGAAACCCTTGCGGAGCAATCAGTGGTTCAGGTTTCCATCTCCGCAATTGCGGAGGTAGTAATTCTATAGTAACCCACGTGTTGACCAAGTATTCAGTACCCAATGTGACAGGTAGTAAACCATCTTATCAAGCATCTTATCGCTAACTATTTCCTGTTCGGGGAACAGGTAGGTTTCCTCACGATGTTTTCCCTTACCGTAATATTCGGTGTATTTAGCAAATATATTTTTATTTCGAAATGTATATAGAAATTCATTTCCATTGGTACATGCTCAAGCTGGATTTGACCACTGTACCCACTGGTAAAGAGTCAAGTCCCAAACAACTGGGCTACATAAAAATAATATTTTACATATTAACAATTAATTGAACATACTTCTAACTTTATGAAACTGAAGTTCAACATATCATTTATTCAAGGACTAAGTTCTAAGTAAAAACAACATAGATTCTGTATATTTATTCATTTTATTATGACACATTTTGCCTTACACATCACTATCTATTCTCGTGTTCTATCACAGGATGTGTGCATATATATTTCACATAGAATAGATATCACACAATCTCAACCCTAATAACACCTTATTTGTACAATACAAATGTTTAACCCTTTCAGTAAAAATATTACAATAATTTGAGCAAAACGGCAAGACTTTTTGAACATCTCCAAAATAAATTAAAGTATTAACATAAACGAAGTTCAGATGAATATTTGACTATTCTACTACCCATTAGTAGTAAAACTATCTAAATTATAAATCACACCGCATAAATACAATTCTACGATTATTTTAATGACTATAACTAACGATATCTATGGGTAATAATTGTCATGATTTGTGTTTTGTTAACATAAAAAACATTTTTGTTTATAAATTAAACAATTATTTAACAAGTTCAATTTCAATAGTTAAAAAAAAGTAAAAAACCATTACTTTATTTCTGATATTTGTGATTACCTATAACTTCATTAACCCAAACATATTAAATTTAAGCACGACCTGTCTTATCAAATTTATTACACTTTAAATAAATTTAAAACACATTGCACTAATAAATCGATATAATCAATAAATCAAACCTACTCTCAACACAATTTACACTTTACTATCTTAAAACCAAAACGTCTTAACTACCCCTTTTTGAATTTAATCAACAATATACTCAAAGTAAGGTACACAACAATCCAAATTCCAGTGGAAGCAAAGCCTGAATACACAGTAACAGTATGGATATCCCATCCTCTTTGCAACATGGACCGTAGTGACTCAGTAGATTTCGTCAATGGCAGGAAGTAGCTAATCCACTGTAGTACAGTATGCATGCCTTCTACAGGCCAAATAATTCCGCATAAAAGCACCATGGGTAGGAAAGAACCTAAGGCTAAGTAGGTTGCGGTCCTGTCCGTGTCACAAAGGCAGGAGACTACGAAACCTGTAAAAGGAAAAAGGCTTTAATTAAAGGTTGTCTTGTGTACTTTTTTGTGACCTCCGTGGCTCGCTTGGTTAACCAATTGAACGCAAATCGTGAGGGCCCGTGTATACTATATACGTTGACTTAAATTTAAACCCGAACGCTTAACACAAGACCTTAATAAACTCACCAAAAGGGCTAGTTCAATTGATATAATAGCATCCTGAATACTATTTTTATTAGTTTGGTTTGCTATAACTGAAGTAAAACGAATTTATTTAGCATAGTAATATGTAATTGAGGAACATGAAATAAGAATTTTGAGCACGTTGAAGAAAGCAAGTACTCGAGTTTTCACCTATTCCTTGGAATAAGGATAAAATGTGTAAAAAAATCTAGTCTTCTTTATGTAGGTACATCTAAAGCGCTTGTCAAGACCACTCCGTCAATTTTAATTGGAACTACGATCAATTATTTAACCATATAATTATCAATCAAAATTAAAAAGGTTGTTCCAATAAAAACTCAACAATGTCTTCCATAGTAACCTCTAATAAAAAATTAAGGTCACATTTTAAAAACAGTAACAGATATGCAAATAATAAGACTACACCTATCTAGTGGTTTTGATAGTAACCGCTATTTAGGTCTCCCTAGATTTATTTTCAGTCACAAACACCAATAATAGTCTTTGTGCATGATAGCTCAGAATATAGTTCTAATATAATATGTGCTTTGGTCTAGACTTTGCCTAGGTTATGAAGAAAACTGTCTAATAATACGTTATTTACAGGCCAACTTTATATGCAGAGATGTTAAGAAGTTATACATATTTATTTTAAACTTTAACTTGCTATTTTGTGAGACGTTAATGGAATGATTTGAAAAGTTATTTCATCTAGCATGGTTTTAAAATAAATACAATTAGCGCTATGTTATTGTTTTTTATATGAAAAATCTATCCCTTTAGTATCATAGTAAAACCATCACATAGTAAAAATAAGACAAAACGTACTACGAGAACGTATGTAAGTACAATGTTTGACCGCATCATAAAGGACCGATTAAAATTTATTTAAATATATCTTTACCTTTATGCATTAATGTTCAATAAACTACATTTATATATGTGTGTATAAAGAACGTATTCATGTCCCAAAATATACATTTAGTTCTGTTACATATGTACAATTGCTACAATATCTAAAATGGTGCCATAAAAATGCGCAGAATACATTTGCAAAGGTGTATTAATGTCAACAAAACGAAAGTGGTTTTTGACAAAAATAAGACTCTATAAAGGGTGTTTATCCCTCTATAGGGAAACGAAATGAGGAAAGTGTAAATGTACACTATACATACATAAATATACACGTCCTTTATTCCTTTTCAGGTTAACAGAACATTGGAGACTCGATATTTCTCCTAGGTCACTTTTTAGGATAAATATAAGGGTTGTGATGTCATATATAACATTGATTTGATTGATACTTGGGTGGCAACCCCATTACCCAATAGGTTAGGATTCTGTATACATGTATAACAAATTCGATATTTAGCAAATCTACATATATCTAGCTAGAACTGTGGCATATTCTCGCTAACTAGATTTACACAAAACATATACACACATATACATTAACGTCTTTTAATCCCTTTCGAGGTGTATAATATCTCTAAGGTCTCTTTTTAGCATAAATATTGGTGATGTAATGTCATATGTAACATTGGTGACAGATTGCTGCCTGTCGCGCAATACATTCTATTCACCCCTAGTAGCTTTGTATCCCCTATGACATATCGGAAAGAATGGCAGCTAGTCAACATTCTTCGTCAGACTAGAACGGAACTAGTAATTATTGTTATAGTATTCTACAATATGTATAACTAGCGACCCGCTCCGGCTTCGCACGGGTATAAAATATATAGCCTAATCCACTATTTAATGGATGTTATTACACACATAAACCTTCCTTTTGAATCACTCTATCTTTTAAAAAAACCGCATCAAAATCCGTTGCGTAGTTTCAAAGATTTAAGCATACAAAGGGACATAGGGACAGAGAAAGCGACTTTGTTTTATACTATGTAGTGAAATGTACTAGATAAGGCTCGACCTGTTTGCGTGTTCCATGCCCGATTTCTCGAGGGTCGCCTTGCGCTACCTGAGCTTTGAGGTTAGGTGTGTTGTATACGTTTGTTACTATTTTTAATACTATGCTATTTATTCCTTGTAATTAGTACGTCATCGAAAGGTTGCCTGTTAGGGTAAAATGTTTCTTTCTTACCAAAGGTCATCCCGCAGAGGCCAGTAAGCAGGGTCAGGAAAATGACCCAGCCCAGAGGCCCGTTCTGGGTCAGGTGGAAGAGCACGAAGCCGATGAAGAGTACCACCACCGACTGAACTATCATCACCAGCATCTGCACCAGGACGTGGGAGAACAGGATCTCTGTACCTGTAGAATGGATAATAAGTCGTAATGTGGGGGTTGATAGAAACTATGATAAAACTAACTCTATGTATGATAAACCTATCAAACATGCTGCTGAATGCATCATATTTGCTTTTACTGTTTACATATACATTCACGTCGTTCAATCCCTTTCAGGGTGGATAGAATCTCGAATATATAACATCTTCTAGGTCAATTTTTAGCTTACCTTTTGACTTATTCACCATTTATGCCGAGAAGGCACATATTTACGAACTAACCTATTGCTGGATAGGCTAATTATGCTTATACTATATAGCAAATACTTAGCTGAGTATTAGTCTCGGATGTTCCATAATACTAGTAGTTGAATAAATATAGTTTTGAGCAGATACATTCCTTAATCATATATAAGTAGAAATAATCTTACCTGTGATTCCTGACACCAAAGACCTTTCCAGAATGCCTTCGTTTCTCTCAGCCAACATGGCTCCAGAGGTAAGCGCCACAGCCAAGAAGAATATGATTCTGTAAACATACAGAACCAATTAGATATCCTACAAATACATATATAGTTTAAATTTAGGCACATGCAGGATAACTGGGACCACAAAAAACACTTCCGACATCGTCAAAGATTTGAGTGTTTCTCTTCGCATTTTATTTCTATCTATTGTCACCTAGAACTCACGTATTAACCAGATGAGCAGTTCATAATGAGACAAGAACCATGCCACCAATGCAAGGATTGACTATCATATCAGTTGAAAAGAATAGGTATATTTTCCGTGAACGAAATTAATAATGGTAATAAAAACAAGCATATTATATATATATATATATATATATATATATATTAATGTATTATAGATATTTTAATGTATTCCTTGCTATGGAATACATTAAAATTTAAAAATTAAAAAAAAAAATATCTATAAGTTCACCAAAATCAGAGGTGACTTAAAGACGAAAGTTTCCATAACTGCCCAATAGAATAGCCGTCATTACCAGTAATCTTTTTCTCATACCCTCAACTAAGGCAAAAGATTTGGAACTTTTTGTCAAGTGATCTTGAAGAAAAACTATATACTTAATGTAAGCAAAAGTTGGATATGAAAACACTTTGCAGGATTTCTACCTTGTTTATTATACCTGCTTGAAATTTTCTGTTTATTATTTTAACAATGTAAAAAATTCCACTTATATTTTATACTAACGAACTATAAATGCTACTGATATTTAGGTTTACTATAAAATATTCATAGATGACAAAGTACGGTTGTTTTATGTTGGTAGTTTTTAGAACCATTTAAAAAATATATAGTTAGTAGTATGTTAAAATATTGTTCATTCAATTACTTAACTTTCTAGTTTTAAATCACTTAAAAAATTTCATAATATTAAAGCATACTAACAATATCGATTATTTAATTACTTACGTTAATATAACCCCGGGTCCAGCGAAGTCCGTGAAGTTTGGAACTCTGATACCATAGATAGGGTCGTGGAACTACAACAAAATAATCATTAAATATTACTTAGTCAATCATAGAGATATATAATATATACCTGTTAGCTTTGTAACACCCGAAACACTAAGTAATTATTCAGATATTAGTTTTAAGTGAAAATTATTGACACTTTTTTACAAGAGTATTTTTTAATACAATCATTAATAAATTAGTGGCTTCCCTATCCAAAAGTGTATATCCATTGGTATTATACATAGTTATTAAACTGTAAGATTTTCCTTATTAATTGAGTATTAGATGACACTTTATACCAAAACTATTTTCTACCAATCCATGCTTCTACTTTAACATTTTTACGACTTTCAATGACCACTATCTTAACAAATAGAACTGAATAGTCAGTTAATACATATCTAATACTAGCGACCCGCTCCGGCTTCGCACAAGTATAAAATATATAGCCTACTCCACTATTTACTGGATGTTATTATACATATAAAACCTTCCTCTTGAATCACTGTATCTATTAAAAATAATCTGCATCAAAATCCGTTGCGTGATTTCAAAGATTTCAGCATACAAAGGGATATAGGGACAGAGAAAGCGACTTTGTTTTATACTATGTAGTGATGAATGAAATGCCTATTGAATGAAACTTACATAAACAGGAATGGAGAGCAGTCGTTTGGGCAGGTCGCACACTTCACTCATGTGTTCCGAAGCCTCCATAAAGGATAGTTGCAGGTCGCGGTTCAACATCCATTCCACTTGTTTATCTGTTAATAAGAATATATTAAATATGTATAAAAGCCTTCTATATTAGGGTGGTTAGATGTATAACAACAATAATTAAAGGACCGAAGAGCACTAAATGATAATCGCGATTATGTATGAGTCTTAGTACACATAGAAATAGAAGAACAGCAATCAAAGTGATTGGTGCTGCAACATAAAAAATACAGTGTACAGACGATAGGTATAAAAATTCGAGAATTGAAACGGCCTCTTCGTTTTTATTCTCCATACAATTACTTGGCAATTCAATTCGTTACCAAAAGAAAGAATACACGTTGTTTACTTCTTAATAAAAAACATTTGCAAAAATCATGTCATAATTATTGAACCCGAAACCTGCTAATTCACTCTACTTATAAATTCTACTATTGAGTTATAGCTTTACACTAAGTTAACTACACTGATGTGCAAAACAGAAGAACATGTATGAGAAGGTTAATATGTGTGAGTGAAGCAAGAAAGATTTGTCACCCGTTCCAGGTGGCGATCAAAGTCTCCGCCTATCCCGTAGGGGAAGTAGAGGCGTGAACATATGTATATATACTCTCCCGAGATACAGTCAACAGACTAGTTTAGGAGAGCACTGCCCATTTTTGTAACTAGTTTAAGATTTTTGTGAAATAAACTTTTTGAAACTCTACAAAATCACCCTTAGTCACCTCCCCAATCGCCTTACCAGTATCATCCATATGCACTTGAATCTCGGACATCATGACGGAAGCTTCATCAGCGTTTCTGGGGTCTCGCATCCTCTCTTGCAGGCTTACGGAGAAGTTCGCAGGGAAGACAAGGACAGCACGAGCCTTGCCTCTAGCTGCTGCTTCCATTGCGTATTTTTCACTTGTATATGGGACCTGTAAGTTTAAGGGGTGATGTAGGTTTTGGGGTGGATAGAGATTTGAATTGACACGTGCTTGAGAAGTAGTGTCAGAGGTTGAGTAACTATCGAGACTTGATGATAGAGAAGAAACAACCTTTACACAAGAAACTATTATCTTTCATACTTTAAACTTATTCTGCCATCATCATAGATAATAAATACTTGTTTTGAGAATATACCTGGTTTGCGCTCGTTATTTTTATCACAATAACATCCGCGTTCTGTGCCTTCCCTTTTTATCGGAATGGACAACACCTTGGCGACTTATTATAGTTTTAGACACTCATACATTAGTATCAGAGTTTATATAAAAATTTATATAAGTTCCATTAACACTCCCTTGTTCTTCTTCTACAAAATGCCAGAACGAAAATCCAACTACTTAGCCCAACAAAATAGTGCAACATACATACATACACATCACGCCTGATTCCCTGTAGAGGCAGACATCGCGGATCCCCATTTGTCCCGATCCTGACATATCACTTTCGTTTCATTGACACTCATACAACTCCTCAAACACACTCAGCGGTTATAGGTACACCTAACTTCACCTTTTTCAATGTAGCGTCTATCTGACTGTTATATGTCTTATTAGGCCGGCCCCTACGTAACTGCCCTTCCACTTCACTCATATATATTCCTTTTGTCAATCTGCTATCAATCATCCGCATAACATGTCCAAACCATCGAAGCATGCTCGTTTCAATCAAAATAAAAAACTCACCAAATTATTCTGCCGTTTCGACAAGAAATCCAGGTATCGACACGAAAACCGCTTGAGATGCCATTCATAAGTTTCAGGGTCCATAGGGCAGGCGTTCTTGTCGTAGGTGCAGGGTTCCAAAGTGTTGTTGGGTCCGAGTTCATAGTTGACTACTGCTATGGGTAGTCCTTCGGGGTAGTGGCCGATGGCGAGGCAGAAGAGGACCATTTGGGATATCGGTAGGAGAAGAATGAAGGCTAGAAGGCTGAAATGAAGGTTTTAGGTTAGAATTAGAGTTGTACATTCATTTATAATTGTTGCAAGTTGTAATAAAAATACATTCACGAAATGCATCAAATACTACGGTGAAAGAAAAAATCGTGATGAAACCAATCTGTTCCCCGAACGGGCTAACCTAACCAATCTGTTCGCCGAACTATTAAAATTACATTGCACTAATATGGAATAGTAATATTATATATTATTCGACTCCAATCACAAGTCGGGAATAAAGGCAACTAGTTTGCTCTATTTAGAAACGAACAATAGCACGAGAATGAACATCCTTTTTTATATTGTAAATATAATTAATTTTACATATATGTTTGCCACGCGCACTAAATAAGCAAAATAAAACCAACCGTAACATAACATATATTTTACAATCAATCAGTCTATAGCAGTCCACTGCTAAACGTTGGCCTCATCCAACCACTACGAACACTTACATAAAGTAACCCTAATATTTTCTTTACTTCAATCTTAATTAACTCACCCATAGTTCCGGAACAGACTGAAGAAGTTCTTCCATATCAGGGCCTTCATATGATGCCACTTCATCGGCTTGATCCTTTCCAAGCAGCCTTCCGGCGGTTCATCATCCGGTGGAATAGCTTCCACGGTGGGGCTGAGGTCAGGAGTTACCACCACCCTTCCCTTGCTACTCATGGAGACGTTGTCACCGAATTCGCCGGAGATTTCCCCGATTTCCGCCTCTTCTAGGTCGATGGCTGACGGGTCCTGGATTAGGATTATGTTGTTATTAGAGTGTTATTGTAGGACGTTATTACTAGATTGAACTAGCCCCTTGCTAAGTACATTTAAGACTTGTGTTAATGATACTAGGCGACGTATATTTAAGAAATATATATATATATATATATATAGATAAATACATATAAAGCACATATAATCAACGACCAGTCTGAAAAGCAGAAGGAAAGGGTAGTTCTTAACTCTGCCTCCACCGGGAATCGAACCTGGGACCTCACGATTAGCGATCAGGCGTCTAACCGATCGCGCCACGGAGGTCGTCAAATAACTAATGTGTGTAAACTAATTGTTAACACGGTATAAGTGGTTAAATGGCCACATCGAATCCATACGTACCTACATACATACACATCACGCCTGATTCCCTGTAGAGGGGTAGGCAGAGATCACGGATCCCCATTTGTCCCGATCCTGACATACCACTTTCGCTTCATTGGCACTCATATTTCTTCTCATACACACTCGGCGGTTATAGCTCCTAACGCCACCCTTTTTCAATATAGGTCATTGAATCCACCACCATTATAATATTATAATTACGTTAAGGTAAGCATCATTTGGATTATTAAGATCATACACAAAAATGCATATACAAATTCGTATTGCAGTTTTTTGTACGAGCACTAAAAAATTCGAAAATAGATTTTTCTTAAATTGACCGTAAACGTTTTCTACGTTTTATATAGATATAAATAAATTTTTTTTTCATGTACTTGTCAGCTTAAACTAATGGAATATTGCCTAAGGTTAAGGAAAACATCGTGACGACACCTACACATTCCTTGAAATATAAAATGAAGTTTCTCAGAAAATAATAACCTTTGATAAAAATATTAATGCTGCCTTGTTTCCGACACTCCTTAAACTATTTTAAGTCAGTGATAATTTATTTCACTTGCTACCACAATATAAAGTGTTTTAAGAACACTAAAATATTATAAGTAAACCAACTTAGAGATTAATACTACGATTGCTTTCTTTGTGCGAATTATTTGCTACATTGCCTATATTTGCCACCAAACGCTTATTATTATTAAGTGAAGTTTTTCTTTTAGGCCCTTGGGAGATTAAGAATTGAGTGCGTATTTTTTAACTATGCATAGTTATGGTTAGGTTAGGGCGGTTACTTAGTTACTTAAGGGTCGGCCCAATAATATATGACAGTCCAATAGATAGCATCTTGAAGGGTGAAATTAGGAGTACCTCCTGATAACATAACTGCCGAGTGTGTATGAAGAGATGTATGGACGTTAATGAAAATGGAGTAGTTTGTCAGGATCGATACAAAATGACTCTTTTCCACTGTTAAGAAAGGGGCGTGCTATAAACGCATGTCTGTATACGTATGTATGTATGTCACGACCATGAACCCAATTGCAAAGGTAGTAATTCTAAGCTCGAACCCACGTGTAGACCAAATAGTCTGCACTCAATGTGACAGGTCATATAATAACCCAAAACCCCTTACCGGAACGGCTGGCAGTTCCACCTTCTCAATGACGTCAGCCAGGATGGAAGACCGCCTCCTCTTCCCCATATTCTGGAGCACGGACAGCTTCAGGAAGACGTCTTCCAAACTCTCTGCCTGGTACCGACGGATCAGCTCATCTGGGCATTCCTCAGCCAGGAACCTTCCACCACGCATCAGACCGATCTGGTGCAACAAGAGTATAGAATTGTATAATTGTAGAAGATCATGAGATAAAAAGGAGGTACATGTACACACATATGCATTCACGTCCTTTAAACCCTTATAGGTTGGATAGAAACTTGGAGATATAATAACTCATAGGTATTTCAGCATGGATAATAAGGGTTGCGATATCCTAATGGAGTATTGGTGACAAGTTGTTATACAGCCCATTGCCCAATAGATTATATTTAGTCCCTTAGACGCCTCCTACGACATACCGGGAAAAACGGCAGTTAGTTAGTTTTCTTTTTACGTCCTAGACTAGCACAGAATAAAGAGAGTACGTGAAACTAAATGTAAGTTTATGTTCGTACGATTCGTATGCCTATATTTGTGACAGTTATGGTTTAAAGTATCATCGAATCAATTTTTTAACAAATAATATCTAATGTCAACAACAACTTTCATGCATTATAAAATGTATCAACTTAAATTATTATTGTTACAATATTAAGCACGTAAACTAGAACTTTTCACTTCTAACCATGACATTAAATATGTACATTCACACCTAGAATAGCTTTAAAACTTTTTCGTAACTCTTACAAACCCACATTTTGCAAGTCATGCTACGTATACAAACTATTTGTTTCCTATCATTACGTCATCAACTTACGATGTTTGCTTGTTTCGTCTCATCAATGTAGTGCGTCGTAATTATGACAGTGGTGCGGCGATCTTTCGTGATATCCACCAAATGGTCCCAGATACTGTAAAAACGACGATTATTAAAAAAAATGAATAAAAATAATGTATAGAAAAGTTAATTTTATCATAACCCTTCTTAATACAAGGCATGTCAAGTGTAATTAAAGATTGTTGTTACATTATGTTCAGGGTTATAATTTATTGAATTGATTATAATTTATTTAATAAATATTATGAGGTCCTTACTATTTAGTGAAACGTGGCATTGAAATGGCCAAAATGCTTTGTAGATACAACGGTAATCCTTAATCTATAAAATAGTGTGTTCAAATACTATTTTTCAGACTATAATTTTTTGTAAGAGTTACATTATTATAATCGTTATAAATTCATATTACTTACATACATACAACTTCCGTTTGCCTGTAGAGGGCTAGGCAGAGATCACGGATTCGCTTATCGACATACCCCTGCTCCTCATACACACTCGGCATTTATAGGGAACTTTTAACCTTTTCTTATATTCTTAGACTTTATTTAACACCTCAAACCCCTTAGTTACCTCTGTCGCAGCACAGGGTCGACTCCCACAGTCGGTTCGTCCAGGATCAGTAACTCCGGATCATGGATGAGGGCTGCTGCAAGCGACACTCGCCTCTGCTGCCCTCCAGATAAGTTCTTTACTTGCCTGTAACAAGAAGAAATTAAGATTAGTTTGGCCATTCAGCGTAGAAATGCTGCCAGCATTTCGGGCACTTTCCCTGCTGGCAGTGATTTTGCTCAAATATTTTATTTATAGTTTTATTATTATTATATTTAGGTAAGTTTAAATTTTAGTGTGAACAAGTTTGCCTATTTGTACATATTGACTAAATACTATATACATTGATAAGTACGTATAATAATATATGCATTAATGTCCTTTGAACACTGTCAAAGTATACATAACGTTCGACATACTCATGTAATATCACCTCTGTCACTTTTTGTAAGATTATCGGGAGATTATGAAATTGATTTTAAATAATGATAACAGGGTACTAGCTTATCATTCAATAAATTCCATTGCCCCTAGTCCTATAGTAGCCTTCTACAACATGCCATCATGAAAGACAGCTAGATAGCATTATTTTACGTCCCAGATCAGCACGAGACAAAAAGCAACTGATTATAAACTGACTAAGTACTAGATCAACATAGATCTATAATCTTTAGGCTTTCTCTCAAACTGTTATCTATTTTCTATAAATTCGTTCAAACATTGGTTAGGTTTAGGTCTTAGGCGAAAATAAACCCTAACGTTAGTGTTCGTGCGCTATCGCCTACACACGTCTAGACATTTCTTAAAACTTTAATTTGCCAAGATAACCGACCTGAGCGAAATAAATTTGCTCGGGTCGCTTTCGGTGTAGTTCGTATTAATAGATTTAAGAGGTGACTAAAGGGCGATAGGATAAAAAGTTATTTTTAAACACTCGCGATTTATGCTCATTTTATTTACTATGAGAGGCAAAAAATAAAGGTAATCAGATATCTTTATTAATTTATCGTGATATGACCCGGTCTCTCATCGTAAATAAGGTAGACTAAATAGTTGAGTAATTGGTATGAAATTAGTTAGGGGAAAAAAATAATTAATTTACTTATGATCAATATTGGAAATGTAACTTTAGAAAAGATTTCAATCTGATAACTAGAAAGAATCCTAATAAGAATAATCGTAAAGAAAATAATTTCAAAAAGTATTGCTTACATTTCCAATTTTAGGAAAGGAAATCAATTTTAGGAAGCCTACCAATCTTTTATATAGTTATCAGTATCTACAGTGCTGAATTGAGTATCTATCAAGTGACTTATTAATGAATTTAGAGCCTTCGGTTTATAATAAGCTAATTCTAAACTTCTGTCGTATTAAATTATACAACAAATATAAATCTTACAAATACGTAAATACTAATTCTTGCAAGTACTTGTCAAACATACAGAAATCTGTCATAATATTCTACTCCAAACAAAACTAAAATATTTCATATTCCTTAAAAATCCTTTTCAACTCAACTACAAAACCGTATGGAAACCTGACTTTCCAGCCAACTCAGAACAAAAGTTTAAGTTGAACTTTTCTTTACGGATTAAGTTGCTTTAAGCCCTCCGTTCATTCCACTTTAGAAGCTAAACGAGCTTCTAGAGAAAAGTAAAAGCTCTCCTTCAGGCTAATGCCTACTCAGAAACATACGCTCAATTTTATTGCCTGTCATATGTTTGGGACAAAGAATTTCTGCAGTCGTCTATGGTTCGTCAACAAAGTTAGCAGCTCAGTGAAAGTTGAAAATACAAATTATGATTTTCGGCTGAATATTTAGCCAGTTGAGATGCCATATTGGCTAAATATGTTTGCTTTGGGATTATATTTGGATCCTCAACTGGAACGAACCGAAGAACAAGGAAGAGAAGAATGGGAGCTTCGATTTCGTTTTTCTTCGGTTGTAGCGGCTGGCGGCGTTGGTGTAACCATTGCGATGGAATAACAAGTGCAAACGCCTTGGCATCAGTGTTTGTACTTCAGCCGACATAACCTTAGTGGTGAAAGGCTTAATTAAAAATTAAAAAAAAAGAATTTCTGTCTGTTTTATGTTTGTACATATATCCAAGGTACTCTAAAGTTTTGCCTAACGCAGCCAAATTATTCTCAAATTGCCTAACGTATAATATTTTATACCTCCATAAATACTCGTACTTTCAATTCCTTTAATCCCTTTTAGATTAAGATTACTTTTTTACTTCATATCGAGGTCATGATTACTTTTACATGGAACATATGTTCACAATAGATACATTACACGAGTATATAAGTCGCATCCATACACCATCTTACCTCGATGGATTAGGCAGCTGCAGCAGCTTGATGAGGAAGTCGATCCTCTCCTCCACATCCTTAGTGGTCATGCCAGCTATCCAGCCGAAGTAGATCATGGTCTCCCGGATGGAGAACTCTCCGAACAGGGCAATTTCCTGAAAGAAACGACGCAAATTCAATCAGTATTGGGTAGAGCAATTATTGGAATACGTGTGAGTAACATACATTTACTTTCACGTTCGTTTATAACTTTCGGGGTGGACAAAACCTTGGATAAACGTTACAGTTCTTGGTCACTCATTGGCATAATATTAGGGTTGTTATGTATGGGAAATTGAAGACTGGTTGCTAGCCCATCGCCCAATAGACTCCATATACCCCTAATCCCTAAGTCGGCTCCTAGGACAGTCGGTTAGAACGGCAGCTAGTTAAAATTCTATTTTTGTCCCAGAGTAGAAAGGAAATTATTAGTACATTACAGTAAAAGTACAAATTACCTATATTAAACTCTTCTCTTATTAATATAACACAATTATTTATTACATCTTCTAAGATACTGTCTACCCCTTAATCGATTATGAACGTAAGCATACCTGTATAAACAATATTACCATTCTTTGATTGTATTATGCATGAGCCAAAATTGCTTTGTCATGTCTTTATTACGAGATAAAATGATGTACTTGAACATCTGCGTTTTGAGGAAAATTATATACTGTACAATGCGCATATACACATGTTTAGTAAACTTTCTACTAAATGGCTAAAAACGAAATATGTTCTGCTTTAAATGAAGGTTGCGCTATGAAGGTATTTCTATGTATTCATATTTCGCCTCCTTTCAACAGCATCACAAGCGAAGTAAGTGTTCATGCATTTCTGTATATATCAAATTGATGCATGACTTATAAATTAGGAAACGAGCGTGACTCTTGTTTGTTCTTATATATTTATATTGATTAAATTTTTATAAAGTTTTTTAACTGTAAAAGTTCATTCAATTAACGCTTAATTAAAGCAAAACAGTGTAATTCATATTGTGAGTCACGTGATCCGTAAATGTTTTAAACACACTTTATAAGACAGGAACGAATATTTTAGCTTATTAAAAATTCACAGATGTCACTAGTTTTCTTATTTGTCCACTCAAGATGTTTATGCCTCATCAGTATTAGTATAAAAATATTACTTATTGTCATATAAAGTTCATATTTTACAAATTAATTTGAGCACTTTTTCTTGTTTTTATCATTCCTTACGAATTTCTATAACCTATACAAACTACTTTTCCTTAAGACAACTTCACAGTCCGCACTAAACACCACACTTGCTCAACACTAAACGCAGCATAATCGTGCGATTGGCAATTTATCATCGCGTGATGTCCACCGTCGTTATTTTAATGTTATTGTTGTTTGATGCTGATTCCAATGTTCAATCAAAGGTCACTACCAGGGCCCTATTGTAATGCTAATCTGTTACATTCCTAGAAAATTCCTCAATCACTTTTTATGGTATTTTTATCGCCATCCTATAGTCTGGAACTTACCAGCTGATACCTTGCGTGACGTTAGAATTGTTATGAATAATAATATTGTAGGACACTATTACAGTAACTGAACTAGCCCTTTGCTGAGTACATTTAAGATTCTGTTACTTATATATTAATGAAATATTGCTCATTATAGATCTAATCTGACTCTGTCTACACCGCAAATCGAACACTGAACCTCACACTAAACGCTAAAGAATTGAGGTGCTACGTTCGTGTCACGGAGGTCGTCATTAATTTTGACTGTTTAAGTTTGTTCTCAACTCACTACCTATTACCCACTCACTACCCTACATCAAAGTTGAGTGTCAACTGTGTCCGAGATTGTTTATACAACGTTCTGCCATGTCTTTGCGAGTTATGTTTATTATATCAAATGCGTATCCTGGATTTATTTGGCCATGACTTTAAATATCACCTGATAATGTTTGACCATTACTTATTACTTATTTGATGGTGCACACTCAACTTCTGACTACCCCGAAAGGGTTGTACCGTCGTGAATGCATATGTACATGTACCTATTATACGCAAACTTGTTTATTATTCTACGTTGTCTCTAAAACATCTGTTTATTTTATTTCAGAAAGAGAGAACTTACCTACCAAACTAATAATTTAATTACCTTTGTATCATACTATATGGAACGTAAAAAGAATGCTAACTATCTGACATTATTCCCCTTCGTAGGAGGCGACTAAGTGACTAGCGATAAATGGAATCTATTATCACCAATGTTGTATAATATAACATCACATCCCTATCATTTAAGCCTAAAAATAGACCTCGAATTATATGTCCAAGATTCTGACCATCCAAACAAGATTCAAAATTTGAATATATATAGAACTTACCTGTGGCATATACCCAATCCTGGGTCCTGGGACTCCACTGCCAGGACTACCAGGGCGACCTCCCAGCACCCAGATCTCGCCAGCATTCAACCTCCTTCGTCCCACGATGCACGAGAGAAGCGTGGTCTTCCCACATCCAGAAGCTCCGAGAAGACCGTATCTGGAAGCAAAATAATGTTCTTCAACATATGTATATCACTACATAGTATAAAACAAAGTCGCTTTCTCTGTCCCTATGTCCCGTTGTATGCTTAAATCTTTGAAACTACGCAACGGATTTTGATGCGGTTTTTTTTAATAGATAGAGTGATTCAAGAGGAAGGTATATTTTATTATGTATATTAACATCCATTATACAGGGTGGCGCATTCAAAACGGTCAGTATAGGAAAGTCTGAAACTATAAGAGATACGGAGATTTGTTCCTAGGAACCATGTCATCGATTTTGATAAAAAGAAAAACTGCATTCATACTTTCTTTGAAAAAACAACTGTATCCAGTACGGGAATCGAACCCGGTTCCTTTGAAAAAATAAATTGGCCCTTTTCACTTTTTCTTTTTAAATATCGATTGTGTAGGTCTTAAGCTGTAAATGTCTCTATGAAACATGGGGTCGTAAATGAATAAAATGTATTGTTTTGGCATACTTTAGTTTATCATAGTAGTTTACATAGAGTACCCGCCACATAAGGTGGCAGTAGCCAAACTTGGAACTAAATTTGACGTTTCCGCCATTGCGTGTTATTTTGTATGAAAGGTAAATTTAGTATTACCAGCGTTGTGTTTTTTGCCCACTCTTTGTAATTTTTATGTTTGTTAAGGGTGATTATAATAAATTGATTTCTGGAGTTTCTTGTTAGTTCTTCTCCAAGGGTCTCCGCTGAACTTCTTCTTCTCAATCGTTACGCTCTTATCAGAGCGGTCGTGGTCTTCATGACGTGGCATCTTGAGCAGCCGAAATGGTTGGTGAACTAACCTCGGTATATAAATAGTTTTTTTACATACATACATACACATCACGCCTGATTCCCTGTAGAGGGGTAGGCAGAGATCACGGATCCCCATTTGTCCCGATCCTGACAGACCACTTTCGCTTCATTGACATTCATACATTCTCTAATACACTCTCGGCGGTTATAGGTACTCCTAACGTCACCTTTTTTCAATATAGCGTCTATCTGACTGTTACATATATGTCTTATTAGGCCGGCCCCTACGTAACCGCCCTTCCACTTCACTCATATATATTCCTTTTGTCAATATATAGTTTTTTTAATTTGTACTTAGATCATAAAATAACTTTCAAAGAGAGCTTATGATAGGGCCTATTTTGAATAAAAATATTTTGACTTTTGACTTTGGTATATTAATTTGTTTTATTTGAGTTTATAGCTCTGCAACCAAAGATCGTTACAAATGAAACCTCAATATAATGTATCGAGCCGTATGGCACAGTGAGTGCTAGTTTTGGCATGTTTACTGGCAACACTGGATTACGCGACTGTGGCGACGCCTCCAACTGCCACCTTATGTGGCGGGTACTCTACACCGGAACAATATTCAACAGACATGTAAAATTGTCTCTATGGCTGTTTGTAGTTTTGTACTTCCTTACTTGTTACATACACCATATCATGTGGCATTAGCATTGCATTAATCCTTTAAGGAGGTTTTGTTATCTACAGTAATCAAAAACTAACAATCTATTGAAAAGTCCACTTAAAGTGACGTGTTAAACCATATTAGTTTATTAATATTAATACGTTAAGGACGAATTTTACAAAACAAGCTATGACACCATTGAAGACCTAAAAGTAGCAATAACAGTAAAGTCAAATGTAACGCAAATTTACCACATGAAAATACAAAATTCAATAGTAAGATCGTTACCTAAACGTGTTGAATATTGTATTGAAAACAACGGTGGTCACTTAGAAAACCTACTATGATAAACTAAAGTATGCCAAAACAATACATTTTATTCATTTACGACCCCATGTTTCATAGAGACATTTACAGCTTAAGACCTACACAATCGATATTTAAAAAGAAAAAGTGAAAAGGGCCAATTTATTTTTTCAAAGCAACCGGGTTCGATTCCCATACTGGATACAGTTGTTTTTTTCAAAGAAAGTATGAATGCAGTTTTTCTTTTTATCAAAATTGGTGACATGGTTCCTAAGAACAAATCTACGTATCTCTTATAGTTTCAGACTTTCTCATACTGACCGTTTTGAATGTGCCACCCTGTATAGTGGAGTAGGCTATATATTTTATACCCGTGCAATTCGGAGCGGGTCGCTAGTGTTTATCATATTTTAGGCCCACAGTGAGATAGACTTATTCCAAAGAGTGGTTAGAAGTACCGATAACCTCCAAGTGTGTATAAGTGAATGATGAGAAAGTGAGGATCAGGGGAAATGATGATCCGTGATCTTTGTAGTAAGACGAGTGGGATTTGTATGTAAGTATTCTCAATAAATAAAGTATCCTGAATGCAAAAAATATAAATATAATACAAAAATATTAAGTAATTACTTAAAAATCTACATAATCTTTTGTTTACATATATTATCTCTAATCTAGTCTCTCGTTAGACTAAGAATTATACATATAGCATGATTCTCAACCTAGAAGAATATTTGTTTTGCTGTCAATAATACTTGTAATTGACGCGAACCAATAAATTAACTATGTGGCATCATGAATTTTCCAAATTCTAGGTTACTTCCTAGCGTATCATCGTACAGATTCGTACAATCCCTAATTTAGTATATTTAGAATCGCACTAAAAGAAAAGCAACCAGGCAGCAAAAGGTAAGCCTGTCTTTGCTCACTTTGAGCAAAGCGTCTCTTCAATGCGACGGCTTATTTAAAAACGTTTAAGAGTCCGCTTTTTGAATAATTCAAAACGAAATATGTTCGTTTTTAACTTGGTTCCTTATGATTTAAAGATAATATTTTCTTATTTATTTATACGTATACCTAACTAATTCTATCATAACAGGACTGGATGAGTACTGCAGTAGAGAAAGAAATTTGTTTCATTAAAAAATAATAGAACATGATTACTTCCAGTCAACTAGTCCTTTGATATGTAATTTTTAGACTTGTGTTAAGGTTACTTGTAACAAGGGGATTATATGGTTTTCATATATTAGATAAAAGTAAAATATGTATTAAAGTTAACCCAGCAAACATTAAGTTTCGTTTAAAAGAAAGTAAGAATTAAAGCTCGGGATACGTTACAGAGACAAGACAATTACGAGACAATCGATCGTCACCTGGTACGCTACTGAAATCTCTCTTGCTTCACTCACGCCCATTAACCTTCTCATACATACTCTTGTCTTATTCTCACTACGTACACCCAACTTGAGAAGAATGTCTGCAATTTGATCTGTACAAGTTGTACGCGGTCTTCACCATCCAACTCTACCTTCCACTTAGGTTTATAGATTCATTTTGTAATCCTCCTTTCGTCCATCCGCTCAATATGTGTCCAAACCACCTTAACATACAAAGACAAACTCGTTCACGACCATTAACCCTTGCGGGGTAATCAGAGGTTCAGGTGTCCGTCTCCACAATTGCGAAGGTACTTTACATATCTTTCTATAAATACACGATAATCCTAATATAAATCAATAACATTCTTTTCAATATAAATAGAAATGTCCTATCATAATTAGTAAGCGACCCTTAAGTACTAATCATTAGAAGAAACGATTGTTTGATCTTCAGTTTAATTAACAAGGTACTTTTTTAATTGCACCATTATTGTTACTTTCATGAGTCATTGCATTATATAACATTGTTGATGTTTTAGTCCAGTGCTGTTATGTTATTTATTTATTTATATCCTCACTTGTTATATCTATTTTTACTGTTATTTAATAGGGTGGTAAATTGTGGTGGTTTGGTATAAATTTTATGGGAAAAAAGATATTCCATTTGGAGATATAAGATCTTTTGATTGTTTACAGGGGATACAAAATACATACTAAAAGGTTTTACTTAATATGGAAGACTATTCTATTCTTATAGAGAATATACGACTATTGATTAATTTAAAGGGAAAGATTAGTATAACAATTAAATAAATTTATTATGTAATGGAACGAAATATTGTAGTAGCAATAAAACTACAAATTCTAAACTACCAAAATCTTTTGTTTTAACCTTTTAGTTACATTCATATCTCATAAATTATACAACAGAACTAAATGGCCAAAAACTAACCAATAATCCAAAATTTATGAACAACTCGTTCGTTCTAAGTTAATATTATGTTCTCTAAAGAACAATGTAAGTCTTAGAAAGGAAGCCATAACATTTATTGCGTCATTTTTATTGTCCTCAGATATTATTAATCATGATAAAATATTACTTCAACGGGTAATTAACTTGGATAATCTCGTTTGTTTTCAATGAGAGTTACAGTTGTTTTATAAATAACTAGGATTGTAACTAAAGGACTAGGGGTCAATGAAAACTATAGGGAGATGGAGTAACATATTGACGTCAATATTCTATGTACGTAAATGATTTCACAACTCCAAAATGATGAGAATGAGATTTAATGTTTCAGAATCTGTATCCGCCATTAAAAGAATTAAGAGACGAGAATGTACATGAATGTAAATATGGTTTTTTATAAATATTTTTTCTCAAAAATAGGCTGATTGAAAGTACGAGTTTATAAGATTATCCCTTGCCGATTCATAAAATGTTCAAGTGTTAAATTGTATGGTTAATGGACTATCCACATCCCACTTTCTCAAATAGTATCTTACATAACAGGTGCTGAATGGTGTGAAGTGATAAAGACTATTGTCTGTTCTGACTGAAATATAAGGTTTTAATGCGATGTTTTTTTATTTCATTTTGTTATGATAATCTCAGCTTGTGCTTCGTGCAGAGGTGTAAACATATTTGTGTATTTATCTCTCATATTTTAGTAACATATATATCTATACACAATACAAATAAAAACAATACACATGTGCATTACATATTCATAGATACAAACAACTACTATTCCACCACTCGGCATTGATATTTTTCTCTTCAATAATGATTCATCAAGACATCGTTAAATAACTACATAAATACTCCTTTCCTCTTATATCACTGAAAAGAAAGGCAGCTACTTTCTATTCAACCCTATTCTATTTACTCAATACCCTCAGTAACGATTAATCACAACTCGTATTTCATTACAGAGACGCTTGTTAATTGCTCTTAATCGCCTAATAGTTTGTACGAAATTTATGTCCCTATAAATCGTGTTCTGCCAATCGAAATTTTAATATCAATTCGGGTCTAACATTGTCATAAATTGGGTTTCTGATTTATTGGTATTTAAACTCATATATCTTGGTATCGATTGAGGAATATATCAAGCCGAGTTTAATGAAAACGTTAGACAAATCTTACAATAGGACTTTAATCGGACAGGACAAAGGTATCTCAAATATTGTGTGTGTCTGAAATCTAATGTAAGATTGTGTGATAGGGTACGGAATAGTGTGATTCGTGAACGTTTTGAAATGAAATGAAAATCTTTTTATTCAATATAAGGATCATAAAATCACTTATTGAAAGTTAAAAAAACATTTTTTATAAAAAAATATGTAATTAATATAATAAACTAATAATTTAAATTAATAAAATTAGTAAAACTAATGGCACTTCGTAAAGAAAAATCTCTGCAGAGAAGAAGTGCCAAGAAACTCTGCAGACAATGTACAGTACATTAAACTTAATAATTATTCATTAGAACATGATTAAAACTTCACCTTCAACAAATAGTGTATAAAAACAAACTTAAGGGGAGTCCCAATAAGAACCGGAATGGGAAGCCATGACCACACCAAAATAAAACGTCACATAACATCATTTAGATAGATTTGGTATGAGAGAAGATGTAGTGACAAAAGTAGAGAAAGGTATGTTGAAGTGGTTTGGGTACATGGACCGAATGGCTGAAAGGAGTGTTGCATTGGACATCATTACACCAATTGAACTAGCCCCTTGGTAATTACATTTAAGACTTGTGTTAAGGGTACTAATATGTATATATTTAAGAAATATATACATATTATATATAGATAAATACATATACAGCATATATAATCAATCACCAGACTGGAAAGTAGTAGAAAAGCGTAATTCTTAACTCTGCCTCCACCGGGAATCGAACCCGGGACGACGATTAGCGTTTAGGCACTAACCGATCGCTCCACGGAGGTCGTCACGGGTTGGGGCTAACATAGTTAACATGGAAATTCGAAGTGAGCATATAATCAACTGCATAGTTTCTTAGATGGACACTTGAACTTATAGCTATCCCACAAGAGTTACGGTCGTAATGTAGCCATTTATACTATGGATTTCATAATCCCGAAAGGGTGTACATAACAACAGGTTCTGATAAGCCTTTGTTAGAAATTTAGGGTGATGCTGGGACAATGCCTTAAGGATTAGTCTCTGCCAATCTTGGCAGGAATTACGGCGTGAAGATAATGTAGTAGTAAGGTTGATTTTAAATGAAAATCCTTATTTGTTATATTATATTAGTTCCAAGTCTTGATGGTTGATCTGAATAAAATATCTTTAGCTATTATTGGGCAATCGTTAATCTGTACTACATATATTATCCCATCAAGTATCAAGTAGGTATTTAGGTAAAACATTATCTATTAATGACATAAAGTTGACGTATATATAGAGTTTAACATACTAACATATATGCACACTACGTCCCTAACGGAATAGGTAGAGAGTATCGATCGCCACCTGTAACGATCCTGACAAATCTCCCTCGTTTCACCCCACTCCCATTAACCTCAAATTTGCTTTTTTTTCTTCATGCTACATACATTCGACTTGAAAAGATATTAATTTGCAATATTATTTAATAATAATAATAATATTGTAGGACGTTATTACACCAATTGAACTAGCCCCTTGGTAAGTACATTTAAGACTTGTGTTAAGGGTACTAGTCAACGTATATTTAAGAAATATATACTTATTATACATTGATAAATACATATTTAGCATATATAATCAACGACCAGACTGGAAAGCAGAAGAAAAGCGAAGTCTTAACTCTGCCTCCACCGGGAATCGAACCCGGGACCTCACGATTAGCGTTCAGGCGTCTAACCTATCGCGCCACGGAGGTCGTCAGATTAAGCGATATTTATATGTACACATACATGTTTTATTAATTTCAACCAGCGGTACCCTATCTCCAGAAACCAGCTGTAACTAAGTGGCTCGCAGCTTTTTGATTCTGTTTCTCATCATTTTATGAAGCTTCGCGACTGAAATGAATTTAAATGTGCATCATGACTGTTTTGGCGTGGACAGAACCTTGGAGACTTAGTTCTCGTATATCAACGTCTAGTATTATTAGTATTAACGTTTAGTTCTATTGGGTTTTATCGGGATTGTAAAAGCATGAATATAATTTCCATATATATCGTAAGAGATGCCATAAAGAAAAGTCTAGAGTTCTATAGTATACAGCCGTGTACAGGCACTGATTGTACAGGCACTGATTATTGCTTACTTTGTAAGAATAGGTAGGTTTCTTAATAATATGTTCAACCGAACCATTCTCTATTTATTACTATAAATATTGCCTACTCTATTTTATGTATTCTTTAGAATAAGCAAGTTTCATCACGCTATTTTCCTTCACACCCTCTCAAATATAGACACGAGAACAGTTGACTATCCTCCAAGAAACAATACTCAAGATTTAACCATTAAATAAAAAATAAAACTCACATAGCTCCCTTCGGAACTGTCATGTTAAGTCCATCCAAAATGACGTTCGGATTTTTCGAAGGACCATATTTCTTGAAGGCCCTCCTCACACACACTGCCTGCTGTTTCCTGGATGAAATGGTGGATTTTTGGGTTCGGAACTGGTTCTTCCTCCTGTTGCTTAACTCCTCAGCTATGGTGGATATGGTGACAGAGTCTGGCCTCACATCTTCCATGGAGATTGTGGCTCCGGCGTTGTCGTAAGCTGGCATCTTGGCTGGAAGGAAGAAAGACAGGTTATTAAGATTTCTTTAAATAGTGGTATCAATGTATGAAAGGGTTAATGAGTGTGAGTGAAGCAAGAAAGATTTGTCACCCATTTAAGGAGGCGATCGATAGGCGCTCACTATCCTGTGTGGGAAATAGAGGCATGAATATATTCATGTATCTATGTACCACATCCTCACAAAAGATGTCGTGAGTAAACCTTCCGAATCTTGAAAATATGAAATATATACAAACATATTCATTAAGGTCCTTCAACATTTTGTAACATATACATAATATATACTCTGTCACCTACAGAAAAAATGGTATAAAAAGTTATGACAGCATTAATAGGGTATTCTAGATACTAGTTTCCATTGCTACGTTTCTGTTTATAACTTAGACTTAGCAGTACTAGAAAAAATAATGCATAAAAGAGAGGTTTGTTTATGTAAGGTTTTTCTTTCTTAACCTAAGCATCTAACTGCCTAGTAAAAATCCCAGTCATGATGTGTCTGTACGTAATAGTACACAAACTGCAGCCTTCGCAATAAACTGGCTATTATAATGAGATGTTTACAATAACTGATTGAATGCGGATATCCATTAGTGAGGCAAACGCAAATGGCATTTATTGTATGACGTTTTGTGTTATTAACATACATACATAGAGACTCATGTCCTTTTGTCCTTTTTGTGATGTATACAACCTCAGAAATATAATAGCTCGTAGGATTTAATACCTTTTGCATAGTTATTAGGGCTTATCTATAATACTCGTAATATCGTAATTATAACGGCGAAAATATAGTAAGTAATACTAAAAGTGGTCTAGAAAATGTTAAAAGTTCGATTTTCTGCACCAAATAAAACAAATTGAGTTTATTTATGATGTTCTTTTGTTTTGTCATCTTTATGGATTATTCTATAAACAATCTGCACAAAATATTCTATATAGAATAGAATCCTGATCATTTGATTTAGTTTATATAAAAACAGCTACTATTATTAATTACACGTCCCTAGCTAACAAAATATCAAGCCTTTTTAAGCTGAAATTCCAAATAATGTTCATTTAAAAACATCATTAAAGATTCGTTATAAAACATGTCACACGAAGAACAAATTAACGGATACACAACGATTATGTTCACGAAGATAATTTGTATGGTAATTCAACCGACCTTTGTTACTACTCAATTTTATATTTATTGGACAACGAGCAAACAAAGTGATTGAGTGACGTCGGTAGTCATAACTACATAGTTTAATAGGTGACTACTAATATGTATGTATGATTGTTGGTACAGTACTGGTGGTATGTTTAATAATAGTTTATTTACTATTGTCATACATTCATATACTTTAATCCCTTTCGGTGCAGACAGAACCTTGGGTTTTTTTAGCATGAATATTTGGATTGTCATGTATATGGAACATTGGTGACAGGTTGCTAGCCCAGCGCCCTATAGATTCCATTAAGCCGTAGTCCCTTAGTCGCCTTCTACGCCTTGCCTGGAAGAACGGCAGCTAGTTAGTATTCTAAGGCTAGATTTTATTTCGTACTTAATGTGATAGATCGATAATTATTTTACCACATAATACTGTTAATAACTAGAGGTTAATTTACATATATGCAAGGATATAAACGTAATGTGTCACGCAATGTTTTTAAAAGTACTAAAGTCTGGGACTACAAAAACTAAAAAGAACCGGCTGAGACTATCTTGGTATGCTAAATGAATTCAGAAAAGGGAATAGAACGTTTTTATTGAAACTTATAGGAAATATGTATGATAATTAATATTCCTCACTCTTTATCATTGAAGATCAGCTTGATTTCGATGTAAGGAATGTAAGAACTATCCTTTATACTTCCACGCCCTTATTTATGTTAATATAGGTGTATGTATACTTGACATCTAAGTTTATTATACACATACAAGTAAACTACGCATTGTCCACGTAATATGCGACACTGCATAGCGTGATTTACGGTTGTAAGATTAATTACTGTTAGTGTATGTTTCGAATTATAGACGTACTCGACACAGTCTTAGTAAACAAAACACAAATGATAGTTCATATGACGACCTCCGTGGCGCGATCGGTTAGACGCCTGAACGCTAATCGTGAGGTCCCGGGTTCGATTTCCGGTGGAGGCAGAGTTAAGAACTACGCTTTTCTACTGCTTTCCAGTCTGGTCGTTGATTATATATGCTATATATATAATATTTATACATTTCTTAAATATACTTTGACTAGTACCCTTACCACAAGTCTTAAATATACTTAGCAAGAGGCAAGTTCAATTGGTGTAATAATGTCCAAATATTATTATAAAAATAAAAAAATAATAAAAATATGAAGTGATTTGTCAATGCTTTGACTATTTGAAAACATAAGCAGGCTATCTTGGAATATCCACTGATGATTGAGTGGCTGCTTGGGTAATGGCGGAGGACCAGCAGACCAGTCTGGCTACAGCAGATACTGACGCAAATCACTTCATGGTACAAATTCATTCACTTGTAACTTTTATTATCTACTTGTACGTACTTATGTATATATATGTACGTATGTGTGTGTTTCTTTCAAATTAATTATTCTAAAAGTCAAAAACAAACGTTCGCGACCATTAACCCATGCAGGGTAGTCAAAGGTTCAGGTATCCATCTTCGCAATCACGGAGGTAGTAATTCTATGGCTACCTCGAACCCACGTATTAACGAGATAGTTAGTACTCAATGGGACAGGTGACAAGCCATTTCATCATTTACAAGCACTAACTATTACCTGTTCGAGGTACAGGTAGGTTTCCACACGATGTTTTCCCTCACCGTAGTATTCGACGCATTTCGTAAATATATTTTTATAACGAAAATGTACATAGAAATTCAATTAACTTTAATTCTACTGGTATATGCTCAAGCAGGATAATGCTCAAGCCCTGTACCCTCTGATACAGAGTCAAGTATTCTACTTAGGCTAAGAGCAAGTAATATTATATCTGTTGTAAACGGATGCTGTTATGATATATAACATTTTAAAGTAATTTTCCAAGTCAATTAACCTTAAGAACAATTGTTACTATTTTTGCGAATGGAACCTTAAACTTTCCGCAACCGTTAATCATGTACCGGTCTTCGTCCTTTACAAGTCATTGTCTGGCGAAGGAATGACAACCTTCATTACTGGTGCAATTATATTTATGGAGCATGAAGCTGTGTTGTTTTATTAAAGTTAACAATATGAACTATTTAATTTTGACGTCTTACAGAGTTGTTTCTTAAGATTCACGTGTCTATTTTCTAAAACTTTATAACTTGAGGTTTCTCTCCCGAAATGACAATAAAACCAAATAAAATCTTGTCGATTATCTAGACTAACCTTACTATGAGCTATCTAAAATAGTTGTAGTACAAGTTGCTACCCATACTAAATACAGTTCAATACCACAGAATTTCAATACTTACAACTCATCAAGAAGTCTAAGAAGCCGCCTACAAGACTCTAGGATTCTATTTATATCTAACCTAGCATGGTTAACGAATAAATACAGAAAAGAAACATATAACGTTGGTTTAATAGAAGGTTATAGGTCTAGGCTAGTTGTCTGGTAATTTCATTGTGTGCCTGAAACAAACACTCTAAGGCCGGTGTAAGTAATTTAAATAAACACAGACACCTTGTAATCCTTGCCTCTTTTATTTATTTTATTCTTTTTCCTAGTTCTTTTATACAAGTCTTAAAAACCTGCTTACGTATTGTTTCTCGGAAATATACGTACTTATAGTTTTAAGAGATTCGCGATTTATACTCATGATTATTAATTAACGGGACTTATCTGCCCGTGACCATGGCTACTGCAACGTAGCCGAAACGTCGGGTTAATAAAAGGTAATTTTATTATATACAAACTTACGCGATTAGTCCCGTTAATTAATAATCATGAATATACGTACTGTTTAGGCGGCGAAACGGCCTACCATTTATATGAATATATGCACTATATAAGCATTAGCCCTGAGCTTTAGTCCAAGATCTAGAACGAAAACAAACAGTTTCAAGATCATTCTCACCTTGTTGTATTCAGAGGTTTGCGTGTACAACTACGCGACTTTGGAGCTAGTAATTCTATCGCTATCTCCAAACAACCTGTTCATCCAATATGACAGGTGGTAAACCGTGTCGCCATTTACATTCTTTAATTTTATCAGAACCAAAGTAAATAAAGTAATTTACGGCCACGTCGAACACCCTAATGTCCCATGTATTCAACCACTGACTATTACCATTTACACGAAGGTTTCCTCGCAATATTTTCCCTCACCTTATTATATAAAATGCACGTATATACAATTCGCAATAAGGTTTATTATTTGCTTTGCCTGTACGCTTCACCTTGCCTATACAAACAACGGGCAGCCCATAGGCGGTTGCCCTTAACCTAGTCAAGCGTCCAACGCAGGAAATCCGTAATTAAGATTTGATTCGCAATGAAGTCACTATTAAATAAAGTGTCAATGTCGTATATCTGCAGGAGTAGAAATTATGTTAGACTAAAGTGAATGAAATAATATAGATGATGTCATAATAATATAGATCATGTCTAGATTTGACGACCTCCGTGGCGCGATCGGTTATACACCTGAACGCTAATCGTGGGGTCCCGGGTTCGATTCCCGGTGGTGGCAGAGTTAAGAACTACGCTTTACTTCTGCTTTCCAGTCTGGTCGTTGACTATATATGCTATATATGTATTTATCTATATATAATAAGTATATATTTGTTAAATATACGTTGACTAGTACCCTTAACACAAGTCTTAAATGTACTTACCAAGGGGCTAGTTCAATTGGTGTAATAACGTCCTACAATATTATTATTATTATTATTAATATACTAAAAAAAATATATTGCTTACTATTACACAAACACAATTTTACAATTGAACTAGCACTTTGATACGTTTGTTTGAGAATAGTGGTAAGGGTACTTATCTACATGTATTTAAGGTAGTATACATAGATTGCACATACATAAATAAGCAAAGATCAGATTGGAAATCAGAAAGAATTTTATTCTTGACTCTGCCACCAAAGACAATTCAACCAGTAACCTTGTGATTAGCATTCATAAAGGATTTTTCTATATTATTTGATGAGAAAGAATTTCTTTAAGATTTTATGGGCGTAACCAATAATACAACAAAAATCACCCGAATGACACAAAACTCTTCTAACCTAATTCTCTGCATATTTTTGGACATTATTGATTTAGCTATCCATCTAGGTGTGTCCTAGAGATATTTAAATTAAGTAATATATTATTTCTTAATCCATAATTATAATCAGCATCAGTAAACGCCGAACTGTCTTGTGAAACGTGGTCCAAAGTCCAAATACCTTAACAAACCTGACTGTGATCACTCAAGCCTCTGACTATTCCAAAATAATCAGTAAACAGGATGCATATTTAATAGACTAGTCACCACTCTTGCTATTATAGAGACCATGAGCGATGGGCTAGCAAACTGAGACCAATATTGTATATCAATGTCATCATAATACCGTTAACTTTGCTAACAGTGACAAAGCAGATATTATATCCCCAAGTATAAGACTTCAAAATTAAAGCACGTGACTGTATATGTAAATTTATACTTATGTTGAACCCTGATCCCTAAACTCACAAGTAACGAGTCAAACTTACAAGTATTCGAATCTAACTGTTAAGGAAAACACGTAAGATAATTCACAAAAGTGTTTGTCATTGATTTGTCGAACACACAGGTTTTGATAGAATAACCTTGTTGAACCGGTTTCACATTTTTTGATTTGTTTAGAAAAACTTCATTAGGATTTCACAATTTGCGGGTTGGACTTTGATTACAGACGTGTGGAGAGAATGTCATACTTTAAAATCACTTTTTAATTAAAAGACGAAATTATAAAGACGAATAAAAGACAATAACACGAAGAAAAGTAAAGCAAAAAATTGGATATTCATGGCAAATTACCTAATTCTAACAGTTATGTAGAAATCTGTCTTTTCGTTAGATTTTGACGGAATTATCTCGTATCATATATTACTTGTATATATCTAATCGTCCCCTTAACAAGTAGCACATATAGGATATAAGGATAATCGATAATAATTTAAAAAAAAATCATTTTGTGAATCCCTATTTGAGCACTTAGTGATCTTTTACAACACAACAGATATTTCTTACAACGACTACCTACACAAAACAATTACATCATTTACAATAACTTCTCAATAATTTCTAACACCTCCTTGACAACCAAATGACTTAACATTCCTTTAAATTACATAGCAGAACAAATTATACAGGTAATCTATACTTAAACTAACATTGTAAGGTAATAACGTAATAAGTAGCCATGTTTGTATTTATGTTCTTCTCATTGAGTCTTATATCTATTTTTCGTCTTTCATGACATGATTAAATTACTTTAATGTATATATGTATGTATTATTTGTAGACTTTTTAAAAACATATTATCAATTTAACTTACAAACGGGCTAGTCTTTATCGGTGTAATAGTGGTTTAAATAAAATGAATCTTTACTCTGCGACATGTTATACAATAATACATAAGTTTCACGATAAACATAGTGAGATAATAGTGAAATTAATGTAAGTGTAAATGGTTTTTATGCATATCTGGTTGCTCAAAGTTCCCCTTTCACCGACATTATTATATACATATACAATATATGTATGTAGATGTATCTCCATTGAAACCTTTTATTTGCGATTATTATTTCCATACGAAAGGTTTCATTCCATTTAAAAAACCACTCCCTTTTTCCTTTACAATATCGAACAGCAATCTTTCCTTATCTTTTCATAGACATCTTTCTTTTCAATGCGTCCATATACGTATTTAAACAACACTCAGAAATTATTCATATTATTCATTCGTGAAGTACTTCTCAATTTATTCTTCTGAAGTAGTATATTCTTGTGTATGTAAATATTACTTCACATATATATAAGTCCTTTAATTCCTTACGACGCGTTCTATTCGCGTTAAATATATCTCCTAGGTTACTTTTAGCATGAATATTGTAGTAGTGATGTCATATGGAACAATGGTAGCTTGCTAGCCTATCGTCTAAAACATTCCATTTACTGCTGGTCCCTTAGGCGCCTCTACAACATGCCGGGAAGAACGACAGCTAGTTAGTATTATTTTTATGTCCTACACTGGCATAAGACAAGTATACCTTGAAATTGGCTTATCTACATACATATATCCTGTCCCGACAAAATTTGCTAAAGTTTATTCAAACAGCACAGAGAACAAATAACGGCAGCATGAGACAAATCTACGTTGGATTCTATCTGGTTAAAAGTGGGTTCCCTAATCCTAAATCATTTACACAGCATTTGCAGAAGTGAGCACACGAATCTTTATTTATACTACAAGAGATTGTGGTTTATAATCGTATGTATATAGACGTCTAATCTGTTAAGTCACTCAAAATGTATATAAGATCTCGAGGTTTGATCTAATTTCTTGTATAGATGTAGTAGTGAAGAAATCTTTTAATACATTTGGCTATTAATAATAACGTTCTCTTATTATATGAAGTGTCAAATGAAACAGTTATACTCGTACTATTCACTATATTCAACTTCCAGATAGTCAAAAAGCTAGATGAATATCTAATAGCTATATGAGAAGAATGAATATTGAATAATATTTATCTCAAACAACTTAATCTTAAAGCAAATTCCACAACGTTCATTCAACAAAAGAGAACAAATAAACCGCTGCGTAAAACAATAAACATATATAGTCATTATATAGTCGCATGCCCTTTTACGTCAAATTGGCAGGTTGGCATCGTCGTCCGGTGCGTGGACAAGGTTCGATTCCCAGTCAGGTCAAGGGTACTACCGAGTGAAAGTCTAGTGAATGGGGGATTACGTGTTGCGTTAATTATAACTACAGATGTCGTGGCAAGTTGTTTATTACGTAGTAACGAGACTGGTTTTTGAGGTAATTTGGGTAATGTCTGGTGCGAGTCTGGGATGAGTGTATTAGTATAAATGCACTCGAACATGAGTACACATACACTTGATGTACACAAAACTTTGAAGTTATATTATCTCCTTACTTACTTTTTAGCATAAATATTGGGGTTGTGATGACATAGGAAATAAATAGTATTTTAATATTATGTTTATATTGTTAATAAAAGATAAATTGGAAGCACGTTAAGAAAATATAAATTAAGAATTAATTAGGACTTAACTATCTTTTCTAGTCTAGGGTGTAACTCGAATCTAATTAAATACATTTCCATTCTTTGTGTTTACTTTGTATTCTTAGAGAGGTAATGAATACTTATAATTATTAAAAGCCAAGGTCATCAACATAGTAACCGAGAGATATTATACTTCAAAGTTTTGTCCATCCCTTAAAACACTGTAGTCGTAACTTGTATTATACTTAAAATTATTATGCCAATACCACATCAAGGCGCTCAAGTATTCACAACCGATTTCACAAAAACTAGTAGTGGAAAGTCCTTGTAACGATCATGGGTTTTTTCTTATTATAATTAATACGTATTATCGATTCACGAAGGTTTTCGTCATATGTGGTCACATTTATGTGAATATCAACCTTCGTATCAGATAAATATATGTTAATTTATTATTTATTTCGGCAAGGGAAAACATCGTGAGGAATCCTACCCGTTTATCGAAATAGGTAGCAGTCAATGTCTGTTTGGTGACATTGTTTATCACCTGTCATGTAGGTTAGTGATTATTAGGTAAAAAGTGGGTTTAGAGTGATCATAAACCATCAAATTGCTCGATTTAACGTAGATATTCGACCTCTGATTACTCTAAGAGTGTTTAAGATTGTTGTATATGCATATAATATACATTATATAACATACTTTTTATACTGTCTTTTGTAAAATATAGAGCCCAGAATATATATTAATGAGAGCAGGTAGCTTAACATAAGCCCAAAATAGACATCTCTTCTGACATGTTAAGAAGATTGGCAAATGATTACATCCAGTTGAAAAATCAGACAAACATGGACACTGAACTTATAAAAACAATATTATTGTATATTTTAAAACATGTCTAATAAAATAAATCTTGTTTATCTTAAACAATCGTACAATTACTTTGTTTACACCTTAATCCACACTCATACACTAATTTGTTGCAATTCGCATTCATTCATTATTTTTAAAAGACCAAAGAAAACATAAGGAACAGGGAAGACCTTAAAGAAACAGGTTATTACCTCCAGTCACCTTTTACAACAGAAATCAATGCACAAGGATGCTTGCTGGTTAGTCATAGGTATTTTCCAATAGTGAAACTCATTGTTGCATTTCATTCTTGAAACTACGGTAGTTACAAATCGTTTGCATTGTAGTAGTATCCGCAATGGAAATTGAATTGTGATAGTCTAGTTGGGATTTATAGGGACATTTATAATTATATAGGACATTTATAATGAATTCGATGTAGCTCAGTTGTTTGGGGCTTGACTTTGTATCAGTGGACACAGGGTTCAAATCTCGCTTAAGCACGTACCAATGGAAATGAAGTTTAATGAATTTCTATGTACATTTTCGTTATAAAAATACATTTATGAAATGTGTCAAATATTACAGTGAGGGAAAACATCTTGAGGAAACCTACTTGTTTCCCGAATAGGTAATAGTTAGTGCTTGTAAATGACAACATGGCTTACCACCTGTCACATTGAGTACTGATTATCTGGTTAACACGTGGGTTCGAGGTGGTCATAGAATTACTACCTTCCCAATTGCGGAGATGGACACCTGAACCTCTGACTACCCCGCAAGGGTTAATGGTCGTGAACGCGTTTGTCTTTTTGTTCTGTTTATAGTTATATTTCGGTGAGGGAAAACATCTATGAAAACCTGCCTATATATCGATCTAATACACATCCACGACTGTATAACCCTTTCGAGGTAGTGAGAGTTCAAGTGTCCACCATCAACTTAACACAAGTCTTAAATGAACATACGAAGAGGCTAGTTCAAATGGTGTAATAGTGCCCTAAATATTCTGATTATTAACTAGTCTTTGCAAAAATTTTAAATCCACTTTTTTGCCTGATAAAAAATATCCAATGTCACATGTGGTCAATCATGTCGCCATATACAGATGTTGTTATTGTCTTCCTATGGTATATATATATACAGATACTATCACCTATTCGACAAATATATATCTGTTTTTATACATACATTTATGTATTTACGTGCATCATTCCCTTTGGCAGGGATAAAAAGTGTTTACTTATGATATTGATCTTGACATATGGAATATTTTTACCGACTCAGTACAGTATGAGGAAGTTTACAGCGTCAATTTAATTAAAAAAAGGTACATAAAAAAGGCATTTAGACGTCATTTAAATCGTCATTTACACGAAGGTTCTGAGTAAGCCTGTTTATTTACTATATAGTAAACATATGTAACTTGTATGTACCTATATACATATGTCTGTGATTCTTTACTATAATTAAAATGTATTTAAAGATCAGACAGTTTATGTTTGAGATTTATTTTTCTTCTATCCTTTCAAGTCGCTGCAGGTAACCACAAATATTTTGCCAATAACAATGCTTTTCTTTCCCATAAAAAGATACATAATTACTTAGCTGTCATAGATTGTTATACATTATGGTTATATTATGAGATTGTTATTTTATACAAAAAAGATTTGCCTATTCCGTTTCGCATAAAGGCATGAACATACATTTTCCTTAAATACTATGTCAAAAAGCAACTTCTGTATACATTTTAATCCTAGAGCATTGAACCACATACATATACAACCATTTAGTATTTATACCTACATAATCAATAAGCATTTATACGTAGATACGTAATGACGGATACGAGTACGTGATTTTCCAAATTGCATCGACATTCATTCCTTAATGACTGCTCGTTATAAAAATACCTCTTGCTATATTGATTATTGTATCGGGTATTCGTCATACAGATATAATACTGACATTTACATGAAATTCGTTTCGCTTTTAAAATAGTATAATAGTATATATAATAGTAGAAAACACATACATATACCTAAATAAACTTTTGACCTGTGTCGAAAGTAATATACATAATGACATAGTGCTTAGATACATACATTTACGCCTCTACATCCCTAACCGTATAAGTAGTGACAATGGATCCTCACAATTTCAATATCACTCACACTCCTAAAACATATATGCTGATATACATATAAACGCTTCAAGTTTGTATATAGAAGTAAGCAGAGATTACAAGTTTTTTTAAGAATAAATCAAATTATTTTGTAAATGGAAAAACGTAAAGTCAAATTTTAAACCACACAATGCAAATATATAAAAACGAAACTCAATTACTACTACATGCTTACGATAAATCAAGCAACTTAACAACTAAATTACATTAAATTCTAAACATATATGTATATTCTATATTACATGATTTCACAGATTTAGAGTATCTTGTCACCTTGATATATGTAACTAGTTCGATTTGCTTAAGATTTGAGAAAAGAAATATTTTGTATGCAATCGCTATGCTCTGAATGGCTAAGCAATAGTTTCAAAATGTACGATGATATTAGGTAATCATTACTCTGCGGCTAACTTAGAATAACTTAGATTTGGTAAATATATCTGCGGGTAACTTAGAATTTTCGTAAAAGTTTGGTTGATATTTCTTGATGTATATCGACTGTAAAATTTTCCTAATTCTATAAATATAATTTATGTATACTATACAATCATAAGAGTGTCCATATTCATAATTTTCGGAATTTTGACTATGTTAACATTCATTTTGATTCATAAAATAGACTGCATACTTAAGTCCTTCTTCCTTATCGGGTAGGACAGAAACTCTGAAATATTTTTATATCCTCTTCCACCTTGAGCATACATATCAGGGTTTTAATGACATTATTATGAGCCACTAGTAACAGGCTGCATTGCCTCATAAATCTAATTATTAATAATAATTTTAATAAACATACATTTTAATACAAAACTCCACCCCGGTAGGGATTAAGGTACATGAATGTATATTTACATACATTTCATTTCTCTGTCCCTACAAGCGACGTTCCGATAAGAAATGCACTTAATCACCATACTATTAACATCCCCAATTAGTACGTTCTCTTTATATCAAACCGGGTCAATGTAGCGTGCTATCCCAAGGGTAAAACCCATTGATGCAAAATGGAAATCCCAACTTGGGATCCGGATTCCCACCAGAACCTGTTTTCTCATAGACTGATAGTGTTTCATTCATGGGCCTTAAAATGTAGACTCTATTATAATCATGTAATCTGTGCTAAGCTAAAGTAAAAAGAAAGATAACTATCTGTCTTTCTTCTTGGATTGTGATAGGAAGCGACTAATAAACAACAATATTTCATATCAATTCTATCATAAACCAAATATAACGTTATGCTAAAAGTTACTAAAGAACGAATGTCTCCGAGGTACTGTGCATCCCGAAAAAGTTTAATTACGTCATAATAATGTAATTTCCTGACTCTCAATATAGTATTTCTTATAATTGTAACTTTTGAAGAACCTTATGTTACATTTAACCAGTTTATAGAAAGTTTTTTTTTGTTTATTATTCTTTTGAGTTTGAAATCGCCTGATCACATACTTTTTTTCTTGAGATATAGATACAACAATCAGCCGGTTACATTCTCAATAAGTCCCGCCGTAACACGTGGATCATGAGTGTTAAAATGCATTAGGAACCTTGAAAACAATTAGTATGACTTCATGAGACAATGCAGGTACTAACTTCATGTTTAATGTCTAATTTGATTAGCGAACAACCGATAAAACGAAGCTTTTATGTCTTTTCATCACAGTAGCACATCATTAAAGTCAAATAATATTAACAATGGTTGTTGGTACGTCTTCTTGTATGCAGTATGTCATTTTTGTTAGTTAAGTTAGTTCTAAGTTATCATTTGATGTATTTGTGTGCTGTAGTTTTTTAACTCATTCGACGCCGCGCCATTTTTCAGCGTCTTACTAGCGGAGCCGCCATACAAACGGTCATGAACACGCGAGGCGTGTCCGCGGCTCTGCGACTAAGAAAAAATGGACACGCCACGCGTGTCCACTGGATAAGGTTGTGGCAACAGTATAGTGATTTTAAACCAGGAATTATGGCGGAATATGGATATTTAGGTAAATAGGTAAATTAAATATGATGTGATTCTCAAACTTACCTATATATTATTAAATTTATAATATTTTTTGTTGTTTGTATGCTATATAAATTATTTACTCATCTATCGACTAAAATCACTCAGAAACATATCATTTTGTAAGTACTAATATTATAATAAACAAGCTAACGTAGTGAGTTTGATGGAAAGTTACACAAACTTTAAGAACCTCTGTCGCATACTCAAAGTGGACACGCGTCGCGTGTTCTTGGCATCCCACAAGGGGTTCGTTTTTAGTATAAACATAACTTCTTTCAAAGTAGAAACCACGTGAATATATGGCTATTCGTGTGGTAAATACCATGTACACAAATTCTTATTAAATTTTTTCATGTACTTTTCGAGATATAATCGAAAACTTATGGACACGCGAGGCGTGTCCGCAGCGTGGCGAGTAGAATTTTCATGGACACGCGAGGCGTGTCGTTGGCTCCGAATGAGTTAAATGTACACCGTACATAAAGGATTTTAATTTATATAAATATTATCTTTTAACTTTAATAATTTTAGCCAACTAAGGGAATAGGTGTAAAGAAAATCTATTGGGCGATGGGCTCAACGACCTATCACCAATATTCCAAGAGATCAAAATATACATACTTAAAAGTAATCTAGAATAAGTTAAACTTCTGTCCTCCCTGAATGATATTTAAAGACGTGAATGTATTTGTATGTATATATTAACTTTAATGTGATTATTAATGTTTCTTACAAGTAGAAGTAATATACGCTATATCATCTTCAACTGATGATATTTATTCAACCACTGAAACCCTTGCCAGAAATTATAGTCATAATGAATGGTACATGTATTATTTATGTAGTATAAATCTAAAACATATGAGGTCTTAACGTCATTTGAGTACTACCACAGTAGAAATACTTAACCGGGAATCGAACCGTGAACTTCTTTTAAGCATTCATTTGCACTTGTAAACTCATTTTATATTTTGATAAGCAACGTAAAAACACAATTAATACTTCATCTCAATTTAGCTTAATTCTAATTATACCCAGCCCGAAATAACTCAGTATTTTAATCCTCTTGTTACATTTATCTTAATCTTTTGACCGCTACTTCACCGATGAAGTACATTTCTTGATATTTTGCTCTTGTTTTTGCACCGTTGTATTTTAGTACTTGAGAATGGAAAATTATTTCGTGTATGTAGCAAGCCGTATTTGGGAATAAATTATTAATAAATATGTACCCTGTGTCGTAAGAAGAAAAATAGCTGACGTTCTTTCTGGATATTTATAAGAGGCTATTTAAGGACTATGATTAGATAGCGTTTTTGAATGATATCTGTCACCGTGTTCTAAATGTCAATACAACTTCGACAATAATGATAAAGGCAGTAGCAAATGATATATTATGTCTATAAGGATCTGTCCACTCGGAAAGAGGTTAAGGGACGTGAATATATGTATATTAAACCCTTTATCTAAAGGTTTTTTTAAATAAAGTGAAATAAGGTAAACATAAAGAATACTGCAATCTACGTATACACATTGAAGTAACATGAAATATTCGAGCAATCGATAAGGGTACCATACCATATATCTTTCAAACTCCAAATAACATCAACACAACACCTGAACCCTCAATTATACGCCGAAGATTACTATGTATATACTTTTACATTCCAGATTTTTAACTCCTTTCGGTGGGGACGAAACTTCAAAGATACATATGCTTGGTCACTTTTAGCACCGGGGTTGTCATGACATTAATATGGAACATTCATGACAGTTTGGATCGCCCGATAATTTCAATTTACTAATTCCCTAGGTTTAGTCCTATAAATGTCTGCTTCGAAATACCGGCAAGAATGACAGCTAGTTATTCTAGCTTCGTCCCAGACTGACAGGATGAACGTGACTGACAGTAAGGTCCCAAATTCTGACATATATATATACATTGGTTACATATTCCTAGTGCCTAATAACCCAACAATTTCCACTAACCACTAGGTTTGCTATTCCATCGCCCTATAATATCCACCTACCCCTAGTCCCTTAGACACCTCCTACAACATTCCGGGAAGAACGGCAGCTAGTTATTCTATTGACGCCCCAGACTGACAGGACGAACGTGACTGACAGGTCGGCCCTAAATTCATATAGAGTACCCGCCACATACGGTGGCAGTAGCCAAACTTGGAACTAAATTTGACGTTTCCGCAATTGCGTGTTATTTTGTATGAAAGGTAAATTTAGTATTACCAGCGTTGTGTTTTTTGCCCACTCTTTGTAATTTTTATGTTTGTTAAGGGTGATTATAATAAATTGATTTCCGGAGTTTCTTGTTAGTTCTTCTCCAAGCTAGGGTCTCCGCTAATCTAACCTCGGTAAAAAATATGTAAAGACAATGCTCAGTGCCATGTTTGAAATAGTTTTTTTAATTTATACTTAGATCATAAGATAACTTTCAAAGAGAGCTTGTGATATTTATAATTTTGAATATATTATGGCAGATGAAGGCGTCGCCGCAGTTGCATAATTCACTGTTGCCAGTAAACACGCCAAAACTAGCAATCACTGTGCCATACGGCTCGATACATTATAGGTTTCATTTGTAACGGTCTTTGGTTGCAGAGCTATAAACTCAAATAAAACAAATTAATATATCTAAGTCAAAATATGTTTATTTAAAATAGGCCCTATCACAAGCTCTCTTTGAATGTTATCTTATGATCTAAGTATAACAACAATAAAGATTATTATTTTTATAATTAACAAACATAAAGTTTTTCCTTAACAATAATTATGATCCATATGGATACGTTTAACACCTAACATTTCATAGTCATCACTATCGCTGTTGACGTCGATATCGCTTTCTGTATCTGAGTCTGTGTCGCTGTCACTAGCAGTAGAAATTATAAATTTATCAAGTCGGAGTAAATTTATCAAGTTAAGTGGAATCAAAGGTGCTTTATTCTCCTTCTCTCTTTCACAAAATGAGTAAACCTTTGATATGATTTCTCTGGCAGCACTTCTGATAATTTTCTCCTCCATTTTAAACGGTTTTACCACGAATAATGAATTAAATCGAATCAAGCACAAACAGTAAACAACAACAAAATAACACCCAATGGCGGAAACGACAAATTTAGTTCCAAGTTTGCCAACAATATCGTCACGAAAATCTGTGATGCAAGAGTGGCTAAGAAGCAAAAATCTTTATTTTGAGGATAGCTGGACAAAGCCACTTTTTACCGTTTACCACGTTAGGCGATAGGGATCATAATTATTGTTAAGGAAAAACTGGCACACTGCTCACTTTCTTTGTAATCTTTATGTTTGTTAATTATAAAAATAATAATCTTTATTGTTGTTATACTTAGATCATAAGATAACATTCAAAGAGAGCTTGTGATAGGGCCTATTTTAAATAAACATATTTTGACTTAGATATATTAATTTGTTTTATTTGAGTTTATAGCTCTGCAACCAAAGATCGTTACAAATGAAACCTCAATATAATGTATCGAGCCGTATGGCACAGTGAGTGCTAGTTTTGGCGTGTTTACTGGCAACACTGGATTACGCGACTGTGGCGACGCCTCCAACTGCCACCGTATGTGGCGGGTACTCTACGTGCAGTATTTAAGTAGGCGTTGAAACAATATAAGCACGTATGTTTTGTATGCAATTGTTTCGTTTTTATCTTGGACATCATTTGCATTGATTGAAATAAAATGGCGGCTTCGTCACGTATGTTTGTTGATACATTGTTTTGAACCATTTTGGCTGATGTTAATGGGTTGAAATTAACAAGTGTATTTTTAGTTGTCTTAAAATGGAAGTTAAGGTAAAAATGTCTTAAGATATTGAGTATGAATAAACTTTTATGTTATGATACAGTAGGACAAACTTTGATGTTTTGTTGCAGTGTTGAAAGTGCTATAATATGTATGTATGTAGATTCAAAATGGTTTGAAGGTTATTAAAATAAAGTTTTACTAATGTACTTATTTAGAAATTTCACGTATTTTCATAAGGGTTCTTTTTTTCAAATCATATTGCGAGTTTCAGTGAAAATAGTATTGGGTACTTACAATTCAATACTATTTTATACTGTTATAGGCCAAACATAGAAGTAGTGTTAGATAAAACCAATATTTTATTTTTATTCGACATTGATCTTTAACATTTTTCCTGATTGTATAAGTACTTAGATATATATACGAGTACAGTCAATTATATTAACATTGATGTACTATTATAAATTCATAAAGTTTTTATAGATGACTCTGCAATCTAATAGCATTTTTTTTATTTACAATAATCTCAACATGACAGTCGTTTGTTTTAATCTCACTAACTAAGAAATATTACCTTATAGCCTACCTAGCTATATTAAACATTAAATAAAGGCCCTTTAAAAGCTACTATTAATCCAAGTTTCTATCTACCCCTAAGGAATAAGACATGATTAGAGTATTTCACCTCTAAGTTAGCTTGAATAGAATACCTTAAAAACTTTTTGGTCTATAACTATTTGTTAGGTATTGTATCAAATTGAGAGTTCATTGGAGAGTTGAACGTTTTGATACTTAGAAGATAAACTTTTGATTTGGCTTTGCTTTGACTTCTATGGAAAAAGCCAGTAAAGATTTAGACATATTTCTAGATTGTATAACGTAGCTTAACTTTATACCTAACAAAGTGTAAAGCTTGTAATAGATAAATGATTATTCTTTCAAATATTCAAAGGAAAATAACCTATATATTTGTTTATTTTTACAATGCCGTTCATAGTATTTGCTAAGTTGATGAATATTATAAAAGATTCGACAAAATAACACAAGGGTTTTCGCGGTCAAATAGGTTTTTTTTAACATGCTATATCACTACATATTATAAAACAAAGTCACTTTTCTGCCCCTATGTCCCTTTGTATGCTTAAATCTTTGAAAGTACGCAACGGATTTTGATGCGGTTTTTTTTAATACATAGAGTGATTCAATAGGAAGGTTTATATGCATAATAACATCCATTAAATTGTGGAGTAGGCTATATATTTTATTCCCGTGCGAAGCCGGAGCGGGTCGCTAGTGTTAGATAAAACAAATAATAAACCCATATAAATTGGTTTGGCTTCAGGTAAAATATTGTATGTTATGTAAACCTCTGTGTTATGTACCTCTCATTATTCAGGATGAAGGGTTGTTGAACAAAAAGGTTGCATTTTTTGTTCTACAGGTTACGTTGGGGTAACAGGAATTAAAAATTACGATGCTATGGAACAGAATATCATTAATGTCAAGGAAATAAAAAGTATTACTCAAAAAAGTTATTTCTTTCATCGAGCTTATAATTGATGCTAATTTATGTATTTTTTTCAGGAAATCGTAAAAGATTAAAAGATAACAAAATATATATTTTTAACTCTTTTTTTTTTAATCTAACCTTAACACTTCATTACGCATACCAAGCAGGTACTTAATACTATTATTTTCATAAATTAATTTAAGAAGATATTAGATACATATGTGCATATTACTAATTCATTTATCGGGATGATATAAGCTAAGAGACATAAAACCTCCTTGATCACTTTTTATTAAATGACATATTTCACAACATGCATAACGTCAAAGTTTGAAGCTAATAATTCCAACAACACCAATATCAGGATTATGAATTCTCAACAAAACAAACGAACAATATTCCTCAAACGTTTTAATATATATGTTTACCCACAAGACATTAGGCAAAAACATTCGACCATTGACTTAAGCAAAAACTGGTTGTAGACAGGTATAAAGATCTTCACATACCTTTGAACTAGCGAAAAAAGACTGACGTTAGAACAACTTTACCTAACTTTACTTCAATACAGAATTGCTTCAGAATTGAAAGTTCTATCGAAAATTCTTTACTTTGTTACAACTTGATATATACATTCACGTCCTTTAATTCCTTTCGGAGTGGACATATATTAATCGCTACATAGTATAAAACAAAGTCGCTTTATCTGTCCCTATGTCTTTTTGTATGCTTAAATCTTTGAAACTACGCAACGGATTTTGATGCGGTTTTTTTTAATAGATAGAGTGAATCAAGGAAAAGGTGTGTATAATAACATCCATGAAATAGCCAGAAGTGCGAAGCCGGAGCGGGTCGCTAGTTGAAGATATAATACGAGTATCTCCTAGGTCACTTTTAAGCATTAGAGTTGTGATGTCATATAAAACATTAAGTGATAGTTTGCTAGCCCACCACCCAGTAGATTCTATGAACCCCGAGTCCCTTAGTCGAAAATGCTTAAAAGTTATATTTGAAAAATGAAAACAACATGCCAAGCAGAATAGCAACTAGTTATTGTCTATTTATGTAATAGAAAAACTGATAGAGGAAGAATAATTGATTTTTTATTAACTTCATCATGTACATTATTGCTTTGATTCATCAATCATAAGTAAATGTATAAATATATTTCTTTAACTGTGTTTTTATTAATATATAAATATATTTCTTTAAATGTGATATTAATTAATGTTTATATAAAAAGATACAAGGCCCGTACTAGTTGGGGACGTAAAAATAATGTTAACCAGTTACCGTTCTGCCCGACATGTCGTAGGAGGTGACTAAGGGACTCGGGGTTCAAAGAATCTATTGGGTGGTGGGTTAGTTGCTATTCTGCTTGGCATGTTGTTTTTATTTTCCAAATATGACTCTTAACGCAACCCTGATATGATGAAGCAACCCTGAACTTAAATAATATCTGTTTAGGTATAGACCGATATTAGGTTTTATAATGAACTTTTATAAACTAATAAAAAAACTAAACTATCTAAACAGATTAGATTTTCGTATTTTTAGCGTGTACTTAAAGTTGTTTCTTGCGTCACGCAATAAAAATTAATAAAATAAATCCTAAGCCAATCTAACTTCAAAATATGTAAGTACAGAAGTAAGCGATTGTTTAATTTGACACATAATTGATAATCACAAGGACGTCTATTGTCCAAAGGTCGTATAAATTCAAAATAGATATTTCTGAGTAATAAAGTACATGAAAATACAATTAGTTTCGCTAAAAGAAAAAGAAGTTTTAGCTCTAAGGTGCTAATTTATCGTTGGTTGACATTTGCGTTAATGTAATTTTACATACGTCAAACCGGTATTTTTTGTCGAAATTTTTGAATAATTACAAGTTTGAAATGCTTGCTTACCTAAGATTCATGTCTCTACGTCCCGAATAGGTAATTTTAAACTGTACAATTTAACGTTATCATACTGTACATACTTTCAATAATTCGTATAAGATATTCAGAAACAATCTTATAACTCATGAAAAAATTACAACCGCAGAGAAATTAATATTCTCATACAAGGGACTAGAGGTAAATCTAACTACTAGGCGATGGACTAGCAACCTGTCACCAATATTCCACATCGCAATCCCAATATACATGCTAAAAAGTGCCCTAGGAAATATCACAATGTCTCTAAGGTTTCGTCCAACCCGAAAGAGATGAGGATTTAAAAACATGAATGTTAAAGTTTTAAAGTTGTTATGTTCATTTAGGGAACCTTTACACAGCAATATAATATCCAGACCCCTTTTCTCAATACATCCTGAGTCATGTCAATTCATATTAAACGCAACATAGATTTTCCGTATCTGTGAATCAGACATTACCCGTTAATGGCTAATAAATTGTTAACAAAACTATTACGTGTCTACCAGTAATTAGGAAACATCAGCTTACTGGTTATTTAATAGCATCAAGGCTTCAAACGTATTCTTTGTGGTTTTATCATCGCGACCTTGCTTTTACTTGGATGTAAATTGATGATCTTGTGGTTGAAAGAACTTGATTTAATATTGAATTAAATGGCAAATATAGCTCTAGAAATTAATTGATAAAGTAGTGAAATTATCCTTAAACTTAAGAATTTGTGATTGATCCTTACCGGATATACTTTATTTTTTTTTCGGCATTGGCAATAATCGTCAGCTCCTTAATACAATACCATCACGTTGGATACTGAATTTCTGGTGAAAAGTCAGTCCAATATAGCTATTATATAAATGACCACTTCCGAAATAGTAAAATAGGGCAAACGTATTATAGACTACCCAGCTACCCGTATTTAGGTTTTAGTCACTCTGCCCATAGCATTTATAAACTAAGGAGGAAAATTCCAATATCATACCTTATTCTCTGCCAAACAAAGCAGCATGCAAACATCCTACACACGTTCAAAGATAATTTCCTATTTTTTTATTTCTTAACCTTTGGCTGAATATTATTGCGTAGGCATCAAGTAACCTTGTACCTTGACATTGAATAAAATTATAAAAAAGTAAAGACGCGGCAAAGAGGTTTTATACATGCAAACCTACACGCTCTCACATTCATGTCTTGTGATAACCTGGGACTCGTGTAAGATAAACTAGCTGGTTATCACTACTTTAAGAATTTATCAACGCAGTGCGATGAATAGAAAAACAGGTATGAGAAGGTTAATGAATGTGAGTGAAGCAAGGGAGATTGTCAGGATTGTTCTAGGTAGCGATCGATAGTCTCTGCCAATCCCATTAGAGACGTAGAGGCTTTAATATATGTATGTATGCTTAAGAATCTCTCTTAATTAAAAGTTGGCTTTGAGTGGCTTACCTTCGTAGATACGACAATGGTCATTCAAGGCTCTGACAACCCCTAAAAGGTTAATTGTTAGTTTGTCTATTTATATTAATACTATGTTTTTTAATTTTTCACATTTAGTTGTCAGTATTTCTTTACGGCTTATTTTACACCTAGTTCCTATATATATATATATATATATATATATATATATATATATATATATCTATATATATATATATAGGAACTAGATGTAAAATAAACCGTAAAGAAATACTGACAACTAAATGTGAAAAATTAAAAAACATATATATATCATTTATGAGGGAAGCATTAATGTATCGTTTAATTTAATTTAATTATTTTATAGGAAATTATACGTGTAAATTTAAAATGTCCTTACTTTTTTACACGATCAAGACCAATCGCATTTATTAAATAAATCTCGTGGCGATTGCAGGTTAATATCTTACAATATCCTTGTTGATGTAATATCTAGTTAGTTTTTAGTATTTGGTGTTAGTAAAAGAAAAGTTTATGAGAAAAACTACTCATTACATTTTATAGACAATAAGTACTAATAACAATGGGTTCTCCACATATTAATTTAGTTGGCGTCTATCTGGTGAAAACGTGTTGAATTTCAATTCAATTCAATTCAACTTAAATTAACGAAAACCAGTAATTAATAGTCTATTAGGGATTTACGTTATTTGTTTCTTGACTAATTGTTATTCTCGAGCTGATTTAGTACGAAAATAAATCTAACTCGCACTCAATAAAATCGATCAGTATTTTCATAGATATACATACTTATACATTCTTCTATCCCGTTCAAAATTTACAGGATCACTGAGAAAAGTATTACTGTGGCCACTTCAAACATAAAACAAAACGAGAAACTTTATTCGGACCATTGTCACTTAATTTAGGGAAGGCAGTAATTCTATGGCCACCTCGTACCCACATTTTGACCAGATAGTCCGTACTTTATGTGACAGGTAGTAAACCGTGATACCATATACTAGCCCTGACTATTCCTCTATCGGGGAACAAGTAGATTTCCTCACGATGTTTTTCTTCACACCGAACGACTGAGCTACGCCGAATTATTTGTATTTTTACTAAGCTAGCAGGGAGTTTTAAGTAATCGTGTTAAAATGCAATACTGGTGTTATATCTCATCCGAAAAAATGGTTTTCAGAAATAATGCATATTAAAGGATGACGATAAAAGTGCGTATAACGGCCGAGTGTTAATACCGAAATATTTGGACATTAATGAAGCGAAAATTGATGCCCAGGATCGCAAATAATGTGGATCCGTGATATCTGTCTATCTCATTATAAGGAGGCGGGTAAAATGAGTTTGTATGTATATATTCTTCCTGATATTCATAAAAAATAACATTCGTTTACTTCGGAAGAATTTTGTACGAGAGCTTTTCTGTACACAAATATGAGCTTATATCCACTTATCCCTTTTTGAGAGGACAGTACTTGAGTGGTATATCTCTAATATAATTATGCAACGAAATTTTGTTTACCTATTTCTTCGTAATTTCTAATTCGACGTAGCTCAGTTGTTTGGGGGTGGACTCCGTATCAGTGGGTACAGGGTTCAAATCCTTTGTATCGAAATGTAGTTTTATGAAATGCTATGTACATTTTCGTAATAAAAATACATTTACGATGAAAATGCATCTAATATTACGGTGAGGCAAAACATCGTGAAGAAACCTACCTGTTCCCGAACAGGTAATAGTCAGTCACATTGAGTACTGACTATCTGATCAGCACGTTGGTTCATAGTGACTCTAAAATCACTACCTTCGTAATAGCAGAGATGAAAACCTGAACATCTGACTACCCCGTAAGGGTTAATGGTCGTGAACGCGTTTGTCTATTTTGTCTATTTCTTAACAACATTTAACTTATCACAACCTTAACTTGCAACCTACTGCACCCTTGAACTTATTCAAGATCAAAATGTATAGGATTCGTTTAGAAAGATCACGTAACTTAGAGATGAAATACATACATACACATCACACCTGATTCCCTGTAGACAGATAGGCAGAGACCACGGATCCCCATCTGTCCCGATCTTGACAAACCACTTTTGCTTCATTGACACTCATACAGCTCCTCATACACACACTCGGCGGTTATAGGAACTTCTAACGTCACCCTTTTTCAATATTGTGTCTATTCATCTATTTGACTGTCTATATGAATTAATGCCATACATTTTGAATTCTTATGTCTTAGCTTATTGCCATTTGTCTGGGCGTAATATCAGGCAACGTTGTCTTAATCTTAAACTAGATAAAGTATCATGTGTATGATCCAATCTAACTTCAACTGCGGTGCTTCACTCGCCTTTTCTTCGAGATTGGGAATTATAGTCAGCACTTATTCATGTATATTTATATGGTTTATATGTATTATTGTATGATGAATTTGCGACGACCTCCGTGGCGTGATCGGTTAGCCGCCAGAACGCTAATCGTGAGGTCCCGGGTTCGATTCCCGGTGGAGGCAGAGTTAAGAACTACGCTTTTCTACTGCTTTCCAGTCTGGTCGTTGATTATATATGCTATATGTGTATTTATCTATGTATAATATGTATATATTTCTTAAAAATACATTGACTAGTAGTCTTAAATGAACTTACCAAAGGGCTAGTTTAATTGGTGTAATAATGTCCAAATATTATTATTATTATGAATGACTATATGATTGGATGTTTAACATAACATATGCTTCACGACTTATGTACACACACTCCCTTTTTTATTGTGGTGGAGTGAAGGAGGCTTTAGTTATTATATGCAAAAGTAGACTTGTTATAGTAGAATTATGTTTTAGATGGCGATTCGAATCACTAGTTGTCATTTCGGTGATTTTAATGATACCATATTCTAATTATTGGGAGATGGTCACTAAAACTCTAACCGTAGTAATCGTCCGTTATAAGGGCACATACTAAAATACAGAAAAACAGTTTTATATCACGAATATCATTGAATCCGAATAGTTACAGGTCTATCGGAGGCCCGTCTCCAAGTGAAGCTTAACATGCGGTGTTGAAGAAAAACCGTATAATTGGTGAATGAATTTATTGATTCATAATAGTTAAGACAATTATATAAATAGGCAATTTTAAATGTTTGAATTATCATGTTGTGTTAAGTATAATACGATTCAAAATTTAAATTAACAGTTAATAAATTATAACCTCGATACTACTTTTTGCTCATCTCAAGGAGATCTTTTCATAGATATGGTTTTGTGCATTTTTACAAGTTTCAAGAATATTTATTTGGAATTTCTATTTTATAGAAGGATATTAAAGTATTCTAAACTTCTCCGCAAGTTCTGTACTTAGAACATAGGTAAGTTAATATTCTTTTTTTTCTTTTATTTTGACACTACTCTTAATGCTAACTTATTAAAACTGAGCTTAAAAATAATTCTAGAATTTTTTTGACGTAGTCCTGCTTGCAAGTTAAATTACCATAGGGCTAAACTGATATAAACTAAAAAATATAACTAAATAAAGTTGATGTAAAACTGTATACAACAAAACACAAGTCCAACGTTACAAAAAATAATAAAATGAGAGCGAGAAAAGCCAACAACATTCATCACAAAGGAAAAACCAATCAAAAGGACTCGGCATCCAAAATGGAATATTCCCAAATCCGATCGCACAAAAAATTAATAAAAAAAGCTTACCTGCCAATCTTTCAAGACAACTGAACCGAACAAACTATTAAAGCTCCGCACACAATCCGTACAAATCGTTTAACTAACCAATCACGAAGTCTGGCTGAAAATCGCACTACACAAGCACTGCATGAAAAAAAGTTGCAACTGTCAATGTAACTTGTCAAATTGCGCGCGCGTCTGACTTAGCCGCGCTTTGTTATAGCACTGAACTTGGAATAAATAAAAATAATGCGCCTACGCCACTACTCGCTTGATGACCGTGAAATCGGCGAACAAACGAAATTCAACTTAATTAATACGTAATAAGTATGAATATACCTTGATTATTACTTTCTTACTAATTTAAAGTGCTTAAGGTTGTTTGTTAATGAAACGTTTTGAGTTTATAATTTTTGGAAATATAATGACTATAATTATATTACTAATAATTAGGTTTAATTATAGAATACGCTATTTATTGAGTAGGGGTAAATTAAAACAAGACTTTTACTTTCACGATTTGTTAGAAACATTATAAATTTAAAACATCATAAATTTATTAGGTACAATACATCTACGTCCTACATTTTTCTAATTAGATAAATTAATCACCGAACAACAGTTTATTATGTCTTAATTTTACCTACAATTACATAATATTCGTAATATGACTTTATAATCAATGTTAACTTTATCTAATTTGAAAAAAACGTTACCTATAACCGCCGCCTGTGTAGCCAGCCTTAATCCCGCGTCATAATAACTCGTGACGCAACGTAAAATCTCAATGCAATTAATTTATTAGCAGAAACGCAAATTTATAACGCCTACTCACTGAGAACTGGGATTCCCCCATTCTATGCCATTCCATTTAGAAGAATAAGAGCTTATTCAGTTTTATAACGATCTGTTTTCTTAGGGAAATTTTCCGTGAATTTATTCAAAGAAACTGGCAGTTTTATTTCATATTTTCTCGCTGTTTACTAGCGGAAGATTTCATCCTCAAATATATAAATATCATTCTTACCATGTAGAACAAATATAGATCAAATTGGACATTCTTCCTAAGGCAAGACGGAGTGAACACCAGAAGAATATGTATGATAAGTTTAAAAGGGTGTATGTGAAGCAAAAGAGTTTTGTCGGACGTTTAGAACATCTTATATAGAGATCAAATTGGAGACATTATTCACAAAGCGGGTATTCTTAGCGTGAAGAACAGAAAAGTATGTATGAGTAAGTTTAAAGGGGTTTATGTGAAGTAAGAGAGATTTGTCTGGATCGTTCAAGGTGGCGATCAATAGTTTCTGTCTATCCCGTTAGAAAAAGAGCTCATATCTGTAATGTAAATTATAACTTTTAAGGATTCATAAGTTGTGCTGCTAAAATACGATACTGTAATGAAGAACGAAAACGTAAATGAGCTTATCTCGGAAGTTTAAAATTAGATCACTCGTAATTTACAAGGTAAGTATAATAACATTTAGAAGGTAAGTAAGGTTAGTTTTATTACATATCCATTTATTAAGTGTCGCTAAAATAAACAAAATATATATAATAATTGAACCAAATGAAGAATTAAGTGATTCAAATAAAAAGCTCAACATTACTATTCTAAATATTATACTATTTCCCGGAAGCTATGAGGTCTGAGAGGAAAACAAACAATACCTCGATACTATACTTTTTAGGCGTGCAATAATTGTAATGAATAAAGTAAATGGTTTATTTATTTCCTAACATTCATCATCCTTCAGCAAATTATAATTATAATTGAAAAATCAAATTAGGTAAATTCATGATGCTCAAAATCAAATTTAAAATGTATCTAACTTAAAGGATATTTTGAATTGTTGTGTTTTTCGCGTCTCGATTCATAAGGACCATTAATTTCCGAATCCTAACTTCTATTCAACAAATTATATAACATACACCAAAATTAAACATTATAAAACCAACCAAGAACATATATTTTATAACGTAAGGTGTGAAAAATCATAGAGTATTACTGTATGTACATTTAAATATAATGACTGTCTATTTCCAAGCTAGAGGTGTCTATGGTTCAAGTTCATACTTCTATTAACCCCTGTCTTTTGTCTATGCTAATAATAGGATGTACTTTGATCAAAGGTTAGGTAAGCTCAAGAACGTATGATATTTGCAAATGTACTTGTTAAATATGTTCCTGCAAGGAAAAAAGAAATAAAAATGATTATTATTATTCAAAGTTACAATAATGTAATTCATTTTAAGATTCTTAACCACCGAGTGTGTATGAGGAGACGTAAAGATGTTAAGAAAGCGAAAGTGAATTTTCAGGATTGAGAGAAATGCTGAAATGAGAGATCTAATTCTGCCCCTCAGTCAAAACTAACCTAAGTACAATTTCTTTGAGCAATCTATACTTTGTTTATGGATAACCCCGATTATCCAGAATACATCCGGTATCAACATAACTTTACTATTGAGGAATTCCGAAATCACCGATACGTGCAACACATACCCAGTTCTAAACAACTAATTACAAACAAGAATCAAGAGTAGAAGGTAATATCCTTTTAATTAAAGACAACGTATATACACATACGTTCATATATGATGATATTTACACAACTCGCAATTACGAGACAATTATAACAAAATTACACATTAAGAAACAACGAAGGCGCGATTTAGAAACAAAAGAATACTGAAATCACTGTGAGCTGAGGTTAAATCATCTAGGGCCATGTTGACAGACCTAGGTAATTTGATTCAAACATATATTCCCATACTTATGTCGTTACTTCACGATTGGGCTGAAATATCCCGTGAACATGTTATGTAGCTTATACGTTTGTATTATCTATTTTAAGATGTTGGTTGCATAAAACAATAATATAAGTTCACTTGTCCATCGCCCATTTCATTTCATGCACGCCTAAAATCTTTGACGTCTTTCATTGGGATGAAAGAATTCATTATTGCAGATAAATGAAAAATCTCGATATGACGTGAGTTGAAACAGTGTATGAAGTAAGGTATTCGGATACTAAAATCTCTGAACTCGATTTTAATCCGAGTAAATACCACTGGTATATTTTATAAAATATATACGTATTATTTCTCTCTACAAACATTTTGTAATACAGTTACTAATTGCTTGTTAATGGCGACATGGCTGAACATCTGTCACATTGAGTACTGACTGTCTGGTTAACACGTGGGTTCGAGGTGTCCATAGAATTACTACCTTCGCAATTGCGGAGATGGAAACCTGAACCTCTGACTACCCCGCAAGGGTTAATGGTCGTGAACGCGTGTTTTTGTTTTTTTGTTCGTTTGTTTGTAGTTACTAATTATGTCTCGTCAGGAAACATTAAAAATAATCCTGCAGAATCCTCCGAAACGGGATAAACGAAATGTAGAGCAGCTATAATCAACTTGAACCACAATGTTGGATATAGATATTCCAATCTCTGTTTAACCCGCGTAGACAAAACAGTAGTAATCTATATGAATGTACAGACAAACACAAAGCTAATAACGGAGATGTACATAAAACCAAATGCATATTATGTCACGTACACACAATCGGCCGTGTCGCAATCAGACTGATTGCGATTTGAAACGTGTTTTTTAATTATGTCAATTATCGATTCAATAATCGGACATCACATGCCGAGAGATCGCTTTAATTGACAAGTGTTTACACTTTTATCCTATCACCATTTTACTCTTATAGTATATATAAGGAAAAAGCGGCTTTAGCCTCGTGGGCAAGACTTCTGACTTCTTAATAGAGGTTCTAGGTTCGAATTCCGGTATGTACCAAGGAATGAAATTTACATGATATACAGTAGCTAAAGGTGAACGAAAACATCGTGAGGTATTCTGCCTATCCCTCGGGATAGGTAATAGCCTGTGCATGTACTCGGTGATCGATTCACTACCGTGCTTGATCGACTGCTGTCTATCTAGTAAAAAGTGGGCTTTGACTTACTCAAACTTAACATGCTTTCAAAATTTCGGGGTGGACACTTAGCCCCTAATAATACAAAGGGAGTGTGTATATATATATTTTGACGACCTCCGTGGTGCGATCGGTTAGCCGCCGGAACGCTAATCGTGAGGTCCCGGGTTCGATTCCCGGTGGAGGCAGAGTTAAGAACAACGCTTTTCTACTGCTTTCCAGTCTGGTCGTTGATTATATATGCTATATATATATTTATCTATATATAATATGTATATATTTCTTAAATATACGTTGACTAGTACCCTTAACACAAGTCTTAAATGAACTTACCAAGGGGCTAGTTCAATTGGTGTAATAATGTCTAAATATTATTATAAATATTATTATTATTATTATTATTATTATATATATTAGGTCGTGAGGCGTATTTATGTGGCATATAATATTGTTGGATACACCCTTTCCCATTTATGGTTTTAGTATATAAAGCATACGATACATCACGGCCAGGTTAAGTTTTCGACAGTCTTTGCATACCCTGTTGGGAAGTAGAGGCTTGATTATACGTGAGTAGGTAGCAGTGAAGACCACATACTACTAAGGTAATATAGTACCAGGTTCCATAGCAAACAGTCATTAATATAACTTATTAATATACTATACTAAGTTACCACTACTACGATACTGAAGGTGGCAGAGGACTTTTATTAAGTCTGGTTGTTTGGATTTTTCAGGATAGATTTTCCACTTAGATAGGATCGTGTGTGTTGTATTATAATACTGTAGTGAATGCTTGATTACTCTAATAATTTACGAATTCAATGTTTGTAACAATAAAATTATGCTGCCATCTACGTTTGTGAACGTAAACTACTACGAAACAGCACGGCCTTCCAATCACTTGAGCACTTTTCTTACCTTTATTATATTTAATCGCTTGTAAGCTTTTAATATAGATGTCAGTTCTAGATCTTTATATTGCTATTTAATGCAATATTAACATTATTTAACATGCAATAAAGTAATAAACATTATTATATTGATGTATATTTGTAATCACTACATAGTATAAAACAAAGTCGCTTTCTCATGTCCCTTTGTCCCTTTGTATGCTGAAATCTTTGAAACTACGCAACGGATTTTGATGCGGTTTTTTTAATAGATAGAGTGATTCAAGAGGAAGATTTATATGCATAATAACATCCATTAAAAAGTGGAGTAGGCTATATATTTTATACCCGTGCGAAGCCGGAGCAGGTCGCTAGTTCTATATAAATTCACAATCATTTTGAATCATCAGCGAAACACCTGTCGTATTTGGCTAAGCAATAACCTCCAGTGTGAAACTTTGCCTTATAAGTGTAACAGTAAGACGTTTAGAATAGAAACGGTGCGTGGAATGAGCTACTTGCGTGGATTTTAATTGACTTAAACGTAATATTAATTAATATAAACATACAGAAACTAACACTTTAATGAACATACATACATATATTCAGACCTGTACAGCCCTAACGGGATAGGCAGATCCAATCGCTCGCCACCTAGAACGATCCTTAAAAATTATCTTGCTTCCCTCATATCAATTAACCTGCTCATTTCTCTTACATTAACAATAAGCCGTAAACCATATAAAACTGCAATTGCCATTATGGTTACGAGAATCTCTGACTACCCCACAAGAGCTATACCACAAGCATTATTAAGAGAAATATTAATTACATCTGACCTAAGCCTAACGTAAAAATATACGAATTAAATGAGTAAACGACGAAATAATACATTTCGCCAATATCTAATACATCATCCCCCTAAAATATATTTATCGTTATTCGTCACCCTAAACAATTTTCATCACATTATATATTTCTGTTTACTTCTTTAAAGATTACATTCTAGATATATTTCCCATAGATCCTTAAAGGTTAGAAATTAACCTCAAAACATATTAATCAATATTTATTACTTCTTGCACTTGTACATTATTATACCTTATTTTATATCTTGTGTCAAAAGTTCATTTCGCATAGTCAAGACAAACTTCCTTTAATCTTTTTAGAATGGTCTGAGCCTCGGTAATACGACATCCCTTTCGTTACATACGTACATACGCATCTCACCCGCTTCCTTGTAGAGGGTACGCAGAGAGCACAGATCCCCATCTGTCCCGATCCTGACAAATCACTTTCACATAACCATTCATACACCTCCTCACAGACACAAACACTCGGCGGTTATAGGTACATCTAATATCACCCTTCTTCAATAAGTCGTCCATCTGCCTTTCATATGTCTTATTGAGCCTGCCCCTACGTACCCGACCTTTTACTTCACCCACATTTTTTTTTTCATTTTGTCAATCTACTATCATTCATCCTTATGAAATGACCAAACCATCAAAGCATGCTCCTTACAATCTTAGTCACTGCATCTTCTTTCGAACCTCTCCGTTACAAATATTGTATTCTTAATATCTGCATTTGGTATAAAAATCGTGAATGTGACGTCGTTTTTATACATTTATGACAATGTATCTTTAACCGACTCCTAGTACACTTTAATCATATGCCGGCAAGATAGTAAGCAACCCTAATACTCATAACAAGGTGTCCCTTATAAGGCAAAGAGTGCAAAACTTTTTCTTCTTTGCTTCCTTTATTCCCTCATTACGCACAAATGGCTCGCTACAATGATCTTCACTTCACTCTGTCATGGGCCAACTCCTCAAACTCCTTCCAGCTGTGTGCAGTTCAGGCAGCCTACTTCTCAGCTGAACACCGCCACATCTCACCTGGGTGACCTCCTTTTGTCCGAGGGTTGCCTTCTTAGGCTCTGATTGGCGATTATGTTGTCTCCAAATGTGCCCTATCCATTGCCACTTATCACTTATCTTAAAAACTCTTATTAGAACAATTTAATATAAAAGCATTATAATATGTATTCTGAATTCGTCGGTACAGACAATAGTAATTACCGTCACGTCGACAAAGAACACAATTTGTCACGTTGGGTGATAGGTATCTAGTGAAACGTGACTTTGAGTGACTAAAGACCTTCACAGGTATGATGGTCAAGCCTCTGTCTATCCCGGAAGGGTCAGTGACCTAAAGTTCGATAATTTGACGACCTCTGTGAAGCGATCTGTTTACCATCTGAATGCTAATCGGGTTCGATTCCTGGTTGTAGTAGAGTATAGAACTATTTTTTTCTTCCGCTTTTAAGTCTGGATGTAGATTATACATAGTATATATTTCTTAACGATATATTAACTAGTACCTTTAACACAAATGTTAATTGAACTTACCAAGGGGCTAGTACAATTGGTGTAATAGTGCCTCAAATATTATTATTGTAAATCTGAGCAATCCCTTCAGGGGTTGAAAAGGATCAACTAAGCTCAGAGTCTGATCGAAGAATGAGTAGGTCGATTTAACCACGAATAAAATAAAAAATAATGAGGTCATTTAAGTCCGCGGGTTCAATTAAGGAAGGGGTGAGTTGACCATTGAGTCTTTTAAATGGCGACATGACTTATCTGTTACATTGAGTAGTGACTATCTGGTAACGTACACGTGGGTTCAAGGTAGCCATAGAATTACTACCTTCGCCATTGCCGAGATGGAAACTTGAACATCTGACTACCCCGCAAGGGTTAATGGTCGTCAAAGCGTTTGTCTTTCTTGTATGTACGAATTTATTAATTCATGTACTTACAAAGTAATATAGGTAAAACAAAGAGTTTCAAACTCGGTCTAGACCACAGGTTTAGACACATTCTATTGTTCGTGTCAGACATGTAGCGAAATTACTCGTATAAACTTAACATACATTCGTCTATGGTTCGTCAATAAAGTCAGCAAGTCAGTGAAAGTTGGAAATACAATTAATTATTTTACGCTGAATATTTAGTCAATTGTGATACCAAACTGGCTAAATATGTTTGCTTTGGGATTATATTTGGATCCTCAACTGGAACGAACCGAAGAACAAGGAAGAAAAGAATTGGAGCTTCGATTTCGTTTTTCTTCAATGGTAGCTGCTGGTGGCGGTGGTGTAACCATGCCGACGGAATAACAAGAAGTGCAAACTCCATGGCATCAGTGTTTCAATTTGAGCTGACATAACCTTAGTGGTGAATGATTTATTAAAAAATTAAAAAAAACTTAACATACATACATATACATGCACATCCTTTAATAGTTTTTGTGAACAGAACCTTCGAGATAGCATAAATATTGGGGTTATGATGTCATATGGAACATTGGTTATAAGTTGCTAGTCTATCGCCAATAGATTCCATTAGTCAATGAATCCTACGAAGTGCCTGGAAGAACGGCAGCTAGTTAACATTATTTTACGTCCCTTACCAGTACGGGACGAGGAAATAAAATAAAAATATACTTAAATAAATGATCATCCGTGCATTGGTCTCAATATACTAATGTAAAATCAGGTTTCCTTACTTTTATTTTTCAAAATTTTCGAAAACAGCTTTACTTTGGGTTTTTTCGACCGTTGACCCTGGTAACCCTTTTAAAGAGATAAAATTTAATTCAATTAGGGGTATTCAGATATCTTAGACTCTTCTACAGTACTGAGACACACGAGTACGAAATATCCGAACTTGGAAATCAATCTAATTCTACACAATTTTTAAAATTAACCTCAAAGACACAGAAAGAAAGAATACCATAAGTGATCCCATTATTTTATTAATTAGCCTATAGATTAGCCCCTTAGTTACCTACGTCCTAGAAAAAAGTCATTCTATATTAACATAATATGCATTTTTTATTAGTTAGAAGATACTTTTAAATACGCCATTGGCCTCGAAGTAAAATTATAGCAGTTTTATAGCAATTACCTTTAACACCAATTAACGCGCATGTAAGTACTTGCAAAAATCAATTCATCATCTAACGTTGCCGTGTCTCAAGGATTGTATAGCTCTACGAAATGTTGAGAGAGAGATCTCGTGCATACTTAGCAGTTCGTGGCTGCACACTGTCCGTGACCGACGCCTTTCGTTAATAAATAAAAATATCTTGCCGCGCTTTTTGAATTTGACATTCAATTTTTCTTTTTCAATTTATTTCTTTCTTTCTAAAGTGAATAATTTTAGTATTTTCTTAGCTTTTATTTGTTCATTTCGTAAATAATTTAGTGTGTTAGTGAGCTTTGGTGGCCGAAAAGGAAAAGAAAGTGTATTATTCGCGTTTGCAATTCGTAAGTGACCATTTTCTTTATCTTTTAGCTCTAACTTTAGTGTTTACGTGTCACTAATTTAGTCTTAGAATACAGTAACTTTCAACAAGTCATAAAATTGGAAATCCATCTAAACTTTTCTGTGAATTTTATTATTGATGTATTGACCAATAAATTAAAAATTCTTTTAGTATTAGACTTTTTACATTTCATTAAAGTGAAATAGAATAGAAAGTAAATGTTTATCGCTTTTTCTCACGTAGCTATTCTTAGTTAAACTAGGACAAATATAGAAACAGATCTCTTTTAAAACACATAATAAATTATGCATCTAAATAACGAAACATACTTTAAAAAATTAACGCTCGCAATTATTGCACCTGGCAATCTAGGTTATGTTTGCAAAAAGTTCCGATACTTTTTTAAAGAACGCCAGTATTCAAGACTGTTTGGCATCGTAACCTCCTTTCTGTTACATAAGACTCTATCTCACTCGAAATATATTGAGTTGGATCTGACAAAATACCACTTACTTTGATGTTTATAGTGTGTTGACATGGTTTGGCCCACTACCGCGTAAATGTCAAAGTCAAACCTTTTACCCAACTTTTTGTATAGAAAATAAAATTAATTTCCATCATTTAACATACTTTATCATCGTTAACTTTTATATCATAATGACAAACCTTCACAACTCTCAAAGGATAGTCAGAAGTCTCTATTTCATAACACTTATCGCAGTATTAGCCACTAAGATATGACTCATCTATTAGAGCGAATAATAAATACAGTTGTCAAGTATCTAAAACCATCCCTGTTTGATGGTGTTGGATAGTATTACATTATCTGTGGTGGTTATGATCGTATTTGTCTCTTATTAAACTCTGTAAGATAAGAATGAGACGTGATATGCCTATCACCTTCCTAATCTCGATAAAACAGTAAAATTCAGTCACTGTATCACGTAAATTATTTGATGATAAGCAAAACTTACAATACTCACATATTTCGTTGCTTATTGATAAATATAGAGCCATTGTGAGATATAATGATTATTGAATTCAAATACTTTAATATCAAAACAAGGGTAATACAATAATACACAGGAATGATTTACATTCTTATTAAAATAGACTCTAAGCCAGTTATTTTACTGTGTGTACTAGGAATTCTGGATCTCTACCTAAACACAATGTAACTAAAACTTATACCCTACATTTCTTAATCACTTCATTTAAAAAAATTAAGTAGTCTAAACTCTTAGTCAGCTTTCATACTCACTCAGGAGCCAAATTAGTATTTATATAACCTTATTGCATCGCTGTTTTAAGATATTCTAAGGTTTACGAAACTAAATAAACAATAATGGTGAATGTGAACGTCCGGTTTTCACTCGTCTCGTCACTTGACAATTTTTTCACCATTTATGGCGTTACAATGATGAAGCATATCTTTTCTGTGAGAGTTCTAAAAACTATATACGTAATAGTACTCATGGTCTGATCTCCTTTTCGGGTCAAACAAAACTTTGAAGGCAATATATCTAATCGATTGGCTTTAGCATATCTAATATGTTAGGCTAACATAGGACACATTAACATAGGTTCCATAACTCCAGTCTCGCATTAGTCTCCTACATGATGCCGGGAAGAACGGCAGCTAGTTAGCCCCATATTTCTCAAACTATGAGTACTCGTATAATATGCGTATATTAATCTTGTATACGTGCACCACACGATACAGTAAATGGAAAATACACCGATGGGTAGACAAACGGAAAAGAACCGCGAATTAAAATGCACACTGGTTATTGCTATTAAATACGTTACAAAAGCTTATAATTCCTAAGTTACAAGAGCATCCAATGCTAGTACCAATTCTTATGGTACGCAAATGGTATTAAAATTCAATAGTGCATTTTGTACGTGAGCTTAATAAATCAACATAATATTAACATGAAATCCATATTGTGCCTTAGAAAATTTGCTCCACACGCGTTCATATGATTACTCGTTAGTTGTGCTTAATCAGTGGCCACAATAATGTACAATTAAATGTCTTTCTCGTGTTCTTCTTTATCTTGTTCTGTCTGTCTGAATCATGGAGCATCTGAACGGATATTTTTTGATATGATACGAGTACGTTTACCCCTAGAAACTGAATATGATTGTAAAATCTTGACATTGTTTTCATATTATACTTCTTTAATTCTTAAATATACTTAAATGACAATAACTGTTCATTTTTACAACTTATCTATAAACCACCAAATCTTCGTAGCTCTTTAAGATAAAAAATCAAACGTTTTCTTACAAGCTTATTCATCCAGTGGTAAATCATTGTTATTGTGCTCAACTGGATCAATATTAGCCTTACTAAATCCTAGATCAATAGAAACAGTGTGCTAAAACATTCCTATCGTAACCATTACTAACAACGCACGCCTATAACGCACCGCTTCAAAGACCTTCACAAGCCACGAAATAATTAATCTATTCATACTAATCTCTGATAAATGATAAACCATTTCCCAAAAGGCATGTCGTAACCTAACCTCTGCACAACCCGATGACACAGTTATGTTTTGTCATAACATTCTAGAGCCTTCGCTATCGGACACAATGAACTATTGATGGCTTGGCCGAATAGACACATTCCCTACGCAACATTGCGACCTTTATTTTGTATCTATCATAATGTAATACATTAAAGGCTTGTTCAGACGAGAATTTCTCGTATGGAACGCCGAGTTTTCATTGGCAAGGAAAATCTCTTGTTCTGTACAGTAGTCAGGGACGTAAAAAGAATGCTAACTAGCTGCCGTTCTCTTCGGCATATAGTTTGAGGACTTAAGACAAATTGAATCTATTGGTCGCTGGCCTAGCCACCTGTTACCTTTCGTTATGATATAAATTCCCCAATGCTTAAAAGTGAAATAGGTCTGTCCACCCTGACAGTGGTTAAGTAACGTGAATATATATGAAAGTATGTCATCAAAAAATGGTATAGTCATAACTGTCTGTGAGATATGATATACATGCCAAAACAGGCGAAGAATGGAAGAGCATGTACGAGAGGGTCAACGGGTGTAAGTGAAGCAAGGAAGATTTGACAGGATCGTACCAGGTGGCGATCAATAGTCTCCGCTTATCCCCTTAGGGACGCGCAGACGTGAATATATGTTATGTATATCTCGATGATCACTTAAGAAAAAAGGTAGCTATGTAGAACACTATCATGTCAGAATAAGAAGTAAAATTTAATGTGATTCTGATCGCAATGACCTGTATTTGAAATGAACATGTACTGCTTTCACATGCAAAGTTGTGTTACTTGTCTATGACTAGAGCAGATCTTATTAGGTTTGTATGTTGAAGTCAAGGAAAAATTAATAGCAATTGCAGATTGATTTATTTAAAGCTCAAATAATTCACAATTGCTGACAAATTCTTACTTAATTAACATTAAAAATATAACTTAACTTAACATTTAAAAATATAATGTAAATAGAATGTCATTTTAAGATGATTTCAAAAACATAAAAGCAATCGAAGTAAATTTAAATACAGTAATATTACACTTTGTTACATATACATGTGCCTGTAATATACTTATGCTATTGTCATATATATATCGAACTACTAATGCATTTACAAGAAGTCTTATTTATACATTCATTAGTACGAGTAGGTACCTAGCCAGTGCAACAACCGATGTAACATTGCATAAATACCAATCCTCGCGAATATAAACGTCGTGTTAATAGTGGCCATATCTCAACAAATGTGGAGGACAAGCAAAATGTTACGGCGGATTACGTGACTGGAATTCAAGGTTAATTTCACCTAACTGTACACATTGATTTATGAACTCTAACTTGAAGGTTTGTGTCGCGGAATTCGTACGAGAATGGAATTGTTTTAGTGCATCTAAATACAGTCTGGAATATTCTCGTTGAGGCTTGATTAACCACTAGTCTTGACTTACTTGACTTATTGTCCTATGTCCCCCGGGTGGGGCAGAGGGCGTCCACAACAGTCTTCCATCCCGATCGGTCTTGAGCTTCGCGTTTAATCTCGCTCCAGGTCTTCCCTATTCTTTTCGCTTCATCTGTTACGGTGCGCCGCCAGGATTGCTTGGGGCGACCACGCTTGCGCTTTCCCTGGGGATTCCAGTCCATCGCTTGCTTTGGGATGTGACTTGGGTCTCTGCGCAGCGTGTGGCCAATCCAGTTCCATTTGCGGCGCTTGATCTGATGGTCGATCGGGGTTTCGTGGCAGCGTTCCAATAGTTGTTCGTTGGATATTTTCTCGGGCCAGAATATACCGAGAATTCGGCGAAGGGAACGATTCACAAAGACCTGGAGACGGTGCGAGATGGCTTTTGTAACCTTCCACGTTTCGCACCCGTATAGCAGTACGGAATTAACGTTTGACGCGAATATTTTCAGCTTGACTCGCTGGGTCAATTTCCGTGACTGCCACACCGGCCGAAGTTGTGCGAAGGCTGCTCTGGCCTTGGCAATCCGCGAAGCGATGTCCTCTTCGGTACCCCCCGTTTCCGACACGACGCTACCGAGGTAAGTGAAGCTGTGGACGCGCTCCACATCCTCTGCACCAATCCGCAGTGGAGTGTTGTTCCCGACACCAGCGCGCATCTCCTGGGTCTTCCGCGTGTTAATTCTTAGTCCCGCAGTAATTGCCTCCCTGTTCAGGTCGTCCAGCTTAGACTGCATACCGCGATGCGTGTGGCTCAGCAGGCATAGGTCGTCTGCGTAATCAAGGTCCTCAAGAACATGGGTCACGCCCCACTCTATCCCACGTCGCCTGTCGAGGTACGCGCGATGCATAATCCCGTCGAGGACAACCAGAAAGAGAAGCGGCGAGAGTAAGCAGCCCTGTCGGACGCCGGCATGTACTGCGATGTCTTCGGAGATGAGGCCGTCATGTGTCACTCTGCAGGAATAATTTCTGTAGATGGCCTTTAAGAGGTTGAGTATCTTCTCCGGTACACCAATGTCAGCCAGTCGAGACCAAATGCTTTCCCACTTCAGCGTATCGAAGGCTTTTTCGAAATCAACAAAGGTAAGGTAAACCTCCCTTTGCCATTCTGATGCCTGCTCGAGGATGATGCGCAAAGTGTTGATCTGGTCGGTGCACGAGCGGTTGGGACGGAAGCCAGCCTGCTCCTTGCGGATCAGAGGTTCAATAGCTCCCGACAGCCTATCTAGGATGATCCTGCAGAACACCTTCGATGGTATCGAGAGCAGAGTGATACCCCTCCAGTTGTTGCATTGGCTTAGGTCGCCCTTTTTTGGTACCGTTATTAAGAGCCCCTTGTTCCAGTCTTCAGGTAGCTCTTCATTCGACCATATGTTCTGGATCAGAGGTGTAAGGGCTTCTACGGCGAAGGGTATGTCAGCCCTCAACATTTCCGCGGTGATAAAATCCAGGCCTGGAGCTTTGCCGGTCTTAAGTGAAAGGATGGCTCTCGTCACTTCCTCGCGGGTTGGGGGGTCGACACTAATGTCCAGTTGCCCAGGAGGTGAGGGCGTGCACCACGGCACAGCCGGCGCAGTTGATGCTGTTGAGCGGAAGATGTCCTCGAAATGCTCGCGCCAGCATTGCAGTTGCCCCTCAGATGTTGCGATGAGCTGCCCATCCCTCGACCTCAGCGGCCTCCTCTTCGGCTTACTGCTTCCAGCCAGGGTCTTGGTCGCTTTGTATAGCTCTCTCAGGTTGCCAGTGTTAGCAGCGTGTTGGGCTTTATCAGCAATGTCGTCTGCCCACATCCGCATATCCTTCCGCGTGCTGCGATAGATCCGCTTGCGGATCAGGCGGTATTGCTGTCTGAGATCAGCCATTTGCGTTGCGTTGCTGGTTTGCAGCAGTCTCAGGTGAAGGTCCCTACGGTCGCCGATGAGCTGCCAGGTGGTCTGAGACATCCAGTCCTCGCGGGAGCGCGCCGCGTGCCCCAAGACGGCCGAGCTGGTTTCTGTGTAGACCATTTTGATTCGATTCCACTCTCCGTCTATGGAACCCACATCTGCGTTGAGGCTGGAGAAACTGTTTCGCAGTTCGAGCTGGAATTTGGTGCGGGTGTCAGGCACCCTGAGCTTGGTGACGTCAAACCTCCTACCCACCTTGCCAGGTCCGCCGGCTGGTCGTGCTACCGCGACCTTGAGGCGCAGCTCGGCAACAACCAGGTGATGGTCGCTGTCGACATCTGCTCCTCTCCGGTTACGGACGTCGAGCAACGAGGAGCGCCATTTGGAGCTAATGGCGAGGTGGTCAATCTGGTTCTTAGTCCTGCCATCGGGTGAATTCCAAGTGTGTCTGTGGACATCCTTGTGAATAAACAGAGTGCCTCCGATGGTCAGATCGTGGTGTTGGCAGAACTCTACGAAGCGATCTCCATTCTCATTGCGAACTCCAAGGCCCCCTGTTCCCATGTGCCGCTCACAGTTGGTGTTGTCACTCCCGACTTTAGCGTTCAGGTCTCCCATGACGATGACAATGTCTTGCTTTTTGATCCGCTTCAAGGTGGCGTTTAGCGCATTGTAGAAGTCGTCCTTGGTATCGTCTGTAGCAGTGTTGGTGGGAGCGTAGCACTGCACAATGGAGATCTTTCGGGCTCTTGAGTCAAAGCGGGCCCAGATGATTCGGTCTGAGATCGGTTTCCAGTCCAAGAGACTTTTCTTAGCGGCATCGGAAAGGAGCATACCGACACCGTATTCCAGAGTGTCTCCCTCACTTTCCTTACCAGAGTAAAGAAAAGTCAAGCCCTTGGACGTTCTCAGTTCCCCGAAGCCATTCCTGCGCACCTCGCTGAGGCCTAGAATCTGCAACTTGTAACTAAGCAATACTGCTTCCGCTTGGGCTAGTCTGCTGTCATCGCTAAGGGTCCGTATGTTCCAGAAAGCTATTCGTGTCCGTTTTTTCATGCCAAAGGTCGTCGTTGTAGAATCGGTCCGGTTTTCTGCTGTTTCTGTTTCATTAATCATTTTATTTTAGGCAAGCGGGTGATTAACCCACTGTACCCTAGCCTGGTGGTGGGGGTGCCACCTTGGAACTCCCAGGCAAATTCGGTTTTGTTTCGGGTATCCTCCCTAGTGAGATGGTTCTGTTTTAAGGCGCAGAATGCTCGCCTGTGCCCTGCATCCGTCGGCTCAGCTGCAAGCTCGAGATTCGAGGTAGTGGACACGCGTGGCGTGACTGCAGCAGGTCCCGGGGTGGTCGAACTTGGACGTGGATGCGCGGACTGGCCGGGGCTCTGCGTATATCGGTGTCCCACTACTGGACACTGCAGATGGCTACTTGGCACTTTATAGGCAATGCCGACCTCACTACGTCAGCAATTACCACCAAGACCATACCACCGACTTCCCACCCCTAACCCATTAACCACTAGTACAGATATACAAAAACGATACTAATACAGATACACGAACTGATACAATCAAAATCGTCGGATCTATGTGGGCCGAATTAGTAGGCACGTATAATACTCTTTATAATCCATGATATGGTATTGCCCATTGCATGAATTATTTACCGAGTAATTTGTTCCCAGCATCTTGTCAGGGGCAAATAATTATCTAAGGTATAAAAATATTTGTGAAAGACAGACTGGCTAACTTCACCACTATATTGCTTTTTCCCATCTGTTTTATTGAGTTACTGTCTGAGTCACATTTAAGGTCCGTTATAAAGCGAAAGTATGCCAGGATCGGTAAAATGGGCCTTCACTAGGACGATGAGCTACATTGTAATAATAATAAACGTAACTAAGAGATTTCATTTCACATGGTTAAGGTCGCACATTGAACTGAAAATATGTATTTCTGCCGAGTCTAGACTTGGTTTTGCATAAAAGCTAAAATAGAATAAGTCACGTATGTAATTTTCTAAAGTATGGCTCTAAGTGTGTATTTTGTTATGTAATACGTATTCATATGTATTTTTATGTTGCATACAAAAACTATAAGCATTATAACACAATAAAATATAGCTACTCCACCAGGGAATTTAACTTCAAGATTTTTCAAGCACACAACCTAAACACGCTACGCTATTTCAACACGCTTTTTCAATACAACAACATACGTTTATTCAATGAAAATGTCACTTTCAATAATATTATATTGTTAGTCATAAAGTTATATCTTCAAACTTTCTCTTCTAAATACACAGTCGCAGATAATAAATACATATAATACTTAAACTAAGACTTGGAAAATACAGTCACTACCGCTCTTTTAAACTAACCTAAACCAAATCTTAAGCACACCTATCTTCCCACATTTCAGAACTGTAACTATATGAAGAAGTCAAACACATCTAACATGCAACACATACATCTAGTAAGAGCTATACCCAACGAATGACCTTAACCCCCTTAGTTTCGTTCAAAATTGTATCGTGGATATCTACAAATTATACGTGACTTCCAATGTAATTGATCCACAGCCTATGCGTGCGTGTACTTAAAACTGAATATTTATGCAATCTGACTGGCTTTAGTAGTTTAATGCATGCATATGTTTATAGCTTCTGTAATAGTTCATTAAGAACATGTCTTGTTTGTGGGAACAACCATAAGTACTGCCTAAGTAATGTGTGTGAAGTTTTAGACTTATTGCTTAACATAACCCTCGTTTTGAAGTGTTATATGGTATCTAATGGTTTACAAAATATAGATTGTTTAACTAAACTAATATCTAAAAAGTGGTTTGTTTGTAGTGCCTTTTTTGATTTATTTCCCTAGATCGATGAAAGTCTTATTTTAAAACCATCTTATTATTATAACGCTATTGCGTAACCTTATGAATAAATGAAAGAAGCGTCTATACGTAAACTACACGGGTTTTCACGCATACCCCCAGGAGCTAGTCAGTGTGAAGTGTATTTACAACTATATAATATGTATCTTAATCTACTAATTGTACATGCACCAACAAACTTCACCTTGAAAGATTTTAAAACCACTTCTTTGACTATTAGTATACATTTATGAAATCAACGTTCATACGAATAAACACAAGCTAATTTCTCGTCACACAAAGATGTATCGTCAAATATAATTACATATTTTCTTCGTAACACACTGTGTCATACGGAAGGAATCATAGAAGAGACATTTGCAGATCATAACGTTAATACAACATCATCAGTGCGGAAATCACGATCGTTCCATGCAAATCTTAAATCATACACATACGTACGAAGTACTACTTTTATTTACTTTTACCTGCACATACATACTAGTACTAACATCTTTACCAAGAAATACTACTTAATACTAAGTTCAATATTATTATGTATTAGTCATTTTAGATTTTACTTTAGTATATAAATGTAGTCGTATTAGATTGAAAGAAGTAATAATGTTGTTATTTTAATCTACTTCTATAAACTCAAGTATTATGATTAACTATAAGTAAATAACATATACGTACGTATTCACGTATACGTATTTACGTTCCTTAATCCCATTCAAGATAGAGAATATATACCATCTCTTCTGTATCTTTTTGAAAAACTATTGAAGTCATATTGGCATAAATCACTTTGGGTAATAGATTAAACCATCACTTATAGATTCCATTATCTCCTAGTACCTTAGACGTCAAAAAGCAGTTAGTTATAAGACAAAAAGCAGTTAGTTATAAGACAAAAAGCAGTTAGTAAGCATTTTATTTACGTCCCAAGCTAACGCAGCTGGACTTCTATACAGTTTAAATTACTTTAAGTTCCTAGAATTACATAAAATGTTTATGGGATATTTGTTTAATTCATCAAAGATATATTTTAAGATGGTTCGTATGTTACGAAAACTTTAGAAATACAGAAACAACTAAAAAAAAGTAGTGGCAACAATATTGACGTCAGAAATAATGAAGCTCATGCTATGAGTAAAGAATTAAATCACTAATTATGTCTCCTATTAAAACTAATTGTTCTATCTACCTAGAATAATATGTAGACTAAAAAGTAAAACATAATTTCATACTATTGCTATATGATTACAATGTCGTATTGCTATATTGCTTTTTAAATTATACTAATCAACATAATATATGTAATTATGGCAACCTCTTTTAAAGCTAGGTTATGATCAATAACTGTCAAAATTTATTGATTGTGCAAGTATATTTATGGTCACAGTTTTATAGTACATAGTACCAATAAGACAAGTATATATTTATGTTCGGCGTTAATACTTCAAAGAAACGCCCTTTTGCTTTCCGTGATTTTATTGATCTGTGATATCGATAATAATTATTATTCGATATTATTATTATCGGTATTAATATTCTTAATTTCGTCGTTTATTGCTTTGTCAACACTAAGAACACAATTATATCTAATATAATTACTACTTTAGTATACGTCGCAAAATGATAAAGCTGTAGTTGACAAAAATTTTACATCGTGATGGTAAGGTAAGGGGTGATAAGGTGAGATGAAAAATTTGGGTCGAAACATATTTAGACTGTTATTAGAGACAAATTTATGTATGCATATAAAACTTCATTTTATTGATAACTTAGGCAAACTAAACCTTTAGAGAAAGAAGCCAGCTGGTTACAATTTATTAATTCCTAGCTAGCTCGGGCAACAAATAAATAAAATAAACATTACTTTGTATGCAATAGGTTAACCTTAACAACTGTAATAGATAATTACATGAAGAAATCATTCTAAGTCAATTGCTAAACAAATTTTAAAAACCAATTTATCACTTGCTTTGAAATCTCTAATCTTACACAAAAAAACGTATTTATTTAATGTGAAGGCTTGAGTAAGAAAAACTTCCATTCTTAAAGGTGTATATAATGCCATCTATATTTATTAATAGTTAGAGAGTATAACAAATAAGAACAAATACTGTTTGTACAGGAGAAAGTTCTATCGACATGATTCGGGTGCTAAATGTGAGTCACTGAGCAACACACGCAAGGAAATATTCTCTGACGTATCTCGAGACGCTTAAGTAATTTTAGTGCTGCCTGGTTTGTAACTGTTATAAGTCGATAGATTCAAAGAGTTTCTAGTTATTTCTCCTAGCATCAATTAATAAAAAAACCATTTAGAAACTTTTTATTGAACCCAAATGTTATTGAGAAAAATATTGCATTATCGTATTCAAATTGTAAGCAATATAATACTTATTTCATTTCATCAGCTTTTATAAATAAAACTTTATTTAAAAATATACATAATATCTACTCTGATGCCACAATCCCTAATCAGTAAATATTCCAGATCAAAAAACCCCAAAATTCTTCTAGTTAAACCACTTTTTTGTTTAAACACTTCACACACTTAGCTTTCGACCGCATAAAGACGATACTCAATGATCATTTATCAATACTAAAACTTCCAATACAAAATATCTTACAAATCTTACAAATCGTGTGGAAACCATCGTGAGGAAAACTACCTGTTTCCCGAAAAATAATAGTAAAATAGTAATAGTTAGTGCTTGTAAATGGCGACATAGCTGACCATCTGTCACATTGAGTACTAACTGGTCAACACGTGGGCTCGAGGTAGCCATAGAATTACTACCTCCACAATTGCCTAGATAGATACTTAAACCTCTGAATACCCCGCATGGATTATTGTTCGTGAACGCCTTAGTCTTTTGTATCTTTAATCTGCTCAATCCCCACTTCAATCCTCAGATACGTACGCGTTGAATGAAACGCGGTGCAGGCACATTGACCTCAATACCACTCAGCTGTTCTCAGACCATGCATATTCATGACTGAGTCTAGTTGCTCTGGTCAATGCTAGAGTACGGAAGGATTCTTTGATTTGGATTTTACAGACTCAAGTCTTCCCTTAACAAGATTGAATGACCTCAAAAATTTTGGTAAAAAAGACGAAACGAAATTTAGGGTTATTGAGAATTGTATTTATATATCCTAATTTTTGGATTAAATTAAAGTTATAGTATTTTATACCCTTAGATACCATGTTCAGATATATTTATGTGATTAGGGTATTTTGTGTATATAGTTCCTATCATCGTGTTATTAATAATTTTCAAAGGAATTTTTATTGACTGTTCTCTAACTCTAATTTAATCTACACACTAAGTTATATGCCAAACGTGTCTGTTTATGCTATATAGCAAGAAGCAGCACCTTGACATTTTTAAGCCGAGGCAAAAGTGTTACATTATCCTATAAGTTCAACGTACGTAGCTGAATGTAAGTTTTCGCAAAACGAACCACTTTTACTTTTGGCACGTTTCGAGTGGCACTTGTTTGTTTTATTTGTAGGTTCACTTTAATTTGTTAGTATGTTACGTGGATTTTAAATTACTGTACTGTGTTAAATACGTATATTATACAAAAAGCATTTATATCTATGCAGATTGATATCTTTAAATAGGATCGTAAAATTGTAAAATCCATTCGTCATATTTCTTATTTTATTAGGAGATAACTGGATAACTTGTTATAATTAATGTCAAATACACGCAGATTTATGAATAAATTAATTAAATATTAATAATTTTACAGATACTCCTCACGTCTTATGAAATAAATTAAAAATTTTAGTACAAGGTACAATAAAAAGGTTACAATCTTATATAAAATGCTTCATATCTTAAGCTAAGAGGCGACAAACAGTCTGAGAAACCTCTATAAGCCCTAATGATCATATATTACCAGTAAATTTATCACAACCCTTTAGTTACGACTTACCAATCATTATTAACCTCAAAACGGTTAAAAACACTATCATACCCTTGGTGGTATGAATCGATCCCAAGCTTAAATGGGAGCTGTGACCACCAGTCCAATAGTCTGGTCGACTCTCACGCCGCTTTCGATACAAAACCTGATACGTTCAAACTCATTTTAATCTGGCGAACGATGTCAAGGATACAATTTCGAGTGTTACAAAATTATTATGCGATATTAAGTAACATTAAGACGTTTATGCAACTGGTAACATAATAATGATAATAAAGTTAATTTGAGCGAAACAAACCGCTATTGCGTATTCCTGTTTGCTAGTTTTGTATATATTTGGTTGTTTGAACTTGTAACTTAGTAAATAAGTGTAACATATTCATTGCTCATACTCTCGATACAAGTTGAAAATATTGTAAAATACAGATACAAGTTTTATAGTTTCTAATTAATTATGGACGAATATCCCAATTTATTTTTTAAAACGTATTGCCTAATTATTTGCTTGTTATAATCGGGAATAAACTAATTCAATACATATTTAGTTAAAATAAACCTTTCAATGTAAGGTATTCATATTACATAGGACTTATTAATAAACCTTGCCATTCTGGACTAAAATAAAATACAAACTAGCTGCCTTTCTTACTGGCATCGGAGACAGTGGCTAAAGGACTTCTTTAAGTTAATGAAACCTTGGTATAGCATGATATAATATTGGTTCGATCCCGATAGTTTACTAAAACCAGGTGATATTTTATCTCTAAGGTTCCATTCCCGAATGTGATTAAGACATCAATGTTTTAGTTTGTAACTATAGATCTTTCAATTATAAGTTATAATAGTTTATTACTTCTCAATGGGTACTTGATCATCTTAATGACGCAGTCATTACTACATAATTTTAACATTAAACAATCTTAGTTGCAGTGTTTAACCCAATCCTACACTCGCAAATAACAACCTCTAACAAGTTTCTAAATACACATCTATTCAGAAGTTACGAACACAGGTTATCTAATAAGCTCTTATGTGAAGGATTCGGAATGCATGACCTAGGCTATCTAGGTGTTACGTCGAATAGCATAGGCCTAATAAATAGTACTTATACTAGAATTCGCAGATTTATAATTCGTGTCAAAGTAGAACGTAAGGACATCAAGTTCTGAACTTCTAAACGTACCTTTAATTACTTCAAAATTGTTTTTCGGAATAATTCCACCTAATCATAGTTCTAGATCAAAATTTTAAGCATTTAGGATGTAGGAATTTAGGATGTAGGAAGGAAGTACTTACGTTCTATGCTTGCCTAAAATTTTATTAATTTGTATTAATAATTTTATTAATAACCACGATAATAGCTAGGTTTATTTGCGGTATGTCATAAAGAGTGAGTAAGGGACTACAATAACAGAGATAAAGAAAAATAAAGTATCAATTCAATAATAAAAATATTATTTTTTTTAATAAATATTTGTTAAACAATGTCCCTAATGTATTCCATTTTTTTACTATTTTATTTAAGTACGAAAAGGTAATATATATGTTTAGAAATTTTATATCACTACATACTACACTTAGTACAATTAAAACGATTTCTCAATCAATTATACAGCTAGCAATACGTTCAATCAATCCTAACCATATTATAACAAAAGCTATTAAACCTTCATACACTTAAAACAAAGCTTAACTTTCCATAGGCAAATTAATTTGCGTAAAGCCTCATGAGCAATTAGGTAAACAATTAAAGTGGAACAGACCTCTATTCGGTTATGACATAATCAAAATTTCACACTGTGCCTGCATAACTTTGTAATAGTTGAACGATGTGCGGTTGCTATCAACTGACATAGATGAATGAATTTACAGTCAAGGTGTTTAGGTAAATGAACTGTGTACGGGGCCGATTCTGGCACTTACTTTCAAAAAGTTTATTAATTTACAATGTGATTAAATAGTTCTTAATGATGGTTTTAGTATATGAATGTTTAATGAGGTTGAAAGATAATATAATGCATGTGACAGAATTATGTTATTTAATATGATTTTTTAGATTTTTAATGGTTTGTTTTTAAAGTATACAAATTATTTGTTATTCTACTAAAACGATAATTTACACGCAAGGAACTTTTCTATAAAATACTTACGTTCTTTTTAGCAATTGTTGTAAGAGACAAAGACTTAATAATACAAATTTGGCATCCTTTACTATACGTAGTGGTAACTAAAAAAGCAACGAATTACAGACATTGTTTTTTTAATATTTTTTGTTAATATATTCAAAAACATAGAATTAAAAATAGTGTGATAAGGGAAGGTTGCGGTTTGAAAGAAGATATAATGACTAAGATTGGAAAGGGCATGCTTCGATGGACATGTTATGACGATGAATGATAGCAGATTGATAAAAGGAATATATATGAGTGAAGTGGAAGGGCGGTTACGTAGGGGCCGGCCAAAACGACATATAACAGTCAGATAGACGCTATATTGAAAAAGGGTGACGTTAGGAGTACCTATAACCACCGAGTGTATATAAGAAGATGTGTGAGTGTCAATGAAGCGAACGTGGTAAGTCAGGATCGGGACAAATGGGGATCCATTATCTCTGCCTACCCCTCTACAGGGAATCAGGCGTGATGTGTATGTATGTATACTCAAACACTTAACAATTGAACAACTACAATGGTAAGGATTTCAAATATAAGAATAAGACCCCGTTGCTCAATGAAATCTCTGAAAGTATCGAAATCATGAAACCTAACAGAGCATTAGCTCATGGCAGTTTTCTTAATTGAAACATTGTCCAACACTACAATTATTTCAACATGGATGAAAACGAAATAAGATATAATGTATAATTAAAAAATATGGAAGAATATAAGACAAAAAGACAAACGCGCTCACGACCATTCAACCTTGCAGGGTAGTCAGAGGTTCAGGTTTCCATCTCAGCAATTGCAAAGGTAGAAATTCTATGGCCAACTAGAACCCACGTGTTGACCAGATAGTCAGTACTCAATGAGACAGGCGGTAAGCCGTGTCGCCATTTACAAGCACTAACTATTACCTGTTCGGGGATTAGATACGTTTTCTCGCCATTTTTTCCCTCGCCGTAATATTCCAGAAGCAGATATGTTATCAAATAAATTATTTTACACTGAGTTACCGTTCTGCTTATATTTCAATCTCATAGAGGCACCATCTGACCGGCATGTCTGATATTACATCAATGTCGACAGACCATACGCAATAGAAATCAATATAATACCAGAGTAACTAACCATTGGCACATTTCTGTGTAATATGCTATCATTATAAGCTTTCATTGGTGCATGCGAATGACTTTTAATACAACTGCGCTGTTTGCTTAATATATCTATTCATATGTTGCTTGTTATAGACGTTTCGGTGATGGCAATAGTTAATGAGTTTATAATTTGGCTGGCCACCCGTATGAGTCTTATATGTATTAATATTGTATCTATCTACGCCTCGTGTGTTGTATTAAATTACTTGCGTATGTATTTACGTTTGACAATTGCAGGTACCTACATACTAAGGACAGAGTATATACTATCAGAATAGTCTTAGTAAACGTATAAAAAGTATACGTTTAAAGTTTTGTTTTCGAGTCTATATGCAAAGGTAGAGTTACTTAACCATAATAGTAGGGTTTGACGTAAAATGAGTATTAAAACGAAGAAAAAATAACTTCTAGTTAATATTGCTTTTAATAATATACATATATGTGTTAGGATTAAATTGCTCTCACAACACTATTAACGCAAAATAATGACCTTTAATAATGACAGTATAGATTACAATGTATTTTTAATGATAAAGATAGATAGATAGAGATAGGTTATTCTTATTAACCCCTACAAATCTTTCATAAGATATATTGCAAAAACATCACGTCAACTCATTTCTTAAGTGCAGACATAGGTACTGAATATAAAAACTTTTTCTTACATAAATATGAATACACATACCTTTTAATCTACGTAATAATACTGAAAGTTTTTAAGTTCATCTATATGTTATAATTATAATATATAAGTTACAATCTAGTCTAAGATAACGTGAAATGAAATCGGGTAATGGACTTAAATCAAGTTAATACGTCAATGAGATTTCAGTTACGAACAAAGTGGGTCGTCATTGAAAAACAATGTGACAATCATTCTAAATATGTATTTCTTATTTCAGATTATTTTGTAAATGGCACGCTAAAAGAACAATTCCCTATATTTATATAAAAAAAACACTATGGGAATAAACTGTTTGATATATCCTATTGTATGAAATCGTCAGAATAATGGAAATAGATTTTATGGTCCCTTTAATGCAGAAAGAAAGACTAATGAAATAACTTAGATTTACATGTTAAATGTATCAACGATTAAGAGTATAGTTATAAGAGATTCGCGATTTATACTCATGATTAATAACTAGCGGGACTTATCGCGTATGTTTTTATATAATAAAGTTACCTTTATTAACCCGACGTTTCGGCTACGTTAAAATAAGCGATAATATTGCGATAAGTCCCGCTAGTTATTAATCATGATCAAGAGTATATTACAAATCTCTTTAGTTGATCATTCCCTTCATTTATATTTTGATAGGGACTCCAAACTCTTTGATTTGTAATACCTACGTTCAAAGTAATTAACGAACCCATATATGTATATGATATATGTTGTATGTGTGTATGTACTATGTTAGTGTGAGTTATTAAGTAGGACATATTCAACTGGTTTTTTCAAGCCGAAAACTTGTGACCGCGATTTGAAGGTACTCTATAGTGAATTTGCACACTTAGATATTTAGATTTTGATGCATATACATACTTAGAGGTGCATAAACTTATTATCCGTTTCTTTGTGGAGAGGTAGACAGATATCACGGTTGCGCTCTCTATACGCGTTGTTAAAATAACAAACGTAGTGGAACAAGTTAAATGAATGCTCTTTGAGAAAAACAACTTAACACTTATTAATTAATTTATTAAAAAGTAACGACTGATCAGAATATCATTATTAGTCATACACTTTACAACTTAGTTCGCATGTTGATACATCCATCGTGAGTGACACGCGAACCTCTGACTACTCTAGAAGGCATAATCTTGGTGAAGTTTTTGCTATCATATTATGTTACAACTAAGTGTAACCCATAGCTAGACTTCACCTAGACATACATCTATGGGTCACATCATTAATAGATAGAATATTTAGAAACTATTTAGGAAGAAATATCCTTAGTTTACTATTCGTTACTTCCCGTCATTTAACCCATACATTTTATATATTACTTTAAATTAACAAAGCAAGGTTGCTATTTAATTAAAACCAATACCTCAAGATACGCGTGCAAGATTAGAACACTTTTCGTTCGTTTCTTTAAACAGCTGATCTTTATCTCGAACATTAAAATCCGTTTCTTCATCGACTACGCAATAAATTCCCAAGGAGGTTGCATAGACCACAATGCAATGGTTTAAAGTCACGGTTCTACTAGGTATTAATAGCAAGGGTTTAACCACAACATGTAATATATATAACTGTAGTTAAGGTAGTATTTGACTTGTAGTATATGTGAACTTTCTAGTTTATATAAGACTAGTGACCCGCTCCGGCTTTGCACGGGTATAAAATATATAGCCTACTCCACTATTTAATGGATATTATTATGCATATAAGCCTTCCTCTTGAATCACTCTATCTATTTACAAAAACCGCATCAAAATCCGTTGCGTAGTTTCAAAGATTAAAGATACAAAGGGACATAGGGACAGAGAAAGCGACTTTGTTTTATACTATGTAGTGATGATTAACTGTCAATCAGTCTGTCACAGAATCTACAAGCGTTGCTCCTGCTAGGTGGACCCATGACCCGAAGGAGGGCCCAAGTCTACTAATTCGTTTTAGCTGAAACGCAGTTCAATATCAAATCAGTAATAGCGTGAAGTTGGTAGTGGATTAGCAAAAGTGACAACTTACACCATTGAAATCGGCTTAAAAATGGCGAAATTTGTCACTTGCTAATCCACTACCAACTTCACACTATTAGTGATCTGATATTGAACTGTTATTTTTCAAAAAGCATTAGTTGACTAAGGCCCCAGGTCGCTGGTAGTGGATGGCTCTGTGATCGTGTTATGTATCGTAACCTCGGGAAGGTCTATGTCCAGCAGAGGACTGTCATAGGCTAATTGATTGAGCTTTCAAGAAAAGATAATAATTATTTTCTACATTATTAGTTGCCTGTTAGGGTGACGTACATTTCTGAATTAAATAAATAACATAAATAAATAAACATACATTACTTGTGAACGAACGAAGCTACTTTTTTGCACTTTGACTAAATTTTAAGTGCCTAGTTTACCATTTGTATAGTTAGCCATGTCAGAAACTTGTTATAATATGAAAATAATTATGTACGTAGGCAACTCAATCCTTAAAATGTGGGTTCATAATATCCGCTTCTCCTTATAAAAAATTTTAAGCAACTTATCATATCTACAGGCCCCTTAGTCCAACTTCTTTAAGGCTATGTTATTTGCGTACTCTCTGCCTGCAGATGTTTAGTTCGTATTTAAGGATAAACCTTGTTGCACATATGATAGATCATGTTAGACATAGATACTTTTTATTCGTGTCGTTGTAAATTAATGACACGTTACAAAGTTATGATTAAAACAGACAAGTGATAATCAAAACATCATGCCTGTATTAATGATACTTCGGAATCTATTATTAATTTTAACTTACATTTCAATGACATGAAGTCTTTACAATCATTTAGTTCTATCATTAGAATGAAAACATTTTTAAAGAGATAACGTTTCTGTTCAAGATCTAACTTTATATCTATAAAAAAAAAAGGTATTTATATCATTATTAATTTATCGTGAAACGACGCGAACTCATATACTCAATAAAATGAGTATAAATGACGAGTATTTAAAAATAACGAATCCTTCAATAATTCTGAACTTTTTCACAAACATTATAGATTGTTGCATTAGCAAGTTTTTCATAATGATTAATAATGAATGAAATATTTTCAACTAAACTTATATGAATAAAATTACTTAACTTCATCTACTCTTCAAGATTTACGGACCTGCGTAGACTATAAATTCTATATAATATATAGTATATTATAAACATGCTAAGATATTCTATCGTCGGTAAATGTTATTATATACGTAGTTATAAACAAACCAAGGTATGCTATACAGATGACATCGAATGAGCCAATTATGATGAAAAAACGATTGTTCTCAGATCCATTGAATCGTCGTGTCACGCAAGCCATTCGCTCTAACATTATGTACTTATTTGATATGCTTAGTACTTAGGATGGAAACTTAATACCCTTTGCACGCAAGACATCATGAGACGAAATTAAATCGTATATTACTCGTCATTTTGATTCGTATTGGACAGTTGTAGATAGTAGTCTGTAATAGTCGGTTTGTTATTTATTATAATTGCAGCTTGTGACAGTTTCCGAATCGGGTGCTGCCGGAGGACCAATGACACAGGGCTGCACCGTATACTGACTGAGGCAGCAACTTTTCACTGCATCAACGGTTTTCTTTACATTTATTTTTCCCAGTTTGTGTTTTGGTAAATGTAGTGAATAAAGTGTGTTCTTTCTTTCTAATAGAAAAGCTGCGATCACACAAAAATATATTCACGTTCAAATATCTTTTCATTCATCTTTATATTTATGCAATAATAATAATATGATTCAAGCTCATTATTCGATTTTTATTCTCTCCTTATCCGATAATTCGACGCCTACTACATACCAGAAAGAATGACTGTTCGTTGCCATTCTATATGAATATATACGGCAAAACTAAAACGGATGTTCTATCAACCTATAAGGAGATATTTTGTAACCTAAAATGATATATGCATACCAAAATTTACAATGGCACGTGCACGTATCACTTAAGTAGGCAAAGACAAACCATTTCACGTCCATTAACCCTTTCGGGATAGTCGGAGGTTCATGTCAGACTTCTTAGTTGCAGAAGTTGTAATTCTATGACTCGAACCCATGCGTTAACCTAGTCAATCTTTAGTATGACAATGTATGATAATGTATTAGTCTGCCCGTGACCATGGCTGCTGCAACGTAGCCGGAACGTCGGGTTAATAAAGGTAACTTTATTATATAAAAACTTACGCGATAAGTCCCGCTAGTTATTAATCATGAGTGTAAATCGCGAATCTCTGAAAACTATAATGTATACTTAAACGTTTATCCTATACCTCAAACATATCTCTCTTCTCCACAGACCAAGAATGATGTTCTAACTGCCCAGCTGTAAAAGCAGAGTCAAGATGACAGAAAGGCGTCCGGCTGCGGTCCTCGTTGAGAGGGCCACGAAGTACTATGGCAGGCCCAACAAAGCGGACTACAAGTCTGTGCTTAGCAACCTTAATATGACGGTCGAGAGGGGAGCTATGTGAGTGTTCGATATTTATTTATTCCAGCAATATACAGGCATTTATAGGCGAGACCAATACGTTGTGATTTGACTAGATGGTTGTATTGAATAACTGCAGTACTAAAGTTCTTTATTGACTCAACTGTATGTACTGCAAAGAACTGTATTTGTTCCCCCTGGAACATTGAACATTTTGTAAAAATGATACATACTTGAGTTTGAGAGGTTATCACCAATACTCAAAATTTTCTATAACCTTAACAAGTGACTAACGTGACGAAAGAATCATCAGATCCTTCTCTTGTTTCTACCTCATCAAGGATAGATGCCAAGGTGTATAACATAAGTAATTTTTCTTTGTAGCAGTAGCTAGTACCTTTACACGGTAAACTTGAACAGCACTAAATACGATAATTACTCTTTCATAGCAGTCCATTCAATAAATCCTCAAATCACACTAGAATTCCTGAGATACACTCTTAAATCTGTGTACATATTAGATTTACGTATTATTTTTTTGAAATATATATAACTATTAGATTTAGTATATTTATCCAGTAGCACTATCAAGAACAACGCACACGTCAAACATTCACCAGACCTTGCCCCGCCTATCTCTCCCAATGGTCTGCTAGAGGTAATCCCTAAACGGACAAGTAGGCCTATTGTGCAATCTTTCCGTCTCTGTTCATTTATAAATGTAGTATGTGCAATAATGAATAAATAAGTAAAGAAATCTTTGCCTATCCAGCATTCTCGTACTAATATATATTCTGTTTCCAGTTACGGTCTCTTAGGCCCTTCTGGCTGTGGTAAAACGACGCTTTTATCATGCATCGTCGGGAGACGACAACTGAACAGTGGGGAGATCTGGGTGCTTGGTGGAAGGCCAGGAGAAAAGGGGAGTGGCGTGCCTGGACCCAGGGTTGGGTATATGCCACAGGTAAGTTCATAACTAAATATATTCAGTAAACAGTACCTATAACCGTGAATGTGTATGATGTCAATGAAGCGAAAGTGGTCTGTCAGGATCGGGACAAATGGGGATCCGCGATATCTGCCTACCCCTCTACAGGGAATCAGGCGTGATGTGTATGTTTGCATGTACATTACCGCTGTATAATTATTTAAGACTTACAACTTGTAAATTTTCCCTTTATGTTACCGATTGAGCTAGTTATTTTTAGAGCATATTTGTTGTCTACAAAAAGATTTTGGCACTAAAAATAAAATACTATTGAAGCATGTATGCTATAGATGAATGAGGTGATTGTCTGATCAATACAAACTAAGTTGACTGACGACACATAAGATACTTTTGTTACTCGGATATATAGAAGAAGGATGACGTTACAGAAGTACCTATGACCGTCGAGTGTGTAAGGGGTATAAAATATTAACGAAGCGAAGGTGATTCGTCAGGATCGAGACAAATGAGGACCCGGGATATCTGCCTACCCCTCTGTATGGTAATGGGCGTGTATGTATGTATACATAGCATTCATAGGACCTTCAACTTGCTACCGCGTTATGCAAAAGCCAGAAGTCAAGTGTACGTCATAATTGTAAAGTTGTGCCCATAATGATATTGTTATTAATTCACGCGAACTAATCTAATAAATAGGGCCCATTGTTCTTTTGTTACGAACACGCAGGTTTGCGAAATTGCACCTATTGTGATGGGCATTCACGACTCGAATTGTTGTTGAGGGATGACTGATTTATATTGCACGTGCTAGTAATGAAAATGAGAGTAGGTTTTTGCTAGCATATTTCGTTTCTCTTTGGTAATGTCAGTCTAACAATAGCTGAAGCGCCATCAATCGCTAGTCGATGTATGTTTATGTAATTCAAAGCTACATAGCAAATCCGACTATGGGGTATATGTTATAGTATAATTTATAGCGCATTTTAATAGCTCGAATCTAACAACCATAGGTCTTAGTTATTTAAAACTATTTTTCGCATACTATGGTACTGTATTCATTGACTACTCCTAAAAATCTTTGAAAAGGTCCCGTGAGGAAAACAATTCATCCTATCGTAGCATGAGACAATTCCACGTCACATTTCCACCCATCAAAATTGATATGGATGCTAAAGGTAAATAAGGTCCTACAAAAAACTATAAACCCATCCTGGCTCTAAGAGATTCGCATGAACAATTGCGCAATTGTAAAGATAGTGAATATAACCACATCGGACCCCAAGAAAATAAACATAACATACGCTTCACGACTTGTGTATACACACTCCCTTTTTATTGTAGCGGGCTAGTCAGAGGCTTGAATGGAAGAAAATATTATATCTCCGAAAGCTCTCGAAACTGATTTTAACCATTAAAGACAAACAAACAAACGCGTTTGCCACTAACCCATTCGGAGTAGTCCCTTGGAATCGCGGAGGTAGTAATTCTATACCTCGAACCCACGTGTTGACCAGATAGTTAGTACTCAATGTAACAGGCAAGCCATGTCGCCATTTACAAGCACTAACTATAACCATTATATTTTTTAAACCATTTACAAATCCCCGTTTCCACAGGAAATAGCCCTAGTCGGCGAATTCACGGTTCGAGACGCAGTGTTCTACTTCGGACGAATCTACGGGATGGACCCTCAGAAAATCCACGAGAGGTTCGAGTTCCTCTCCTCTCTGTTAGAGCTGACTGAGGGAGGGAGGCTGGTCAAGCACCTGTCAGGAGGTCAACAGAGAAGAGTCTCCTTGGCGGCTGCACTGGTTCACGAACCGGAGCTGTTGATACTGGATGAGCCGTGTGTTGGTCTGGATCCTATTTTGAGGGAACGGTAAGGATTTTTGTGCTCTTATGAATGTGTAGGTGTATATTGTTGTGCTTTAATATTTTGTGTAATAGTTAGAATGTAAGAAGCTGAGGTTTTAAAAAGTCTAGGAATTTTAATTGTAAATTTAGTCTTATTGCAGAGCGCTATGTCATAACCTAAATAAATAAGTAAGGGCAGGATGGTCAAACGCGCTTTTATATGGTTGGGGATTAATTTCCCGAAGATCAAAGTTGGCTATAAGTGCATCTTACATGTGTATGCAGCAAAATATATTGTAATATAATTATCTATTATAAATGTTCATTTTGTTTTGTAACTGGCACTAAGCAAAAAAAATATAGCCGAAGTTTCTTGCCGGCTCCATTCCAGGGCTTCGGAACTAACGGTAGAATTTTATAATATTAAGAAACAATACTATCAGACAAATGTTTCAACTTTCATTTATGCTTTGAATTACTGAGTATTTGTTGCATTTGCAACAGGTATTTACCTATATTGACCATATATTTAAATCCTTGAATATCTCGCGTAGGTCACATTTTGTGGAGTAAACGATTGAATGAGCCACATAGAAATAATGTTAACCAGACATCACCTAAAGCGACAGAATCGAATGGCTATTTAATATAACCTAGGTTTCAAGTGGCCAAGCTCTATAGTATTAATGGTGATCACTTAAGTCTCTCCCTCCCTCAAAAACATAAAATTTTCGCCTATTTATAAACCTTCTGTATAAAATGTTCAATGATTTTTTTATGTAAATATAGTTAAATTGCAAATGCTAATGTAACAGGTTCTAGAAAGATCAGGATTCCTGTAAATATTTAAATAAATTAATAAAAATATGCCTTCTGGTTTTATAAACGTAGTGCATACATTGGTTGCTAAGTCTTAAACACTAAAAATAGGTCTAGATAACAATCAGGCAAAGCCTGTATGACATTTAAAAACTCTTGCCAATGTCACATTTTTGCAAATTTCAATAAGACTATAAAATTAATAATGCCCATAGAATATTAATTATATACGATAAATATTACTTATATGATTACGTAATATACTTACGTAGTTTGAACAATTCTAAATGAAAACATTGTCATTGTCAAATGAATTCATTGTCCTTATCAGATAAATATTCAATTCGTACATCTTAGTCACAGTAGCTTAAAAATTCATAATACTCGTAAGTGTTAAAATAAAATAAGTTTTGAATTAACGATACATATTTAATCACATACTTATTTACATCTCTATTTCCCTAAAACATTAGCATTCATACTTAGTCAAGAAACAAGTATCAATTGAAATATATTCAAGATAAGTAATTTTTATATTGACTCGACGCGTCATTAAGAAATTAATTAATTAAATAAATCTCCAAACGATATCTACGAATAACAAGTCACAGACACAATAAAAAAATGTATTTTAAACTCGAATATCCCTGAAAAATTGGGCACCTTGTTTTGACCTTTTCACATAACTTGGATAATTGGTGCCAACACATCTTTAGGTCATTGCCACTCGTCCTTATTTTGAAATTCAATTTAAGTACCCCTTTGTTGATTTATCTTGCAAAATCTGTTTACTGAGGACCCTTTTAAATCAGTCACGATGTTGCGAAGAATGCACTTTTGAGTGTCAAAAAGTGACGCGATTTTGGTGAACATTGACAATTGTTTGCATTTTTCTTAACTTACGTGTCATGTACTTAACAAATGTATGGTCTTACTTACTTATTAAGTACTCAACCAATCCCTAATCCCTCATGGGATTGATAATGGGCTAGGTTAGGTTAGGTTAGTATTAATAGTTCATTTAGTTTATGATATAAATTCGTGTGAAATTTAAAATATAGCGAATTTCAGCACATATATCTATGTCGCTTTTTTAATATGTCAAGATACGGCTCTTTTTATTCTTTTGAGATCCAGACCAGCTTATAAATCCTACATTTCAATTTATTAGCTGTAAATAATATCCATTGAAATAAATACTTTATACCTATATTCGTATCTATCGTATGTGAGCTTATTTCATGGCCAATAATACAATTTTATAGAGTACCTATACTTAGTACTAATAAATATTTCAAGAAAAACCTGTTTTTCTTAAAGGGCTGCAGTGCTAAGAAACCTTACCTTTTGTACCCTTTGAGAGTATCATAAAGTGTATTTTTTTTACTGCGTTCATGGTCGATATCTTTTGCAATAAAATTCTTTATTGATGCAAATGGTTATTTTATGAAACAATTTATGCAGAAGTTATTTTAGTATTATGATATGCCAAGCAGTGTTTTTTGTGATAAATGCATACATCTTTGTCTAGTATAGTATTTTATACCTTTATTAAACATTCATTTATCTTATAACGTAATTCTCGAAGGCGTGAATAGAAACAGAAGTACCTAAAAACACATCGGAAACAAACATAAAATAGCTAATTGATTAAATGCGCCTAATATTTGGGCATAAAATAGGGCAAAATATAGAAACCAAATTATTAATATTCATATTCATTGGCAGATCAAGACATGTGGTGCATAAAATGGTCATATAAAAAAATACTTTTATTTATTCTTTTCAGGATTTGGGAGTTCCTATCTGGCTTAGCAAGAGGTGGCACAACGGTTATTATCACAACACACTACATCGACGAAACAAAACAAGCGCACAAGGTTTGTATTATTTGTATAAAGAGTATATGCATGTAGAGTGCCCTTTACATAAGTGACTCAATACTAACAGAGTAGAAATCAAAATATGTATATTAGATTCGTTTAGAGAGATCTCGTAACGTATCTAATGCGTAAGTTAATCACATACTATTTGATTTCAATTCCTTATATAGGTATCTTAAATATGTATGTATCTATAACCCTTGGTCAGCGACTTGTATAGAAGGTATTCAGCTATGATTCCATCCAAGATATCGTAAAGTATGATTAAAATGTTGTTTATTAGGCAATCGGCTAGTTAGGTTCCCCCTTTTTCACAATACTTGAAATGAATATTACAAACATTTGAACAATACTCTTGTCCGTTACTTTATAAGTAAATTACGTTTAAATTTTTTAAGAGCTCAAAATGATACTAACTATTTAGTTTTTAGAAGAATACCAAAATCTATGATGTCATTGTAATATACATTGATATATGCATTCTTTTATCGACTACAGACAATATTTATTACTTACAAATTAAGAATGACATTGTAAAATAAACAAAAAGTTAATGAATATAAATTTTATAAATATTTCCCATTAATTTAATAATAGCATTTACCTTAATGCAGATAAACAAAATAATGTAAAGTGCATAGCAGCAAATTTTTAAGATTTTTACTTACCTTAGTGTTAGTTGGGACGTAAATAGAATATCAACTAGGTGTTTTTCGTACCAATTTATCGTGATATGTAGCTAAGGGAATACATACACACATACACATCACGCCTGATTCCCTGTAGAGGCGAAGGCAGAGATCACGGATCCGCATTTGTCCCGATCCTGACAAACCACTGTCGCTTCATTGACACTCATACATCTTCTCATACACACTCGGTGGTTATAGGTACTCCTAACGTCACCCTTTTTCAATGTAGCGTCTATCTGACTGTCATAATAATATGTTTAATTGTCTTACGTCTAAGGAAATATGAAATGGATTCTGTCGGGCAATGGCTCAGTAACTAGTCGCCAATAAATCAGAATTATTATATTACAACCCCGATAACAATGCTGAAGTACTGAAGAAAAATAATGAGAAGCATCTTAGGAGTAACATTGAATGATGAGTAATTAGGATTGAAAAGGGCATGCTTCAATGGTTTTAAACACATTATGCAGATAAATAATGGTAGATTAAACATTCGACGTAGCTCAGATATTTGGGGCTTGACTCTGTATCAGTGGGTACAGGGTTCAAATCCCGCTTGAGCATGTACCAATGGAAATTAAGTTTAATGAATTTTTATGTACATTTTCGTTACAAAAACACATTTACGAAATGCGTCGAATACTACGGTGAGGAAACATCGCGAGGAAACCTACCTGTTCCCCGAATAATATGGTAATAGTCAGTGCTTGTAAATAGCGACATGGCTTACCACCTCTCACATTGAGTACTAACTATCTGGTCAACACGTGGGTTCGAGGTAGCCATAGAATTACTACCTCCACGATAGCGGAGATGTATAACCGAATCTCTGATTACCCCGCATGGGTTCGGTCGTGAACGCGTTTGTCTTTTTGTCTAAAGAAGGTATTAAATTGACGATGGTGTAACAGCTAATCAGACCCCAGAACGTTATATAAAAGATAACCAAGGACATATTCCCAACCTATATCTATGTATGTGAGTTTACCTTATACCAACATAACACTCAAGCCTTGACTTACATAGTACAGCATCCACAATTCGCAAATACCATATGTTTACCAAAGACGTCATCTGATTACTCTCAGGTACATGTTAAATGCTTCAAGAGTACCTTCAAACAGACAAGTGTAAGTAAATGCATTTATAGTGCAATGCTATTGGTTTACACTTCCTTGTGAATATTACGATTTTATTTGTTTATAAGGCTCTTAAATCCTTTGTTGACAAGGTACAGTCGTAAATGACTAGATTTTAAAACAATAAACATTTTAACACTGTATGACTATCTGATATACGATCGTTAGTGTCATAGATCGATGGGTAGTCAACATATTGACGTAAATTCACGTGCCTTAACTTTTATAGGGTGAATAGAAACGCAGAAAATGATAACTTGGTAACTTTTAGCATTATATGATATTATTTGTAGCATAAATATCGCGGTTGAGATGACTTTGTAATATGTAGAATATTGACTGATGAAGAGAGACTAATCGATCAATATACTCCTTACGATAAGGTAGCTAGAATTCTAGGTGTGCATCTGGATTGAGGGCCCATTTTTCAAATATATGTAATTTACAGCCTTCTACATTTAAATCATATATTACATGCATAAATACAAGTTCCAAATGTTTTTATTTAAAGTAATGACCAAGAAGATATTTTCATATATACAGTCAGACAATAAGATATTCTCAAAGGTTCTTTTCTCACCGAAAGTAACTAAAGGACAGTAATGGATATGTACGTAAGTTTATATAAAGTAGATACCTGATACTGGTTAACCATTATCTTTCCTTTTCATTGACATCCACACATTTCCGCAAACAATGTTCGATACTTCTACATATCTCGCTAATGCCTATTTTACATACTGTAACTCTCTCTACTCCCCAGATCGGACTCCTTCGTGACGGGCATCTCCTGGCCGAGGATTCTCCAGAAATGCTGCTGAGGAAGTTCAACTGTGACACGTTAGAAGATGCCTTCCTCAAGCTGGCAATGAGACAGAATCAGTTCGCACCCAGTCGGCAAAGTGAGTATATCAATTGAAATGAAATGCTTTTGAAATGAAATGAAATGCTTTGAAATGAATGAAATGAAATGCTTGTTATGCAATATGATAATTATAAAATCACTTATTGAAAGACAAAAAAAAAACATTTCCACCGGAAAAGTTGTCATTACAATTAGTTAATTTAAAAAAAAAAACAAATCTATTTAAACTTTTAACGAAATTCTTAAAGCAAAAATTAACCGAGTGAATATGATAAGACAAGGGTTTCCATATATTTTAACAATTTAGACGACCATAAGAAAATAAATACTCAAACTAATATGGCGTGAAAAGGCGGCAGTTTCGGAGGCTGAGTATGTCATTGGTAAAGTTAAAATAAAAGGGAGAAATCCCTTTTTTCCAAAAAACCTTTATTCAGTGCTGGAATTCCAATAATCACATTATAATGCTTTTACATTATACGTTTTACGTCGTGTGTACGATCTTCCCGGTGGCGAAGGAGGCGACTAAGGGTTCATTGAATCTATTGGGCGATGGGCTAGCAATCTGTTTCCAATTTTCCTTGCATGCTAATAAGTGACCTAGGAGATTTGATCGTGTCTTCGAGTTCCCTCGAAAAAAATGAATGTTAAGGAATATAGCAGATACTCAATGTTCTTTAGGAGAAGGTTTTGAGAATTATTCCGTATAATAGGATAAATTATTGCATATTTTTGACTAATTTCAAGATCCCAAGGCCCCCATATCTATGCCAGCTTTTTAAATTATAATAGCTTTTTTTTGCAATTAACCAACCAACACGTTGTTTTAACAACCATATTTTTATATCCTGCTATAGAGCAACACAATCTACAACAAAGTACTCGAAAACTTTATTTCTTATACACGAGTAAACACTTAAGCTAGGAACGTGATTTTCACACATATCTCCGACCATGCGTCATGCACCTTGACTGCAACTTCAATATTTATTGCCTTATTAAGAATAGTTTATGTTGCATTTACGACTATAGAAGAGCAATGGGATGACAACCTAAGTACTGACTTGTATATCAATTAAAAGTGTTTTATTTGATGTTTGATCTTGGATGAGTTAAGCGGATGTATGATAGTAACTTAACTAATATGGAAATGGGGTTGTATTACATTACACATTTTTTTTTTATTCATGTTTTTTTTATATTTTGGGTCTACTTAGAATAACTTAGAAACTGGTTATATTAGCTAGCATGTTATAAGATATGGGTTTGATGTATTTTCGCATCATATACAAACTTCAGAAAAATTATTCTATACTAATCAAATCCATTTAAATTTGACCCAACATAATAAAAAATAAAAATAAAATTCCTTTTATTCACACTAGACGCAGTAATACATATACACAAATAGAGAAAAGAATTAATTATATAATAATTTACATTAATGGAACCAAGCGCACATGGCAGCCCCGCGCAAGTGTGAATAGGATTCGTCTCAGCTAATGTTGATTGTGTGAAATTCACACTGCCAACACTGATATTATGACAAACCCTTGGGTTCGTACCAGCACTTCTATAAATAAATAAAAATAATTAGATTATATACCCTTTTAACCTACCATTGTGTTTCTTATTATTATCTTAACTTTATTAATCTTTCTTACTTTCTTCCTAGCCCTTACAGCCTCCCCAGATGTCATTCCAGAAAGCAGTGTGGTCGCCGCAGTTGAGAGCAGATATTCTTCACGCGAAGAATTCAGTATGGTGACTAGTAGTACTGATGTAAGTTATACATATAGACTTCCAATGTAGAATATAGTATCATCTTTTTTCATACATACACATCACGCCTGATTCCCTGTAGAGGGGTAGGCAGAGATTACGGATCCCCATTTGTCCCCCTGACAGACCACTTTCGCTTCATTGATATTCATACATCCTCTCATACACTCTCGGCGGATTATAGGTACTCCTAACGTCACCTTTTTTCAATATAGCGTCTATCTGACTGTTATATGTCTGTTTTCAATTAGGCGATAAAGGGTGATATTAGAAGTACCTATAACAGCCAAGAGTATATAAGGTGTATAAGTGTCAATGAAGCGAAAGTGGTTTGCTAATATCCTCTACAGCGAATCGGGCGTGATATGTACATATGTATGTAGGTAGTATAGGAATAGTACATATGAATGTAGTAGTAGTTGGTGTATAATAATAACCTGAATAATTCTCATATTTTGTGAAATACAGTTGGGGAGGCAGTGAAATGGAATGGGCTGATTGCTTGATAGTTCATTTATGGTTTGATGAATAATTATTCAAATGTAAACCCTTTCTGGGTAGTCAGGGCTTGAGAGTACGATAATGGTAAAGGAACAGGTTGGTCTTTGATCATCCATCTATATGTTCACATAGTTTAATCCCTTTCGGGGTGAACAGAACATCGGAGACTAGATTATATCTTTTTGGTCACTTTTAGCATGAATATTGGGGTTCTGATGTTACATGGAACATTGGTGACAGGTTGCTAGCCCGACGCTCAATTGATTCCATTGACGCAGTCCCTTAGTCGTCACCTACGACATGCTGGGAAGAACGGCAGCTAATTAGCATTCTATTTACGTGTCGACTAGATCATTAATAGAGAATGAATAATAAATAATTAAAATATTCTATTATGACAATCGGTGGGAAAAGATTGATATTGATTGTCTCATATTTCATTATGTAGGTTGAACATAATGCAATGGTTGCAAAATATGTGAGTTAATATCATAACTCTACAAATATAAGTTATAATTGCATATTTTATTAATAAGTACATACGAGTATTTATAATTCCATAACTTGTTTTTATAATACATATAGGTATATGTATTGTTCAATATTATTTGCATTATACAGGGTGGCGCATTCAAAACGGTCAGTATGGGAAAGTCTGAAACTATAAGAGATACGAAGATTTGTTCTTAGGAACCATGTCACCGATTTTGATAAAAATAAAAACTGCATTCATACTTTCTGTAAAAAAATGACTGTATCCTGTACGGGAATCGAACCCGGTTGCTTTGATAGAATAAACTTGCCCTTTTCACTTTTTCTTTTTAAATATCAATTGTGTAGGTCTTAAGCTGTAAATGTTTCTATGAAACATGGTGTCGAAAATGAATAAAATGCATTGTTTTGGCATACTTTAGTTTACATACACCGTTACAATACTCAACAAGTTCAGACATGTAAAATAGGCTTGTGTCCTAAAATGTAATTAGTGGTTCATTCTTTTCTTTCTTACATATATATCGGAAATAAGTTAATATTTCTACAATAATCAATCACTAACATAATTATTTACGGTTTTTAAAAAACCTGTTCGAATATTTCATGAAAACGCTCTAAACTGTCATGGCGTCTTCAATGACGTCATTCAGTGCGTCCAAACCAAAACAAACCGTGAACGTGAATACTTTTTTTACATTTAATAATTTAAAAATGAATTCCATGTTTTATAAGTATTGCGTAGTGCCTGAGTGTAAAAGCACAAGTGTAATGACACCAAACAAATTGTTTGTAAGAGTTCCCATGAATGAACAAATACAGAGAAAGTGGTTAAAACTTGCACGGAAGGATGATGCCCGTATTTTGTCTGTAGATTCAAGAATGTACTTTTGCGAAGATCATTTTGATGTAAGTATTTAAACAAAGATGACTTTCCAGTCCCTGTACCTATATTACAATGAAAAAAACACTTTGAAAATGTAGCTATTAAATTATTTGAGGCTATTTTCATTCTTACTTAATTTTGTACTAACTGATGTAATCTGAGATTTTATGTTGTAGGTATCATTGTTAAATACAGGTTATTGTTATTTTTCTAGATGCCAAACGATATGACGAATTTTATGGAATATCAAATCATGGGAAAAGTATCAAAGATACTTATGAAATCAGGTTGCATTCCAACAAAGTTTGAGTGCCAAGAAGACAGAAGAAAACGAATGAGCAGCATCATAGAACGGCCATACATTGTAAAGAAACGAAGAACTGAGACCATTGCAGAGTGTCTAAATGAATATAATACAAGTTGTACAACAAGTTCATCTCTAGAAGATACTTCTAATATCATTTCCATAACATGTTCCGAGCATAACAGCGTCAATTTTTGGTAGATTAGTCGAATTTGCTTTACTAAATCCGGACTCCATAGCTATTTATCTCAACCTTTTGAAATATCGATAATTCAGAAGTTTTTTTGCAAAAATCGGCGAATAATTGTTACTGGGTTTGTGTATTTACTACTAAAACGTCAACAACAACAATGGCGCACGCACTGACTGACGTCACGCTCTCTGATTGGCGTTCACTGTCACGTGATTAAATTTATATTTTTCGGTTTTAAATAATGAAAAATATTAATAATCTTACATTTTTATAATAAATAAATAATTGTATTTACTTCTATACATAATAATGAAGTTATATATATTACAACATGACCTATTATTTTTTAGTGGACACAAGCCTATTGTCTCTATGGCTGTTTGTAGTTTTGTACCTCTTTACTTGTTACATACACCATATCATGTAACATTAGCATTGCATTAATCCGTTTAGAAAGTTTTGTTATCTACAGTAATCAAACACTAACAATCAATTGAAAAGTTCACTTAAAGTGACGTGTTAAACCATATTTGAAAACTTGTGGCGTTACGTTAAGAAGAATTTTCCAAAACAAGCTATGACACCGTTGAAGACCTAAAAGTAGCAATAGAGTCAAATTTAACGCAAATCCAACACATGAAAATACAAAATTCAATAGTAAAGTCTTTATCTAAACGTGTTGAATATTGTATTGAAAACAAAGGTGGTCACTTAGAACACCTACTATGATAAATTAAAGTATGCCAAAACATTTTAACATTTTATTACAACATTTTATTCATTTTGGACATCATGTTTCATAGAGACATTTACAGTTTAAGACCTACACAATCGATATTTAAAAAGAAAAAGTGAAAAGAACAATTTTATTTTTTCAAAGAAACCGGGTTCGATTCCCGTCCTGGTTACAGTTGTTTTTTCAAAGAAAGTATGAATGCAGTTTTTATTTTTATCAAAATCGGGGACATGGTTCCTAAGAACAAATCTTCGTATCTCTTATAGTTTCAGACTTTCCCATACTGACCGTTTTGAATGCGCCACCCTGTATATTTAAGTACTTGACATATTATACGGATGAATAATAGTAGATTGACAAAAGGAATACATCTATGTAAGTGGGGTGAAAGGGCGGTTACATAGGGTTCGGCCCAATAAGACATATGACAGTCAGATAGAGAACATATTGAAAAAGAGTCTCGTTAGAAGTACCTGCCTAAAAACGTCAATGTATATCAATTGGACAAAAGTGATTTGCCAGGATCGAGACAAATATTAATCCGTAATCTCAGTCTTCCGCTTTTAGGTAAACAGACATGATGTGTGTATGAATATAATGTACAAGCAAATTCGAAAGATTGCGCATTATCGATTTTGCTTGCAGTGTAAAATATTGTTTGCAAAATTCACATTTTCTAGTACATATCTGATATAGCACTATTATTTATGCACTACCATCATTCCCTTGAGGGTGATTAGAAGTTTAGAGGTTCATGACACACGGTTCTCAGCCATTCAAAGCCTATTTTAGTTTAACATATATATATATATATATTCACGTTTTTTATTCCCTTTCGGGGCGGACCGAACACGATACCACAGTATCGCATAGATTAATTCTTAGCATGAGTATTTGGGTCCTGATGTTATATGGAACATTGCTTACAGGTTACTAGCTCATCGCCTAGAATCCATTTATCCCAAGTACAGTTACAAAAAAATTAAATTTATATCTTTCTATGTTGTAACTATTTTAAACACCATCATAACCAAAGACCAGATTTTCTAATCACAATAGTACATATAAGATTATGCAAACAAGAGGCTTTAGTTAGATTTTTATAGTACATTAAGTAGTCGCTATTTTAGAATCAATAGATATAAGCAGAGTGGCGCAGTGGAAGCGTGCTGGGCCCATAACCCAGAGGTCCGTGGATCGAAACCACGCTCTGCTAGGATCATTTTTGGTCATTTTATTACTATTTTTGTAATATATGTAGAGATTTCTATCTAGCAAATACTATTTTTGCATCGAAAGGGTAAAATGATGTGTTAACATATTAAAAGTCATGCACGTAAAATTTAAACTCATCTATTTTTATGTCAAACTCTAAAAAAAGAATTAGTGTTTGACGTAATCTGTTTGAATGATGAGCTAGCATTCTGTAACAAAAACTATCGTTCGTAGAGTTATTATGTCTCTAAAGTTATATCCTATCCACAAGAGAATACAGACTTGAATAAACATACGTATATACGCATTCACGAGTGCAAAACCTTTCTGAGTAGACAAAGGTTTATTGTCCACCATTAACTGAACATTGTGATGGTGTTTGTTCACAAGCAACTCACTTTTTACCTCATAATCAATATCTAACTAGTCTGGTGGTAAACCATACTGCTATAAACAGATTCAAATGTTAGTTTATAAAATGACTAGCGACCCGCTCCGGCTTCGCACTTCTGGCTATTTAATGGATGTATACGTATAAACCTTCCTCTTGAATCACTCTATCTATTAAAAAAGCCGCATCAAAATCCGTTGCGTAGTTTCAAAGATTTAAGCATACAAAGGGACATAGGGACAAAGAAAACGACTTTGTTTTATACTATGTAGTGATATAAATATAACGATCGGTATACGTTAACGTAATATTTTGTTTATTTCTAGGTCCTGACCCAAAAAGAAAAACCGGAAAGGATAAAAGGCAAATCGAGAGCTCGTTACAAAGCGGTTTTTATCAAAAGCATCCAACAATTTTCACGGCATCCTGGGTAAGTGTAAATTAGACATGTGTCACGATTTTAGTTCCTTTCTAAGTGATCACAAACTAGTGGAACAATCAAGCAGTCTTTGGTTTGTGATAGATGATATTTTACAGTAATAAATAGTGATAACCGATCATACAAAAATACTTCTAGTATTTTTTTAAAATAGAATTTATTCAACGTGTTAAAAAGAAAACTTATTGATTAATTTCTATTAAAATTTTCACATCTACACTTCACCTTTATTAAGCATTGCGGGATAGTTCAAAATTTAAAAATTCTAATGTAACTTCGATCCTTCATGGTAACCATATAGACAAAACTTAATGTGTCAGGAGGTTAAGTAGTGTAATCATCGGGCCATAGAAACACTGATTACTACTCTACTATTCCGGTTTTGAGGACTATTTCAATTAACCTGCTTCTTATGTAGGTTTATGTCGTCGTAAAGGACAATGACCATGGCAAATCTGTAAAGTTCATCTCAATTGGTGGCTCAGACTTAGAATAAAGCAATAAGAATAACTTACTTTATTTACTTTTTTTTTCAGCGGTCTAATTTTCTCGGCGTTCTTCCCAATAATTCAAGTGGTGGCATTCTTCGCGGCGGTGGGCCATGACCCTCGCGACTTGCACATCGGTGTGGTCAATGAGGAGGCGAGCTATTCTATATGTAAGTTTACGTATACATATATTAATGTTCATACAATCTTTATGCAATGTATGTGATAGATATACGACAAAAATTACATAACAGAATTAGAACCAAGTACTAAGCAATGAAATTGTACAACTTCAGTATCTGCTATAGCCAGACTGCTGTACTGCATACAATAATGACGGACAATAGGTCCCAGTGGAATCAAATACTTTATTTTTTGTGTTTTTCAGTTTAGAGTGGGATTCTAGAGTACAGAATATAAGTGAAATGTATTGATATCGTCTTAACATATTTAATAGCTATATTACTACAAGAATTACACGTTCGTTACAAACAACGGTAATAGAGTTTACTTTAGACCTTTCACTTTGAGTATAATAAGTGAGATATCGTTTTAATAAGTACCTATAACCGCTGAGTGTGCATGAGAAGATGTATGAGTGTCAGTGAAGCGAAAGTGGTCTGTCAGGATCGGGACAAATGGGGATCCGTTATCTCTGCCTACCCCTCTACAGGGAATCAAGCGTGATGTATATGTATGTATGTATATCCTTTGCACTTTGAGTAAGATGAATCTTAATTTTTGTTTTAGTAGTAATATAGCCCTTTGCAAATCCTTTAGGAAGTTACAACATTAACAAGTCTCTATCTACCTCCTTAAGGTAACTTTTTCTATATATTTCTTGCAGGGGGACCCGATGTATGTAAAAACAGCAGTTTGGTGACAACAGTGGATAGACAAGACGACTTCTGCCATCTCAACATGCTCAGTTGCTGGTTCTTAGAGGAAATGGAGAAACATAAGATATACCAGGTATTTTAGAACAAATATATAGATGTCCCGTGCTAATCTGGGACGTATAAGAATGCAAACTAGCTGCCGTTCTTCCCCGCATGTCGTAGGAGCCGATTATGCGACTAGGGGTCAATGGAATCTGTTTAACCTATCGCTCAAACGACCGGTCACAAAAGTGCCATAAGACATCACAATACCAATGTTCATGCTAAAAAGTGACCTTGGAGATATTATCGTCTCCAAGGTTCTGTCCACATCGAAAAGGATTAGAGTACGTGAATGTACATATATGTCCCATCTAGACAAGGAAGTAAAAAAATGCTTCCTAGTTGCCTTTCATCTCAGTATAGTACGACGAAGAAGAGTCATAGGATGTCTATGGAATCTGTTGAGCGACAGGCTCACAACCTGTCACTAATGTTCCATGTGAATACTTTCATAATTCTGATATTTATTACTTAGAAACGAATATCTTAAAGGATTCCGAGGATCCTATTTTTTGATGTGTGTAACTTTCTAAATGATTATCAGGACAAAGTCTTTTTTACTACGAGTAATATTTGTAATTGCAAAAACCTTAATTTTCTGCCCCCATTACATACATTTGACTACCCATTTATCTACCCCCAGCTCCCGTTCAACAACACAGACGACGCCCGCTTATCCATCGAGAAGGGACAGATGTACGGCACCCTGCACTTCCGGAGGAACTTCAGCGAAGCCCTCGGAGTGAGGGTGCGGGAGGGAGACGTGGAAGATGACGTCCTGCAGACCAGCACCATCAGCGTATGGCTGGATAGTACCAGTAAGTAGAAAACATAAACATACGCTTCACGACTTGTGTATACACACTCCCTTTTTTATTATGGCGGGCTAGTCAGAGGCTTGAATGCCCATCTCCGAAATTTCGAAGGCATGTTAGATATGGGTCATTCGAAGCCCGCGTATCACTAGATAGACAGCACCCAACGTGATAGGTAGTGAACCGTATCGCCGTATATAGGCACTGACTATTACCTATCCTTAGGGATAGGCAGGTTTCCTCACGATGTTTTCCCTCACCGTTAGTAAGTAGAATATATGAAAAAGTTTTAAGAGATTCACGATTTATACTCATGATTAATAACTAACGGTAATTAATAAGAAGTCTGCCTGCCCGTGACCATGGCTGCTGCAACGTAGCCGAAACGTCGGGTTGATAAAGGTAGCTTTATTATATAGAAACTTACGCGATAAGTCCCGTTAGTTATTAATCATGTATATGAAAACGGTTCCTTAAATACAAATTTATGTATTATATTATAATAAATATATATCGAGTTTGAGTGACCATGACTACAAATGTCTTTTAAACGCTTATCAGAGAAAGAACACTCAACGTAACAGGCAGATATATATTTTTCTAATTCTTTACTATGCCATTCACCACTAAGGTTATGTCGGCGAAAGTACAAACACTGATGCCAAGGCGTTTACACTGCTTGTTATACTGTCGCCATGGTTATGTCAACGCTGCCAGCCGCTACAACCGAAGGAAAAAAAGTTTGAAGCTCTTAATTCTTCTGTTCATTGTTCTTCGGTTCGTTCCAGTTGAGGATCTAAATCTTATCCCAAAGCGAACATATTTAGCCAGTTTGGCATCTCAATTGACTTATTCTGCCGAAAATAAATATTTGTTTTTTCAACTTTCACTGAGCTTCTGACTTTGTTGACAAACCATAGACGACTGAGGCAGATGCATTAAGAATATATAATATTGAAGATGCATAAATACATATATATATATATATATATATATATATATATATATATATATATATATACACGTCTTTTATTCCCTTTCTTCTTTCTTCCTGTGTTTGAACTGATGAACCTTCGACATATAACATCTCCTAAGTCTTTTTTTAGCGTAAGACTTATATCAAAGGTCTAGCACATATAAAATATTATTTATCATTTTCCCTTTCTAGATCACCAAATCTCCCACTACATAAAGCGGCAGCTGTACAAGGCTTATGAGACGTTCACTAGACGAGCCATGAAAGCCTGTGGCAGACCTGAGGACTTGGTTCAGGTATGTGTTTAGGACTATAAGCTTAGACAGAATGTAGGGATGTCAATAATAATGAATGTATAATAGTCTAAGACATCCTACTCTTCATAGATTTTCTAATCAGGGGTTACAAACAAAAGCTAACTTTACATGACACTTTGTGACCACTATCTCTTAAGAGGCAATTAGAGTTTTTTTTCCGTTCAATACTGCCCCGTGGAACCTACTTTTTACCAAAAATAATGGTGATAAAACCTATACGAAATACCTAAGAGACGATTTTGTAGCATTCTCTTATACATACATATACATTCACGTCTCTTATTCTCTTTCAGGGTGGACAAAACCTCGGAAATATAATATCTCGTATGCCACTTTTGAGCATGAATATTAGGGTTGTGATGTCGTATGGAACATTGTTGCCAGGCCACCGACTAAAGATACCCTTGAAATTAGTCCCTTAGTCGCCTCCTACGACATGTCGGGAAGACCGGCAGCTAGTTTTAACGTAGTAAGGGGCATTCTCGTATAACCTAATCAATTCTTGTTTGTTTTCAGATCCCCGTTCACTTCCAAGAGCCAGTGTATGGAAGCATGAACTCTCAGTACGTGGGATTCATGGCCCCAGGAGTAATGATCACGTGAGTCATACTTTATACTTCCGTGATAGCTGGGACGTCAATAGGATCTTTGCCTTTCCTAGCTGTATGTGGTAACAGTTGATATTGAGAAACACATTGGGTAGACCCTAAGTGGATGCGATAAGCAATATTACATGAAATGATGATTAAGTATGGGGGTGAGGTAGCAAAAAAGTTTTATAAGTGCTGTACAAGTACGTCTATAATTAATTTTCCTGATTATTTTCCTTCAAGTTTGTTTATGAATTAGTTTATACTTTTTATATAAAAGTTATATTATATCAGTAATTGTTACGATGTGTATTGTAACTAAAGTATTTTGTATGCTGCCGTAGGACCAGTGATGCGACCTGGCTCATATTTACTGCATCAAGAATTACATATTTACATATTATAACCTTAAAATATTTGTGTTAAACATACAGTGAATATGTTTATGTGAATTGTGTTCTTTCTACATTACATATCTATATATTATTTATTATCTCGTAAATATTTGTGTTAAACATACAGTGAATATGTTTATATGACTTGTGTTCTTTATTTCTTTCATAACTGGTTTATACGCCCCACAGGATAATATTCTTCCTGTCAGCCATCGTGACGTCTACCCTCTTGATCTCAGACCGTCTTGAAGGCGTGTGGGAGAGGAGTGCCGTGGCAGGAGTCAGGCCCCACGAAATGCTTAACGTGCACATCGTGTTGCAGGCCGCTGTTATATTCTTACAGGTAACTAAAGTGATCTAGATTGGATAAGGTAGTCTAAGTCTTTATTCAAGAGGTTATATTTATGTTCTTAATCCGTGGGTTCTAGACTAGTTTCTAGACTAGAGAATAGGCATGAAGTATAAAATTTTCGATGTATATTTTCAGTCAATATCAAATTCAAAAATATATTTAAAGATACATTTGCGAAATTTACCAACTGCGGTACGGCAAAACATAGTGACGAAAGCTACCTATTCCAGGAAACACGAAATAGTGCATGTAAATAATGATCCCGTTTACCAATTATCACATTGAGTATTGACTATCCACTAAAATTTGGTTTCGAGGTGACCATCGAATTTCTACCTCCGCGATTACGAAGATGGACACTAGACTTCCCGAGAGGATAAACTACATACATGATATGTGACATGCGCCCTTATCTTAAATATGACTAGCTGCATATAGTTATCACAATTACCATGAAGATTTTCACCGTAATTCGACGTAGTTCAGTTGTTTGGGCCTTGGCTCTGTATCAGTGGGTACAGGGTTCAAATCCCGTTTGAGCATGTACCAATGAAAATGAAGTTTAATGAATTTCTATGTACATTTTCGTAATAAAAACACATTTACGAAAAATTATACGGTGAGGGAAAACATCATGAGTAAACCTATCTGTTCGTCGAACAGATAATAGTTAGTGCTTGTAAATGGCGACATGGCTGGCCACCTGTCACATTAAGTACTGACTGTCTGGTTAACACGTGGGTTCGAAGTGTCCCTAGAATTACTACCTTCACAATTGCGGAGATGGAAACCTGAACCTCTGACTACCCCGCAAGGGCTAATGGTCGTGAATGCGTTTTTTTGTTTTGTTTGTATGTTCACTGTGTACCATATATCATTGCAGACCATAGAAATGATAGTCCTAGGCTTCGCTGGCTATGGGCTACCTTCCAAAGGCTCGTTGGTGACAGCTGGAGTGCTGCTCTTCTGCCAAGGCTTAAGCGGCATGTGCTACGGGTTCCTTCTATCTGTCTACTGCTCTAGCTATTCTCTGTCGTTCTTTATTGCTACGGGAAGCTTCTACCCTATGATATTGTTGTGTGGTAAGTGGTATTGTCGTTTCTTTATGTTATGAGTCTTTGTTGAAATAAAAGTTATAAATAATGCAAGGGTTAGATGTCTTACATTAGTCTTGTATATTTGAACTTAAAAACAATGTTAACTAGCTAACGATCTGACTGGCATGTCGCATAAAGTGACTAAGGGATTAGGGGTAAATGGATAATATTTAGTTTTGTAATTTGACACTGAGCAAAAAACCCCTGAAGCTGGAGTTTCTTGTTGGTTCGTCTCCAAGCTAGGGCTTCCGAACCAACGGTAGAGTCATAGTAGTAAGACAACCAGTGCTACTCAATATATTTCGACGTTCAATGAATGTATTATTACTGTGCTTATATTTAATAAAAATCTTTTTACTTTGACTTTACATTTTATATTTCTTTTTTCAGGAATCCTCTGGCCATTAGAAGCAATGTCGAAAACGTTACACATGATCGCCTTAGCCCTACCATTCACAATACCTTCCCTGGCCCTACGGAGTATTATGGAAAAGGGCTCCTCTATAGTTCATAAGGAGGTATACAACGGTTTCTTAGTAACGCTAGTTTGGATCATCATTACGTTAGCGTTGTGTTTTTTGAAATTGAAACTTAAGAAATTATAGAACTTGTGTTTTTTGTAAAGGAACAAAGTTTATATTGTATAGCAGTCTCGTTAAATCTTTAATGAACAAATAGATTTGAATTGGACTGTGATATTAAGTTTTCTTTTTTGATCTAAAATAGATTCAATTATGATTGATTGTTTATATGTTAAATATCAAGAAATTTCATCCTAAGCGAAGAGACAGTTACTTGTGTCATAATATTTAGCCAGAAAGTTATATGGCATATTCTTTTCATAATAGTATATAAAACTGTTCTATGATATGATGGTTAGGGGGAGGAAGTTATAAGAATCTCACCAAATTATATTAATACTTTTAATATAGAACCAATCCTATATGATTTATACGTGGTTGATATTTCTATAGTCTGTATCACGACCGAGTGATTTGTTTAAAGAAATGTGAAAAGGAACACATTATCACAAATATTTGTAATGTAAATTGTTATTTGGTTATTCTTAAGTTGTATATGCCACTAGAATATACTTTTCGGAGAAGATAGAATATTAAATTTGCTCAATTTTGATAGGAAATTATGTAATTTTCTTTATAATAAACTTTATGCATAGAATTCATTCATTCTAAGAATACCACTTAGAATTTATAAATGGGACAAGACATAGGGTATAGTTGGAAATAAATATGTGTCTTCTTCCGCATAGTAATAAATCGAATGGACCAACTAGTTTCTTAAGTGTATATTAGTGTTATAAGTTTAGATAAGGTGACACAGACGGTTTGAGAAACATGACGTTAGCTGTAAGTTCTATGTGATACAATGTCGGGGTATTTATGAAATAAATTTGTTATACTGAGTTGGCCTTTTTCTGAACCCATTTTGTCTTGTCATAGCCTACAAACCTGATGCATAATATATTCGTAATCTCCATCATATCAATATTATATATTATGCAAGAGATGCTGTAGTGTGATGAATGTAAACATGTGTACCTGCCGTTCTAGCAAGCATGGCGTAAGAGAAGACTAATCTATTGGGCGATGGGGTAGCAACTTGTCACCAATGTTCCATATGACATCAAACCCCAATAATATAAAATTGGTTTCATCTTTCCACGGTCTGTCCATCGGAAAGATAGTAGCACTAGCAAGTGATGATGGTCCTGATATGTGTATTTTATGTTGTTGTATGTATATTTTATGCATATCACTGACTAGATAACGTAATAAGACAAATTATTAAGAAAATAAAACCACATTTTTCTCATATAAAAAATTATATTTTAGGAAATGTTTGGGAGTCAACAGTTAATCCTATTTCGGCAACAAACCCGATCTCCTGCCTTCAATCATCATGGCACTTAACTTATTTCGCTTAAAGATCTAATTTATCTGAAAATTGAGCTTTATACATTCAAAGAAAACTGACCGGTATCACTCGAAACCTATACATAATGTCACCAATACTTTATTACAATAAGAGGTTATTTTTAACTTATAAATTATGTTTGTGTGATTTAAGTAGTTGAACAATAATAATATTACTTTACGCCGATTAAAACCCAACACAAAGTTAATTTGTGTTACGAAAATAAATAATAAGAATAGTTTTGAATCGGTTTTTAGTGTAGTGTTTAGCATAGCATATTTCTTATGAGACCTTAGTTTCCTTGACATATTAACACACTTCCCAAACTAATTTCTTACAACAGTATCAATTAAACAATAATAGACGAAAGCAGGAGATCTTGCCGTAAACGTACTTGCCTTCAGATTTCGTTGTAAAAAGTCGAGGCATCAATCACAATTTGTTCTATATATCACAACATTTGATACGATGATATCTCGACTGAATAGTGCAGTGCTGTATATATTTATCTGGGAAAGCTTACAGCAAAAAAAGTATTAGCAATATCGTTCCAATATATAGATATTTCCAAACTGCGTTACAGCATACATACATATATTACAAAATTGAAATTTTCTTGTTTAGTTTAATCGTACATTTCAAAAATAGCTTGATAGTTTAGGTTTCAGCAGCACTACACCATCACATAGCTATCGTTCACAGTATTCACTTGATTTATCCAAAGCGACCGTCGCGCTTTACACCTAATTATTCACAGTTTTTTCCTAACTATTAGACTAATCTTAACGGTATTCATATTCAACTCACTCATACCACAATCCTTGCACGCACGCACATGTCTTTTAACTATGATACACGTTCTCACAAATCCGATTTTTCAACATATATACATTTATGGACAAATATGTATGATTCTATAGGGGAATAGATTGTTAGGTTATTATATCTAGGACTGACCGAAATGAATAGATATATATTAGACTATTATTTATATTGTACTTGAGCTGAATTCTTCATTGCTATACCACAAAACTAAACTTCTTAGTCGGTTCTTATTTGTCCCTAACTGTACAATGCGTTCATTAAATTACAAAAACAATCGATCTAAGTATTACAATTCAATATTTCATATAAAATAAAGTAAAACTGATTGCAATCAAAATCGGATTCATACCAGAACCTAACTAGATCATAATTTCAAAACTAAACAGAATAATTGTACGAAAAACTATACACTTGAGAAAACCAGGCCTAAGGCACTAAAATTAATAACAAAACGAGACAAATAGGCTTCACATTACGAAAAATTCATTTTTCCCTAAACGATTTAAAAAGAACATAATTTCAAATATTCAGTACTGTTACCTAGAAGACAAATAAGTACTAATCATACATTCTGTACATACAAAAATTGTGACATCATTTCCACATAAAATAGTCTAGGCCATTTCCACTTCGCTAATTATTTACATCTCACAAATTCACTCAATTCCACACCACATATGACTAACGCAAGATCACATTTCTATCGAACGATGGAATAAATATAATACAAACTGATTGGTTACGACTTGGTTTACTTGCTGGATACACTGCTAATGTTGTATTGGAGAATTGGAGACAAAATTAAGGCAAGATTACCACAAAGTTTCCAATTTTTAAACATGACTTGTGTTTATAAGAATTTGGCTAAACAATACATCACAAAGAATAATTAAATAATAATAATAAGTAACCTTCACACTGACTTTAATTTGATACAAATGCTACAAGAAATGACATTAAAAGAAACACTAACAAAACAATTCAATTTAAAAACAGCAATCAAAATCACATTTCACGACTCCTAGGACAACCTTCAATACATAATTTATAATAAATTAAAAGTTATTGTAACAAAACCTAACATTAACATTTAACCTAAGGCACGCATCCTCGCCCATGGTACTTCAAACTTCTATTTGTAAGAAAATCAATGTAATGAACCAAATAAGTCCTGACAATTTCAATCCAACGCTATCAATTTGGGGATCAATAGCGGATCAGAGTTATTTACTCTCATGCACATACTGGTAGACAAGATTAGATCTCTTAAGGGATACTAATAAGACATGGGACGTTAACATTACGAAGTCTGATATGAATTTAAGCCCGAATCTGAGTATCGCGTGGCGACCCAGACTCAATAACAACTAATCATCGAATACCTCCATATAACAAGCATAGCCGTTGCCTAACATTGTTGGTTGTACACACTTGTATGTATGTGTGTTCATTTAATATTGAATTGATACGTTCAAACACATTTTTAGATCTTTCTTATCAGTTGCTTAAAATGTTACGGAAACAATTTGCCATCTTCAAATCTTAGGATAATTAGAACCATTCTTGCGAAAGCTGTATTTAGTCATTTTAACTGATTCCAAATTCGTCAACTCCCTCAGTCTGATATAAAATTGGCAACAAAGAGTAACATCCATGATATTGCAGTCTTTTCTAATACAATACTGATTAAAACTTTTATCTCACAGCTTGTGTATCCCGTACCAGACCGCACATAACTCAGAAAATTAAGAAAAGAACTTCGTGAAAGAATACAGGCTTCTTATTAAGTAACATCATCCTATATTATCGACGTATGTGCGCTAGTATGGTGTCAACTTATCAATGTATGTATAAATATTGCTTTTCACTTTATCATATGAATGTACACTTTCGTAACAAGCATTACATTACAGTACCAAGCCTACGTTATCTTAGATTTAACTGATTTCAGATTGACCAGACGCGTCTGTCTTTAGTAGAAAGGGCTAAAACTGTGTAAAAATACCATAGAACGTTGTGTTTTTCTTAAACTTAAACTGAAAGGGACTATGCTAGAATTTGTCTTGCATTATGAATAGGTTATTGGTCGCCGCCACAGCGATTATGCTCTCGTGCGGATGCCACGCCGTGTGCAGGATTTTTTTGTTAAAATCTAAACAGTCCACGCTTATTTCATCCTGAAACAAAACAGACATTGATTAGAAACAAAATTTAGGATTTGATAAAAAGAATAACATGCAACTTAAGTACCCACGTCATAATATGATCTGTATAACGTGTCACCTGCAAAATAGCCAAAAAGACATGTATGTGTACGTCTAAATTATGCCAAACTTGCTGCTTTACCTTGCACAATATATGCTCAAAAAAATAATTCATCAATAAGGAACCTTTTATACCGTCCCGAGGTAGTCAGAGATTACATCATTTACATTATTCTAGCTGGCTTTCGTTTCAGACTATCCTAGGAATCGAATAAAAATCAATGGAATGGCAACCTATCAACAATGTCATCACAACAGCATCACTAAAACTAACATTAATTATAGATACATGACGTTTTTAAAGTTGCGTTCATCCCGATAAGGGCCTAAAATACGTGAGAATATAAGAGATAAATATATAAGAGATACGTGTAATGACGTGTATATAAGTCGTTTTTGGACATACCTTCTTCCTCTTGGCCGTGGTGGCCACCCGCCGTGCGCGCAGCGGCTGGTCTGGTCGACTGGCTGCCTCTCGCGACGTCTCCAGCGTTAAGTCACTGCGCCGACCGCCCTGGGAAGCGCGCTCGAATAATCTAAACAACAGACAATTTTAATTAGCTTACAATAGAGAAATTGCTACCATGGTCTAGCAATTTATCGGGTCACATAAAGTTTAAATACTTTTGGACTAGACTACACATTCACCTGACTGTAGACTATATACATACGTATGCATTCAAACATTAAAACAGGTCGTAAACCATGCTGCTTCACAGATGCTGAATATTGCCTATATAGAACAATAGACATATTTTCTTCCCATGTTTTTCGTCACCATTATCAAAAACAAATGGACAATTTAATCGTATCAACCATCCAAATACTGCTTGCAACACTATGTTCCATCTTAAAGCTAATTCAAATCGTATAAAGTGATATGCAGGCTACGATTTTATCACCTAGAACCTAACGACTATGAAGGGATTAAAGGACTTGTACAACACAGAACAAGAATCACGTACTAAAAATAAATGAAACCCACCTAAAGAATCCGTTGTAGGAGCCGGTCATGAGCCGTTGGTCGTCTCCGCTCCAGCAGCACTCGAACTTGTCGAATATGCAGTCGTTCTCGTACAGCGAGCACAGCTTCGAGCGCAGGTACTCGTGCACCTGGAACAAGCATCCGGTAATCAACCTGTTGCAGTCCACTGCTGTACATTGGCCTTTATAAGGGTGCAACACAAAACGCGATGTAGTGTAGAGTAACTACACTGTATATCACTGATTAAACATGTTGAAAGACGAATGATTGGTTTCATATAAATAACAATTGCTTTAAAATTGTATAGGGGATAATTTTATAAATATTATTTAAAGTATACAATAAGTATACATCAATGTAATACTAGTAACTATTAATGTTTGAGGTATAACTAACCACTTAGTTGTAATACAATAACAGTCTATGTATGCAAGTAACTAAATTTCATTAGATTGTATGAGCAGACAGTAAGAAATAAGATTTCAGACTTCTTCCAAGCCTAAATCCCCACTTGTTTCATAACAGATCAATGCTTTTCTAATCAAATCCAGAACCTTAGTTTACAAGTAAATACTATCAATGTAAGTCTACTATCAGTTTTATTTGCTTCTCAGTAACTATTAGTTTATGTTTTAGAATAGAATATAACAATGAATTTTACTTACAGGATATGTTTCGACCGGTTTAGTTTCCATTCTAAGATCCCATACTTTTAAACCTAAATAATCTCTAGACATCATATATCTGAAACAAAATAAAACCATTCAGAATAAAGTACTAAATAAACATGTCAAGTACACAATAAAATGAAATATAATCAGTATTACATGCATAAAGATTGATTCTTATCAGCCATTTAATAAATCCTCTGACCTCATAAATAGGGGCAAAGATTATAACTCAAATACAAGAAGTATCCCCAAGAAAACCTTAGTCTCTGAATTGTCTCTTAACATTCATTTTATTTAAATATAAGAGCAGTACAAGACTTTCATTCCATTACCATTTCTATTATTTATTAATATTGTAAAAGGGTGACGTTAGAAGTACTTATAACCACCAAGTATGTATGAAGAGGTTCAGTTTATTAGGCTCCGTAAATTCCACAATTAAGTCTCCACTGGGACCATTTTATGTGTGTATAAGGTGTATGAGTATCAATGAAGCGAAAGCGCTCTATCAGGATCGGGACAAATCGTGATCTGCGATCTCTGCCTACACGCGTGATGTGTATGTATGTATCATGTATAGTGGGAGTATGTAAGAAGAGGTTGAGTTTATTGGGCTCCATAGTTTCTGCAATTAGTCACCACTGGGACCATTTTGCGTGTGTATAAGGTGTATGAGTATCAAGGAAGCGAAAGCGGTCTGCCAAGATCGGGACTGATATGAATCCGTAATCTCTGTATACAGGCGGGATGTTTATGTATATAGATAGATAAATAGAAGCCGGTTTAGTGTCCGCAACTCGACGACTAGCGCCTATTTGCGTATTGAGATGAAGGTCACTCAAACTACCCCAGCTCCCAAAGTATCCCAGAAGGATGTGTGTAGGTGTATGTATATATCATGTATTCCACACACATCTCACACACACACAAACACACTCACACACACACACACCCTAGTTAGTTTGTCTTACTTAAAACAGGTTCTAATTGTATTTAATTTTTTTTAATTATATCTTAGTTTGCATGCATTTCTTTAAGCTGCTAGTAACGATAATATTGTTTAATGTTTAACATTAGGGAGAGCGGAGTCTCCCGTCACAAGTATATTATTTACTTACTGGGTGACTCCGGCCATGGCTGTTGTTAATAATTTATTGTTATTGAATAAAAACATTTATTATTATTATTATTATGTATAGTGGTCCTTGTACGTGTACCCACCTGCCCGAGTTGCTGAGCTTGACGTCGCTGATGGACGAGATGATCTCGGAGAAGAAGGAGCGCGCGTGCGGGTCCTCGGGCTCCTCGAACAGCTTCGCGTGCCGGTCGCACAGCGCCGCCGCGCGCATGTCGCATAGTCTTATTGTACCTAACAAACGGATAACAATAGATTTATTTATTACATTGCAACAATGTCACATAAAAATAAAATACAATTAACACATGTCCAAAGTTACAATGATCGTCATATATAAAAATAAAATGAAAATGTCAAAAATAATAATAATAAAGTCACTTATAGTATATGTATATAAAAATAATTAGTATATAACATATTTAAAATACGATAAGTACATCAGTACTCTTTCGTCATATACTCTTTTACAGAGTAAAACGCAATATAAAGTAGCTACTGGAGATATAAACCTACTTAGGGTGTATTCGCTTTATAGGTTTCGTGTTTGGATAGCTAGCATAGTTTTAGAGTACCTAACAGAATAAGGAGACTATTAGTTATTGAAGGAGGTATAAACCTACTTAGGGTGTATTCACTTTTTAGGTTTAGTTTTGGGAAAAATATGTATTAGTTTATATTGAAAATAAAGTCAGACTACACACCCGCCGATGTACCTCTAGCCCCCCGATACCTTATTATTGACTTCTGCGCTATAAGGTACATAAATATACATTCACGTCATTCAATCTCCTTAAGAATGGACAGAACGTCAGAGATTTCGTATCTCCTAGGTCTTTCCGTTTGCATGAATATTGGGGATGTGATGTTAAATGAAACGTTGGTGACAGATTGCTAACCCATCGCCCAATTGATCCTTTTCCTACACCCCTGAACCCTTAGTTACCTTCTACGACATGCCGGGAAGAACGGCAGCTAGTTAGCATTCTTTTTTACGTCCCAGGTAGCACGGGAATTAGGTTAGCGCTATTTCGCTATTTTCGTGCCGCAACTTTACCTTGCAACTATGAATGATACCTATTCATTATGTGTACGTGAATTGTTCATAAAAGAAGTCACAAATGATAAATGAGTCAGAGTTACGGGGGGAGAGATTATGTTAACACTCTGGTGCACAGTAATAGATTAGTTTGCTTTAGTTAGTATCGTTTTATGTTATCTTGAACAACCATGATTATTGTAAATGATTTACAACATGTTGAACATTTATTATTTTAGAATATACATGGAAGCATAGTCATCTATTACTAATACATATGGTACAAATTACTAATACATAAGGTATTACTCACCCTTACTACTAGAATATACAAAGAGATTGCATTCAGACGGATGAAACTCCGCCGCGGTTATAACCTGAAACAAGGAAAACGATCTTTAGTAGGGAATTGCTTTAGGGAAGTTCAATTTCTGAAAGTAAAAAAATCTGACGCAGAGACAAGTAGGATTCTAATGAATTAAATTACCTTCTGAAAGCATAAACAACTGACTCACATACATAAAACCAACTACCCAGTTGGAGGATAACTTTTATATGAATCGAACATGAGATATGTAGAATGGTTTTAACCTACAGATGGATAAACATGGACTGCTAAAAAGTACTATTTGATATAACCCCATAAAATGTCACATTTAAAACATACCTATATTCTAGACAGCTATTCATGTCTATATAATTTAAAATTAAAGGTCATAATAAAAGACTAGCATGATGAACAAACCTCAGTCAATTCCTCCATATTGGCAGGTTTGATATCTACTATATTAAAACTCTGATCCGTGATCTCCAAATGCCACAGATTTATGCGTAAATCGTCAGCCGAAAGGTAGGTCTCCTGATCCGAATTCAGGGATATTGAATTTATATGATAGGTGTGAGCGTTTGCGAATATCCGCCTGTAAAGATTTAAATTACATTATAATTACAATGTTCAATAAATAATACCTAACAATTGCAGCTTTACTGTAAGACATTCATAAAGCTATGTAGCAACTTGCCATTTAACTGTGCGATTCAAAAATAAATTTTTAGACTGACAGGTATTCACAACATATAATAATTACATGTCATTATCATTCATCGTAACAACCAATAGTATTTGCCTATCCCATTAGGACATAGAGTCAATAACACATGTGCCTTTGTAATTACCATGCTGAGACTGTATTCTTTCACTGCACAGTACTAATTCATTGTTCTGTAACTTATCACTAACTTATATTCTTTACTAGCGACCCTCTCCGGCTCCGCACTCCTGGATTTAATGGATGTTATTATACATATAAACCATCTTGAATCACTATCTATTAAAAAAAACCGCATCTAAATCCGTTGCGTAGTTTCAAAGATTTAAGCATACAAAGGGACATAGGGACTGAGAAAGCGACTTTGTTTTATACTATGTAGTGATGTCCATGATAAATATGCGCCATGATAAATACAAGTTGTTGCAGGTTATAATGCAAGGTAAAATCTTGGGACGACGTAAACCAGGTCGTAGAAGAACATCGTGGCTCAAGAACCTGAGGGAGTGGTTCGGCCTAAGCTCACGATCCCTGTTCCGTGCCGCTGCGTCCAAAGTGAAAATAGCCATGATGGTCGCCAACCTCCGCTGAGGAGACGGCACGAGAAGAAGAAGAAGTGGTGTGCAGCGAATGAAGATCTTTGTTTCTCACCTAGGCGAGGCCTCCACCATGAGCTCGGTCTGTCGCACGGTGGGCACCCGCAGCTGGGTGACCCTGGAGGGGTCCCGGAGCCGCCCGCCCTCCTCGCGCGTGTTGTAGCCCGTCACGCGCTTGTCACGCTCCGAAACCTGAAGCGACAAATTAGAATGGTTATTTAGAACTTTAAAGTTCTACTATTCATTTAATAACAATCAGTATAAGATAAACTTTATTTGATATTGCAAGCCATATAAATAAACTTGTATGTACATCATAATACACTCTAAAGCTTTCTAAAGTTAGACTAGTCCTCTTTATTATAGATGATGATCTACTTAATATAGTCTCATTGGCTCTTTTTTCGAAAATTTGGAAAGGACACATATGATACACAAAAGACGATATACTGATGAAAAATGAGCAATATATTGAGCATATACCAATGAGCATCAAGGAAAGTCTCCATATGTTAAATAAAACTTACGGTCGAACCCAATAACGTATCTGCAATCCAAGATTGCAAGCTATCTTAGATTGACACCTATCCGTGGATAGATCTCCAATCCGCTACCCAATATCGTTTTCGTCAATCCATTTTTTTTTTTCGACAACAGATGGCTAGCAATCAGTTCCCTCCAATATATGCAAGAAAAAACTACAACGAAACATCTGTATGATAACAAACCTCACATGATAATTAGTGATGTGTATAAATGAACAGTTGAACTGTCATAACTTTCTTCGTTAATAATTACTGAATGTTCTTACCTTCCATAACTTGATGGTTTTGTCATTTGTTGAGAGTAGGAAATGTGCCTGGTTCTTCCGTTTGAGCCATCTAATCTTGTTAATCTTCTCCTCAATTTCCAAGGATTTCAGGTAATCAAACTCTGGCTCGTGCGATTGAAACGTTGAGTACACATTATACTCTCCGCGCTTAGGGTTACATTGTTTGGAAGCTGGATCTCTCTGCAATAACATAATGGAATATTAACATTGTCTTAACTAAGAATTTCCAAAGAGCCAAATAAATTTCCAAATAAATTACTTATATCCCCTTCAAGTAAAGTTTATGTTAGGTAAAGAAAGTAGTACAGATTTAGACCATTACTAAATTAACAAAATAAATCCACTCATAGTGTATTTGAAATGATATGAAATGCTTTTTATTCAAGATAAGGATCATAAAATCCCTTATTGAAAGTCAAAAATGTCTATTGGAAGTGATAGAATAAATTACTAGATTTAAATAATTGCTACAATAACAACATAAATTACATCCATAACACTGAAAACTGTAGTTAAATCATCTTGGACCAGATTACTTATTTAGGAGGCTGCATTCTATTTATGATCATTTTTGGATCAGAATCACACAGTTATGAAATGATTGTAAGACATATACAGGTCTTGAACTAGGTACATACAGTTCTGCATATTCAATATTAGAATTACCAAAACTGTATCAAATATTATTTAGAAGTGATTTTATTTGTTTTTCATTAATGTGTAACATATACAATAAGTATTCTATTTCTTGGACAAGAATCCTCTAATTCAAAATAGTCTTTAGTTTCCACTACTACTACTATTTAAAAAATAAGATCTCAAATATATTATATTCTGAGGGATGAGTGAAAACAGCTTGTAAAAGTCACAATTAAATACCAACCTGAAATATGACAACTCTGCCGCCCTTGTCTCCAGTAGCGAGCAACTCTCCATCATGGTTGAATTCCACACACGAAATCAGATCAGCTTCTGTTACATCCTCTTCCAAGTTGCCTTTCACTTGGCTGAGACACCATGTCGTCTCACCACCATTGCCTGAAACAAGATAGAAAGTCGTTCAATTATGATCGTAAATAACACATCCTTCAACACAATTTTTGGGAAAGGTATCAGTATCTGTCTCTACCATTACAAAGTAGATCACATTAAAACCTTAAATTTATCAGCTATATAAGGGGCTAACTATTGATAATCACCTAATTCCTTCTATGTTGAAAGAAACATTTGTCAAATAGAAGTGATATAATTTGTCATATTTAAATTTGTTAATAAATTTGCTATAATCTTTTATAACTTTTCTTATGTTAATGGCTGCAAATTTGCTAACCTCAGCATGGCATAATAATGTACTGCTAATAATATAAGGACTATTTTATTGAGTTGTTTGAGTTTTAGTGGGTAGTTAGCTGCCTACTTTCCAGAAAGGAAACACAATTGTGGAAATATGGCATATTATAACACACACACTCTGGCTTCCAGTTTTAATATAGAGTTACAATACATTTATTAAACAGTTTAACGATCCAGAGTAATGTGAAGAATATTGATTTGTATTGTGCTCACAGTACTATGAGATATGTAATGACTGAATATTAAAATAGTTTGTACAAGTGCCTATTCAATACGATTTTAATATTCATATCAATACTACTATCATTGAGATCAAGAAAAAAACTGTTAAAAAACTAAAACCAATTTTCAGGGCACATAAATCATCTAGTATTGCTAGAGATCTCAAGATAATAATAATAAGATATAATTAACCACCGAGTGTGTATGAAAAGATGTATGAGTGTCAATGGGGTGCCGTGATCTCTGCCTACCCCTGTACAGGGAATCAGGCATGATGTGTATGTACTAATCTATCTCATTGACCAAGAACTTACAAAACTAAACCAGTTACAATCTGAATGAGACAAGAAAATTTGCAGTGAACTAAAAGCTATAAATGATCCAGACTGGGATGATTAAACTCAAAAGATCCAAAACTAGTCCCTATGACGTAACAAAATCACAAAAAATGTTGTTTATGATCCATTTGGAACAACCACTGTTTCGAAGATCATGATGCAACAAATCTATTATTAACTTCACTGGGATTTTTGCAAGTGACTACAATTGGCAGCAATATAGCAAACAGATAAAACCTTGAATACATGGTATACAATCATTTCCTTCATTCTCTACAATTATGAGGAAATTGTACCACTTCCTATGTTGTGTTACAATATGAAATATAATCAATATAAAATACTGTTTAGATGGGAGGTAATGAAATCAATCTATAAATTTTATATCAAGAAACATGTCTGGTTTTAGAAAGAATTAGAGTCATGAAACATTTCAAAGAAGATGATAGTCATTCAAGTTTTTGACTATACAAATAACTACATATATCTTAATTATATATTGCAAACACTAAAATAAATAGACACTAAAATTTATTTTTACTTATTTCATTCTTTTTAATTACAAACTACCATAAATGTAATAAAATAATCATTAACAACATAAGGTCAAGGTGAGGAAATTGATTATTGGTTACCATGTAGGTTCACTATTTTCAAGCAGCACAATATAATAGAACTTATCAAACTAACAATAAATTCTTTGCTTATCAACCACAATGAGTTATCAACATATGATTTGAATATTTAGCTTTCTCATATCCTGATTCTATTATTAAGCTATAATTAACACCATCAATCCCCAAAAATAGTATTGTATAAAAAAACTAATAAAATTATAGCATATTCCAAAAGCCTTCTCAATACTTTGAATGAAAACTAAAAATACCATTAGTTTATAAGTTTGTACTAAACAGAGAAAGAAAGAATATAAATAAATTGTGTAATAATAAATTGTATCACACCAAAACGATATCAATTATAATGTATGGTTTCAACTTATGAAAATTGTCTAATATATAAAGCTTAAGTAAGAACATTCAAGACTATTATTGAGAGCCCAGAAAACATGAATCAAATTCATATAAACAGAAAATTACATGATAATAAAATAAACCAATATCTCCCTTGGAAAATGCACATGTAAATTCCTAAGCCAGGCTTTATACGACTAACCAATACATACAATTGCAATTGACATTCCAGTGTATTGGACAGTGATTGCTCCTCCAATTTGGGAAGTTAGTTTGGAGCCTTATATGCCGATGGGCGTACCACGGTGTTTCTTTCTTTTTAAACATTGTTAGCACATCACAAAATCCAAGCACAGACTAGCACACAATACTAAGCAGACTACATCAACAAAAGACTTAGAAATCGCAACTAAAATGAGACAATAGGGCAAACCAGTTACTGTAACAATGGTGTTGTAACTTTATATGTTTAATGTGGTGATGGGATGACAATGAAATGTAAGTTTATATCCTTTACAGAACAAGAGTTACGGTCTAGAAGGTAGGGTACATATTATGGCAGAATCAGTTCTAGAACATCCTGTTTTCTTGCAGACTTTGTGGGGTAAGGTCTTCTTATTATAAGTATTGTTTTTAAAACTAACAACATCATTTATGTACGATGTTTATGATATTTTAAGATTTTTCTTTATTAAATCTGTACAATTTTAGATTAATAAGGTACAGGCCATGAGTAGTGGGATGAGATCTCTTGGACATCTGTCTTATCTTAGACGACCGTTATCATTATCACTATAGACTTTAGAAAAGTTGACATAATCATGTAAGCAACGAAAATAAGAGCCTTGACATTACTGCATAATCATGCAAATACCAAGGTTTACGTCGGTAGGAACTATTCTCAAAAATTATGTGAACCAGTTTGAATCGTAACCGAAATTTCAAGTTTTTGCGTTGCAATATATAACCTCAAATTAATTCACAACAACGATAGATATTGTACGCTATCACTAATTAAATCGTTTAGATGTCTGCCTGTAAACAAGAACTAGAACAGGAGCAGTCTCAATTAGTGAAATGACCTTCAATTGTTGAGTTCTATGATCTAGACTGAATCAAACAAAGCAAACTATTCGTTAAATTTAGGGGGATAAGCCGAACCTGGCGTTTTTAAGTTGCAAGAAAGGGTAACTAGGATACCGAATGCTTATTTCGCGCCTAAATCAGTAAGATGACTTTAAAAATTAAAAGAACAGCCATCGGCGAATAATTTTCTCTCATTACCAAAACAAAACTGGCAAAATTATTAGAAACAATATACAACTACAAAAACACTAGTAGTATGTACAACATATTCTAATAGTAGTGGATTTACCGTCTGAGTTGGAACGATAAAACATCTTCTATTGAATTTTTCGAAATGAATTTCGCCCTTGAATATTGTCGATAAAAGTCACCACTTACCGGCCATGACAAAACCCCGCACTATTTACGGAATTAACAAGTTGAATAATTATTACACAATCACACCTGATAGTTTTGCTAAAACATTACACTCAAACGCTGATTAAATTGGATTTTAAATATCATTTCCACTAAACACCAGATAAAAACAATGGCGGACAGAAACAACAACTCAGTTTTGCACAGATAGCGAACTTAAATGTTGCCAGACTAAAATTATTTTCTACCATATTTTATTTCGCAATTGGGTATAATAAATGTCTGTTGACTGTAAAATATGTTAATGTAAATAAATTTTTATTGTGATATTTTAACTGTGTCATTAAAAAAGTTTAGAGAACATGTTAAATCAGCTGAGTGTACAATTTCTGCAGCAAATTTTGGTATTCATACATTTGTTTTTATTAAATATGTAATTTAATATTAATTAAAAGAATATGTCATACATAACATAAATGCAGGTATTAACTCTAAAAAAACAAATAAAGAGAAATAAGATTCATGAGAATAGTAATACTAAATTAACTGTGTAGCATATATTTTTACTGAAAAATAAAGTAGTTTATTAGGAATCATAACTTAAACTTGAATAATGGCGAATAAAATTAAAAGAAGTTTACGTGCTTGGTAGTGTATCGTTAACTTGAACATTAGTCATTACGAGCAATAAATTACTTAACCCAGCATTTTTTCAATGTTGAAGGGAAACTGGATTTAATATTATACAGTTTCGTTTGTCATTAGTTAAATGATTTTTTTATTCAAAATACATATGTTAAAAAGAGGTAAAACATGACAAACTCGTTTTTGAAATAAAATTTTACCCTCAAATCTTATCACGGTTGCTTGTATATAACTACGCAACCAATTTTTCAAACCGACAAAAAATTGTACATTATGTTGTTAATTATGTATATTTTTTTACAATATGTGGCTATTAGAACATAAAAATACTATTTACCTACTCATTGTACTAATTCAGATTCTACCAAAAAGAAGTAAAATGGACTTGTTGAACTTTATGGCAACACTAAGTAATTTCTTCGCACCAATAGCAGAGCAAATCATTTAAAGTACGCAATACACTATCAGTAGCTGAGGACTGTGGATTATTTGTATAATGCTTTGTAATTGCTGCATGATATTATGTTATTTTAGTCTTGTATAAAATGAAATTTAGTAGTAAACACTGAATATAATATACTGATAACTTAGTATAAAATATTTATCGTTTATAGTTATTAATAGTCCTTAAATTCGTTAGATTTTAAGCATTTGTCGAGTAAAAATAATTAAACAACAATTGAGGACTTAATTATTTTTTGATGTTTGTGATGGGGTAAATAGAGATATTATCTGCCTTTCAACTAAAGGTTATTTATGTCATAACGTAACTAAAAAACAAACAACAACATATAACTAATGGGGTACCTTTGTAACAACAGTAAAAGTGTTGTACAGATTCATCGAATCCATTTTTACCAGCTGATTGTCGGCATTCAAATTGACATTTGGTTTCACGCTATATGCAGAATTTTACTGTTGTGATACTGAATTATCCGGTTCCGAATAATGAGTAGTTTTGAATGAAATGGTAGAATGCTGTATTCTGTTTTGTTTCACCGTTTAAGATAGGTACGTAAATGGACAACTTACTATTTTTGTGGCCATGATCAAATATAATGCTCAATTTTTGCCAGCTGTGTTGCCGTGCTTCTGCGAATATTCGTTTTTTGCTTTTCGGAGACGGCTGTGTTGCCAGGGGCGAGATGACCATTGTAGTTGTTGTCGTCGCCATTCTTTTATGTTTTACAGGATCATTTCACTCTGTAACAAAATTAACATTTTTTATTGTATGATAACAACTATTATTTGATTTTGCCGTATTATCGGAGATGGATAGTTAGAAAACCTACCTACTACTATTGATACTGCTTTTTATAATGCCCGTCAAAATTGTATGTATCGTTTGTTTTTTTTTAATTATTATTCTAACAGGAACGTACCTACATCAATAACCAAATTGCTGTCAGTGCCCTGTGCTAGTCTGTACATAAAAAGAATGCTAGCTACCTGCCATTCTTACTGACATGTCGTAGGAGGCGACTGAGGGATTAGCGGTAAATAGAATATATGAGGCTATGGATTAGCTACCTATCGCTAGTGTTTCATTTCGATATCGCAACCCCAACATTTACGCTAAAAAGTGTCCTAGGAGATGTTCCGAGGTTCTGTCCACTCCGAAAGGCATTAAAGCACATATAGGTAAGTATATATGGTTTGTCAGTTTCGGATAAAATGAGGAACCGTGATTTCAGCCTACATTTTTGTAAGGATAGTGATGTGTATGTCTGTAACCATACCTACTTTTCTAGCTGCGTGCAGAAAACATACTCTTAGATATGTAGGTACATCAATGAGCTTAAATTGTTTCCATTGAAGTCAATTGAAAATCTAAAACTAAAGCGAACCGATCACAGCCGATTGTGGACAAATAAAACTGGAATTAATCAGTCTAGGAATACCTACTAACCACATGTTTCATAGGTATACATGTATCTATGTATTCTGTGTGGTATATTTATGTACTAGACACAAACTATACTGTGTATTTATTAATTAGTTTATTTAATTACAGTTTGCTCATGCTAGTCTGGCAACTAGCTGCCGTTCTTCCTGGCACGTCGTTGGAGGTGTCTAAGGGACTAGGAGTAAATTAAATGTATTGGACGATGGGCTAGCAACGTATTACCAATGTTCCATATGACGTGATAACCTTAATATTTAAGATATCACCGACGTTCTGTCCACACCGATAAGTATAAAAGGGCATGCATATGCATGTATTATAGTGTTGTGATAGTGAAAGTGTAGTGTGTGTATGGTAGCCAGTGAAATCAGTTTTTATTTATCCTTACCAAATATTTCGTGGTTGTGGCGGGGTTCAAATAATTCCTTTGCATACATACACATACATTCACGTCCCTTCATTTCTTGGGGGTGGACAGAACCTTGGACATATAAAATCACCTCGATTTCATTTAGCAATTGTTTTGGAGTCACGGTGGTACTTATTTTTAATATTAGTGACGGTTTACAGGCCCTTCGCCCAAAAGATTAACCCCTAGTCCCTTAGTCGCCATTTTGACATGCCGAAATGACAGGCAGCTAGTTAGCATTCTTTTACGTCCCAGTCTAGCAAGGGACTCGTGCCTACGTGACAATTTGAGTATTAATTGACGTGGCTCATTAAGAATATCCAAGTATTATAGCGCGACTATTAAAAACCTATTAAATTTAACCACACTTTGCAATGTGTCATATTTGTGGTTGAAGAGTTAATAATGATGGAGATTGAGGAATTATTTTAATCGCTTTTGGGCACGTACTATTATTGTGTAGTTTTTGATCACGGCTTTACTTGTTCATATTACACGTAATCGCTTCACGACTATAACCTTTTGGGGTATTCAATGTTTAAGTGGCCTTCATGTTATCCAGTATACGATTCCATTTCTAGTGTAAACCAGCCGAGAATTGGTAGGTTAGCTCACGTTGTTTTCCCCATATTTTCCCTTATCAGATATGATATGCTGAATAACATATTATACAAACATACGCTTCACGACTTGTTTATTTATACTCGATTTTTTATTGTGGAGGGATAGTCAGAGGCTTGAGTGCCCATCTCCGTAATTTCGGAGGCATGTTAGGTATGAGTCACTTAAACCCCGCGTTTCAGTAGATAGACAGCACCCAACGTGATAGATAGTGAACCGTATCGCCGTATATACGCCCGTCTATCCCGAGGGATAGGCAGGTTTCCTCACGACGTTTTCCGTCACCGTTAGCCACTGTAGATTATGTATGTAAATAAAAACACTTTCGTTATAACTACATGATTTCTGCATTACCTACCTATATTATAGATTCACGTGTAATAATTCTCTTAGCAACAGATCTTAAGAAATCCTTGCTATTAGTCATAATACTCGTGAATAGTCTAACATTGGAGGTACATTATGTCGCTGTAGGTATATAAGTGTCATAAAATAGTCAATGTTAATTTTTATCTTAGATGCGCGTGTCTTAACAGTTAATTCCAGTACATATTCATTACCTATTTTGTATAACAGGTTTCGAAGGAATGTAAAAAAGCATCCTATGCTTGTCTAGGATTTTATTACATAATCATACAATGTCTAAAGTTAAGTCTAATATTTTTTTAAACATTCAGTATGGTGTAGAAAATATATAATTCATTTCTTTTAACCCTGTAGTCTGAGGTTCGCGAATTCATCTCCGCAAACGTGGTGATATGGGGCTGTCCTAATCAGATAGTCAGTACAAGAAACCATGTCGTCATTAAAGCTGGGATGCATCTTACGGCTTAGATTAAGCAGTTTGTCATGTGACTGTATTACAACATGGACAAATGAACAAACATATGCATTTTAAACAGTTCTGATAATCGTCTGTGAATTTCATTAGGTAATCTGTGAATTTTCTAGAAACAAATTTATACCTATTAATAGGTCTTTACCTATGAAATTGCCGTTCTGCAGTACTGGCCATTTCAAATCAAAATAATTTTTGTTTGACTAAGAATTCTAATTTCAATTTAATTTTATTTTAAAAACATGGAATTCTTTTTCCAAAAGTAGTCATTTGTTTATTGATTAGTGTTACGTTTTCATCGCATTTCAATCTTTTTCGTCATCATGGATACGTTAAAAATTCGAGTAATTATGGAATATGAGTACCGTCGTGGCAGCAACGCGGCACAAGCGGCACGCAACATCAATGACATTTACGGAGCTAACACTACAAACCAACGCACCGCCTGTTATTGGTTTGCTCGCTTCCGTTCTGGAAATTTCGACCTGAAAAATGAACCTCGTGGTCGTCCGAAGACTTTGGTCGACAATGACGAATTAAAGGCGATTGTGGAAGCTGATGATACACAATCTACGGCGGAATTAGCAGCAGCTTTCGACGTTAGCGTCAAAACAATATTGGTCCATTTGCGTCAAATTGGCAAGGTAAAAAAGCTTGACAAATGGGTGCCCCACGGACTCGATGATCGCCAGCGCGAAGTACGCGTCGAGACGTGCCTTGCACTGCTCAACAGACACACAAATGAAGGAATTTTGAACCGCATTGTTACCTGCGACGAAAAATGGATTCTGTTTGACAACCGCAAGCGCTCAGCAAGTTGGTTGGATCCTGGTTCAGCACCTAAATAGTGCCCTAAACGAAAACTTACCCCTAGAAAAGTGATGGTCACTGCTTGGTGGTCTAGCGCCGGTGTGATTCATCACAGCTTCTTACCAAACGGGGTGAGCATTGCTGTGAAGAACTGAACACAATGATGGAGAAGCTGGCACATCTCCAACCAGCATTGGTCAATCGCTCGTCTCCGCTGCTCCTGCACGACAACGCGCGACCTCATACTGCACAGCAGACGGTCTCCAAGTTGCAAGAACTGGGGTTGGAAGCTCTCCATCATCCACCGTACTCACCAGACCTTGCGCCTACAGACTTCTACTTTTTCCAGAATTTGGATAACTTCTTGGCGGGAAAAAAATTTAATACCCGAGAGGCAGTTCAAAATGCCTTTGAAGAATTTGTTGCCTCCCGTCCAGCTGATTTCTTCAAGAAGGGCATCAATAAACTGCCACTGCGTTGGCAAAGATGCATTGATTGCATGGGTGATTACTTCGATTAATACAATTAAAAAATACAAGAAAAAAATTCATTTAAATTTTTTCATACAAAACGGCAATTTCGTAGGTAAAGACCTAATATTACGTAAGATTGTTCAATGATAGAATGTCTGTGTCCTAAATCATTAAATATTCAATCAATATATTTATAAACATTGATTGAATGATAAATTGGGAATTTGATGGAAAACCTGACATACAAGCTAGGTATGACAACTTTTTAATTTGATAAAAAACTGAAAATGAGAATGCAAATGTGCAAGCATTATTTATAAATGTTATTAAAAGGCAAAGGTGACTAAACTAGCTATCCACACATCCTTAAGCACCTAATTGATTAGTTTGTAATGAGTTGACATGCCTAGGTAGCCTGCAGTTAGGTATAGAGTCCAAATAAAATTTTTCTGAACCGGTAACAGCGTCGCAGCCTTTTTGTCAGATTGACAGATATAAGAATACTGTTTTAAAAATAAGGTTTTATACCAATATATTTGAGAGAGATTTGCGATTTTTATTCATTCTATAAGAAAACGGGATTTTTCGCGTAATATTTCACAAACAAAGAATTACTTTTGGTACCCGACGTTTCGGCCATGTTGCAAAATATATGCGATAAGTAAGTCCCATTTTTCTTGTAAAATGATTGTAAGGCGCTATGTAAATTATTAGTTCCTAATTCGGCGACCAGGTCAGAAAAAGTCTGTCACTTAAAAGACTATATTCTAATGCCTAGGTACTAAGTCCAAGTGGGTGTAACACTAGGATAGAAACCAGTTTTAAATCTGCTAAGTTTTGATTTCATTTCCAGTTTTTCTAAACTAAAAAAAAAACTGATTCATAATGCTGGTCTGCTTATCTGTAGTGATACATTTTAAAAGGGCAACGTCAGATGGGTGATTTATAAAAATAATAGTAATAACCTACCTATTAATATAACTGCCGTGTAAGTATACCTTGCCTTGATACTTCTTATATATGTGCCTTGACATTGTACTTGTATACTATATGAATATCTAAAAGAGGTCTTAAGGTTTTAAATTAGTAATAATGTTCCAAGGATTCATAACCACCAAGCTTGTATGTAGAGGTACCGATGAGTTCAGTATCAAGGAAATTTTGTTATTTATTTATGTAGGTATACTTAATGGCTTCCTATTACAGTTTAAATCTATTACAATGAAGCCCTTCCCATCTAGACTACTTTCTACAAAAAAAAATGTAAATGCAGGCTACATATGAATAATATAAATGTATAATATTATTGTCTCTATGTAAATACCTACAAGCAACATTTTCTTTACTTAACTGTGAATTGTGGAGTCACGTTTTTATGTTATGTGTTATGTGTTCCCTCATTATCACAAACACGCTAACTATACCTACTAACTAGAGTAATCATATAGGTAACCTATGTTTTGTACTATACATACACGGGTATGCTATACATACATATAGGTATGTGTTGGAGATATTTGGATGTTTGGAAATGTTATAATCATTTATGATAGATAGTAATTGACGAAAATGATTGTAATGTGAAATGTAAAGATACTTCCAAATAATAGTACTGACCTATGTAAATTAAGGTGCGGTGTATATTTCTTTTTGCAGAATAGTTATAGTAATGAAATAAAATGAAATGCTTTTTATTCAACATGAGGATTATAAAAATCACTTATTGAAAGTAAAAAAAAAACATTTCTACAGGAAAAGTTGTCAATAAAATTAGTAAATATTAAAAAATTAAAATAAATCTAATAAAACTATTGGCATTTCGTAAAGCAAAATCCTGCAGAGAAGAAATGCCACGAAACTCTGCAGACATATTTCACTACAATACAACTTAATTAAATAATCCATCAGAATGAGACTGCAGCCTAACCAGCAACCAACGAATATTATGAGCAACATATTAAAGGTGCCCCACATATTAAGCACGTAAGTATATGGTGCATGGCGTAACATATAATTCGACGTAGCTCAGTTGTTTAGGGCTTGACTGTGTATCAGTGGCTACAGATTTCAAATCCAGCCTAGAGTACCCGCCACATACGGTGGCAGTTGGAGGCGTCGCCACAGTCGCGTAATCCAGTGTTGCCAGTAAACACGCCAAAACTAGCACTCACTGTGCCATACGGCTCGATACATTATATTGAGGTTTCATTTGTAACGATCTTTGGTTGCAGAGCTATAAACTCAAATAAAACAAATTAATATATCTAAGTCAAAATATGTTTATTTAAAATAGGCCCTATCACAAGCTCTCTTTGAATGTTATCTTATGATCTAAGTATAACAACAATAAAGATTATTATTTTTATAATTAACAAACATAAAGATTACAAAGAAAGTGAGCAGTGTGCCAGTTTTTCCTTAACAATAATTATGATCCCTATCGCCATAATATATTATAAATATCACAAGCTCTCTTTGAAAGTTATCTTATGATCTAAGTATAAATTAAAAAAACTATTTCAAACATGGCACTGAGCATTGTCTTTACATATTTTTTACCGAGGTTAGATCAGCGGAGACCCTAGCTTGGAGAAGAACTAACAAGAAACTCCGGAAATCAATTTATTATAATCACCCTTAACAAACATAAAAATTACAAAGAGTGGGCAAAAAACACAACGCTGGTAATACTAAATTTACCTTTCATACAAAATAACACGCAATTGCGGAAACGTCAAATTTAGTTCCAAGTTTGGCTACTGCCACCGTATGTGGCGGGTACTCTAAGCATGTACCAATGGAAATGAAGTTTAATGAAATTCTATGTATATTTTCTCAATAAAAAAACTGAGATGGTAACCTGAACCTGGTTAATGGTCGTGAACGCGTTGTATTTTGTTTTTTGTCTTGTCCTATCATATCTGTCACGTTAGAGACTAAACGTTTGGTAAAAAGGTGGTCTATGTGGCTAAATAAGTATTTACTTATATTCAGTCGTCACCACTGACTACCTCGGAAGGGATAAAAAGCAATTTATGTCATTGAAGTATCATAGAGATTGTATATGGATTGTTTTTTTTATTCTTTATCCATTCCATTGTAATTATTTATTAGCCATTATTCTTTAGCCATTCACCACTAAGGTTATGTCGGCTGAACAAACACTGATGCCACGGCTTTTGGACTTCTTGTTATTTATTCCATTGCCATGGTTACACCAACGCCGCCAGCCGCTACAACCGAAGAAAAACGAAATCGAAGCTCCAATTCTTCTCTTCCTTGTTCCTCGGTTCGTTCTAGTTGAGGATCCAAATATAATCCCAGAGCACAGATAATAAAATACTACAGTAACATATTTAGCCAATTTGGCATCACAACTGACTAAATATTCAGCCAATAATAATTGTATTTTCAACTTTCACTGAGCTGCTGACTTTGTCGATGATTTGATAATGATAATTTTCCTTCTTAATTTTTATGATATTCCATAATAATCAAATCCGGGTCTTACGATTTCCGAATCATTTACCTGAACCTTTAAATCTCAAACATCTTACAAAAATATTTTAAGTATTTTTAAAAAACTTATTATTTGCAATCTTAACGAGTTTTTATTAATACAATGTTTATTTAGGAACCTCGAACTTTACTTTTATTGCAATTGAAACAATACATTCAAATGCAATTTTTTACACATACCTAATACTTCAACAAACATTGATTTAAAAAAAGACAACCTTATTATACTGCATTTATTTATAGCATTATTTCAGATAAAATATTAAATGTAATGCCAAAACGAAATCAAACAATTTGCTCTAATTTTAATGTTTTATAAGGTTTCCTTTGGTTTTAAAAGTTGTTTATGTGTTTACGTTTTGTTTTCCTGTTTTTGCATTGAAGTTTTTGGAAGCGAATTCATGCTGTTTTGCTTAATGTCTGTCTTAATTAGTGAAGTAAATGACTTCAATAAAACATGGAAGGCCGGATGGAAACAGATAAATAAATTTATAAACAATAAAGGTATGTGTTACCTTATACTCATACCGTACGTATAATACATATTAATATTATATGAATGGTATATAGAATAGTCCCGTCTGGGACGTAAAAAGAATGCTAACTAGCTGCCGTTCTTTCCGACGTGTCGTAGGAGCTGATTAAGGTAAGTACTAGGGGTAAATTAGTATAATACATACACACAAAGTATAATACGCACACATTTTATACAATAAGAGGTGTTAATGAATGTAAATGTCACTTAATAGTGGGGATCCGTGATACCTGCCTACCCCTCTGCATGAAAGGGGCACGGTATTTGCTTCTACTTATGTTTTATACAGAACAAAACTTTGTAAGTTGCAGAAAAAGGTTTAAGTCACACAAATCGTGCTCTAAACCTATCTACCTTAACCAGGAAACGGTCGTGAAGGCAATTTTGTTGTCTGTGGCATTGAAGCGAATAATGTCATGTTCTAAGACTGGCTTGTCACAATAAATAAATATAACTAGGTCGCTATTACACTAACCGTTACTTATTAAAACATATAATTATATCATTTGCAGAACAATTAAACAAAAATACTATAAAGATCTTGCTACACGTGTACAGATATGTAATTATAGTCTACATACTTATCACGACCTGTACCCTTTTCGGGGTAGTCAGATATTATCTTTAGATGTTATCCTTCCCGGCAATATAGCATTTTAAGTTTTTTACAAGTCTGCCCGTGACCATGGCTACTGCAAACTAGCTGAAACGTCGGGTTAATAAAGGTAATTTTATTATATATAAAATTACGCGATAAGTCCCGTTAATTATTAATCATGAATATAGCATTTTGCCGACATATCGTAGTATATGTCTAAGAGACTAGAGGGAAAGATGCTAATGAGCAATGGGATATTATACCCACTAAGATCCCTACTGCCTTAGTCGTCTCTTACGACATGCCAGTAAGAATAGCCGCTATTTATCATTCTTTTTACGTCCCATATTAGCACGGGACAAGATAGTAATTTTAGTTAGATATAAATTCATTTAATATGAGAAATTAGAACAATAAAAAAAGTAAAACATTTGTTATTGTTAAAAATGAAGAGAATGAAACATTTGTAATTATTGATATTGTCATGATAAGTTTCCATAATTATAAACTCTTTTTTTACGTTTCAATGTTAACTACAAAAAACCCAAGAGATCTTAACCTAGAGATTTTCCAGTGATCACTATTCCTTCACGTGCCTACAGAACAAGACTGTCAATTATGTATGACGTATGCAGTATATTTAAACATGTGTATAACGGATATTGTAATTATGAAGGCTCAGCTCTAACTTAGCTATGTGGCACGTGATGAGAAAAAAACATACCTACTCTGAAACCTAAGTTGGAACATTTTTTTAGTTAGTTACATATGCATTCACGTCCTTTAATTTCTTTCTGGGTGGATAGGACCTTGAAGACATGAAAACATATTATGGTCACTTATTAGCAAGTATGTATATTTGACTTTTGATCCCATATGGAATATTAGTGACAGGTTGCAAGCATATCGCCCAATAGATTCCATATACCCCTAGTCACTTAATTGCCTCCTACTACATGCTGGGAAAATGGGACAGCTAGCACGGGAAACTTCATGAAGTAAGAAAATATATTTATATTTTGTTTTCGTCATACATTCAAACTAAACGTTTTATGATATATAGAATGCTTGCTTGAGTGCCAATTTCTATAATTCCAAAGGCATACCTAACATACCTTTGGAATTATAGAGATGGGCAGTCAAGCCTCTGATTAATTCACAATAAAAAAGGGAGTTTGTATACACAAGTATACACAATGTTTTGTTTTATGTAACGTCACCCTATTTACCAGTATGTATAATTTATTTTAAACTCCAGTTAACGTTTGATAAGACATACGTTATGTTTAACTGTCATTATGTCGTATTGTAAGCAAATGATGTTGACTCACAGTTGTTAGTAGACACAATATTTGCATTAAGCTGTCAGGGTTCAATGCCTGCTTGTGTTTTAGCTCTTTCATTAACATTGTAAAGTATAAATCAGGAAAATATGACAAAAGGAACGTGTAAAAATAACTGGTAAACAGACAGTTTCCCAAACAAAAAACTCTTTGTTAAACTCGCCATTCAAAACACATTAATAAATTATTGTGTCAGTTGAATGAAGCGTTTGGTTTGTATGTAAATTAGCATGTATATACGTAGGTATCCCTACAGGAAGGCTGGTATCAAAATCCACATTTTTCCCGATCCCGGAAATCTCTTTTATATCATTGGCATTTTTACCCTAAAATTTTATCATACAAAAATAATTCGCACTACCTACCCATGTACAACTTTTCCACTACTTTTTAAATCACAAATCGAATAACCATTGACTAGTATTCTTATATCTCGTCTGTGCGCATTCAAAAACCGATATGTGCTTTTTTACGTTTTTTTTCTTTTTACATCAATTTACTCGTTAAACCCTGATACGCGTCCCTGTGAAACCCGATTTGTGATATTCCCAAAATTGCGCGCTTTAACAAATAAAATATGACGTGTTTTTTTGTTTTTCATTATTTAATAATAAACAGTTTTTTGTGCCTCCTGAAAAGTTGTCTTTTATCACATATCGGATTTTGAATACGCACTGACGATCTGTACCATTGGTACTTAACTAATATTATGCAATTTATTACATTATATTATTTCGAGATAGTCAGAGGTTCATGTATCAATCTCTGAAACTTCAAAATTAATCTAGTAAATCTAGGGCCGCCTCGAACCCACGTGCTAACCAGATAGTCAGCAATTAAAGTGACTGGTAGTAAACCATGTAACCATTTACAAGCGCAGTACTGCTTTGAAAATTAATATAATTTTTAAACGTCTCAGATAACGATCTGCGAGACTCTTAATGCGATGACAAGCAACATGTCAAGGCTATTGTAAATAATGAATAAAAACTTTACATTCTAAGTATCTTTTCAAATATCTATACCTAAACTTCACATAACCTATGACTACCGAGTGTGTATCAAGAGGTGTATGGATGCCGATGAAACGAAAGTAGTTTGTAAGGATCGTGACAAATGGGGATTCGGGATCTCTGTCTACTACCTACAGGGCGTATGTTATGTTTATGTTACAAAACTAGGTGTGAATTTCAGTGCTTGAAAATGGCGACATGGCTTACCACTTGTCACAATAAGAACTGAGTTAGGATGTGGGTCCGACGTGACCACTAATTCCGCAATTGCGGAGATGGTCACATGAACTTACACCACAAGGGTTTGTGAAAGCTTTTGTTACGCTTTGTTAAAGTAGTATATTCTGTTTATTTGGTAGAAATACATATATGACACAATTTCTTAAAGATTACTAAACTTAAAAGATACACATATAAGTACATAGATTGGTGTATCTTTGAATCGGTGTATCACGGACTCACATTTGTCACAATCCTGTTTTATTGACATCCTTACACCTCTTTGGCTATACGCACATTTGACTTACATAATTACGTACCTTTTTTCCAACATATGATTAATTGTAATGATTTCATAGGATTGTATAATTCATTCAAAGCCATTGACACTATCGCGATTCAAATCAAGGATTTTGCACTGCTATGGGTAGTGATGGGACGAGATATACTCAAAGAAATGTAGTTCAACGAAATCCAGACGCTTGGTATCATTAAGTTTTTGGGCAATCTCTTTATCGCCTTGCATCGCAGACAAGGAAAGGATTTTGAAATGAATGTTTTATAACACACAAGGAATGAAAGGAATATCAAGATATTTTCGTATTTATCAATTTCGTGCCAATTTTTTAGGCTCTGGTCCAAGAGGTGATACGTATGACTGTACACTTTGTACATATATTAAGTTACTTTATAGTAAACTTAGAGTAAGGTAATTCTTGCTGTGTAATGTATATATAAATAAAAGTGTGTATATTATTAAAGAGTCAATACATGTGTATTTGTTACTTGTCATTAGTATAAGGTTTGCACACAGTATACTTATTTACGTGCTAAAATTTATTTTTTGTTGTAATTGCGGTTTTTGAGTAGCTCATACCTAAAATGCCTTGGAAAATTCGGAGATGGACACACAAGCTTCTGGGTACACCAAAATTGAAGCGTGCATATAAAATCGTCAAAGAGTATGTTATGTATATTATGCTAAGTTATCGAGTAAGGTAGTCCCAGTATTTACTGTGAAACCCCATCTCTACCATTCATACTCGTTTTGTGTGCGTGATCTTCACCACGTATGTATCATTTAACCGAATTTGTTTATCATAAACACGATCTGTTGTGTGGACTTCATATTTTATTGTACTAGACATATGCTTGTTTACATTTGTTGGCTCAGTTTTTTCCTCCAAAAGTCATTAATACTTCATGCTGTGTCCATAAGTTGACTATTAAATATGTCCTCGTTAATTTGCATTTATGATTAATGCGAGATTTAGGAATCACGTGTTGATTTAGTGGTTCTTGTGATACTTATTGGTCTAGGAATTTGCGCACTTAAACAGTTACATTTGGAAGCTAGTAAGAAATAAAATGTGTTGTTCTTTATAGGGAATTATATTATGTAATATAAAGTTATGAGTTTTTATCATTCTGTTACAGTTGTCATTAAGTTAGAGTACAAATATATGCATACACAACCACGTTCTTTAATCCAGAACCACGGTAGTATAATATCTAATAGGTCACTTTTTAACATCAATACTGGGGTTGTCATAATGGCACATTAGTGACAGGTTGCTAGCCTTTCGCCCTATAAATGCTTTCATCCCTGCTACATTAGTTGCCTACTACGACACGCCTGGAAGAATGGCAGCTAGTTTGCATTATTTTTATGTCTCAGACTAGTACGGGATACTGGAAGGTTGATTAAAGATGTAGTCAATATCTAGATAACATATTATAAGTATGTAACAGCCTAAAAAAAGACTTAATACCGATATCGTCATAATAAGTGCTTATACTCATATTGTCTAGTACTAGTGTAAACATGAACCATTATAAAAATGATTCATTCATGATTTTGAGTAAACATTTTGACAGATTACAGTTAGGTATTCGTTTTATTATGCTATGAGTATTGGCTATTAAACTTTGAGCTTGTAAGCAAAAAATGTAGTGTGGTTTTTACGAATAAAGTATTTATAAAAATATGACTAAATTGTATACAGCAGTACTAACTTTGTAGTTATTTTTCTTGCAAATATTTACCGTATAATTTTACAAGCGTGTATTATGCGAGTTGACAATATGCTTCCTGATTGAAGAGATATAAACACGGAAGTTATCTATTTTTAAGAATTGTTAATCATTTTAAAAGATATAAAAGGTATTGTACCATTATATTATCTGTTCAGCACAATGTAAATATAAAGATATTCCTCGATAATGTTCCACAACCCCGTTACTCAATGAAAAAGCACTAAAAGTGTCCGAAGATGTACTCATTAAGTTGTATTGTTTTGTCAATAATGAAAGGGATTAAAAAAGTGTATATAGGTATGTATTTCTCTCGGTCTAGAGTTATTATTACTAAATACTTAAAGTAATACTGATTTACGTTTCACATCTAGATAGACCTTATTCACTACTACCACTATACTGTATTACTACTTACTTATTGTATTATATTCACTATACTGTATTTTTTTATTATCTGTGCTACTACCATTTTTATTACCGTATTACAGATTTTCGCTTGTCCATCCCTAATATTACTGAGTAGGTGTATTATCACCTGACATATTGGTTAAAATCTACATCAACTCTATAAAGTTTATAAAGCTAATGTAAATATTGAAAGAAAGAAAACACTTTATTCACTCCATTAAATAACATTGACACAAACATTAAACATCAAGAATAAAAAACTTTGATGCAGTGAAAAGGTGCTGCCTCACAGTATACAGTATACATCAATCAAATATAGGCAGATAGTTAGCAGAAGAGTATGTTAGGAAGGACGTAAATAAAGAGTGATTTGTTCAAGGTGACGTATGTACCGATTCCCAATTGCCCTGATTCTGAAATACCAATTCACTTCATTGACACTTACACCTCATACACACTCGGCATTAATTTACTCCTAACGTCACCCTTATTCAATATGTCATACATTTTCTCATACACGTATAACACATTACAAAACGTGTTTTTCCCGTTCGCTAATGGCTCTAAACAACAACAATCACTTTCACGTGGTCCGGCTCCGCTTGTTTACGAAGTATTCCACCTTGGACTGAGACAAGGTCGAGACGTGACTTGGGACCAATCGTAGACTAGTGTCTCGTCTCGGACCAATATCGGAACAAATGTTACTAAACACATTAGTGGTCTAAACGCGTAATATATAATATTATATAGCCATATTCTAGGGAAACAGGTATTAAAATACTGTACAAGGTTTTGCTAGGGGTTTAAAACCCAGGTGTCAGAAATACATCCATAAAATAATTGCATTTTGAATATTTGTAAATGTTTAACTAAAAAAACAGACTCCAACCATGTAACATAAAAATAATAAACTAGTAGCTGTTAATTTAATTTCTAAGATCTCAATGAATGAAAATTTAACATATAATTTTAAATTATATTTCTTGCAATACGTTAATTAATATCCTTGTATTAACACTAAACTACGTAGGCACTACAAACGACTAATTCTAGTTAGCTACAAACCTAAATTTCTTATATCTTGTTTAACAACAGGCGATGTGACGATAGTTTTCGGAACCTTTTATTGTGTTTATCTCTCTTAGTATTTAAAAAGTAGTGTGTATGTGCATAATGACTAAATTCTTTTTATTTGTATAGAACGTTTTTATTGTAGGAGTTAATGATCCAAAATAATCCACTAATCTAATCTACTTTGTTTGTTTTTAACAACAGCTATAAAAATAAATATGAGTTTACTTTGTTCAAACTAAAATAAGTTATATTAAGAGCTAGGAGTCAAAGAAACCTATGAGGCAATGGGATAACAACCGGTCATGATGATTTGTCATGATCCTTGATCACCTTCTTCAATAATTACGGTAAAGGTGATCGATAAGATCCATCTCAAAATGTATTAAATCAAATGAAAATACATATTATATAACTTACATCCATAGCTCTATGTATATGTTAGTCTAAATAATATACATTTGCCTTATCCCTGTGTATGTGGTGAACCCTAACATTCACAGTCGCTTTTAGCGTATTATAACATAAATACACTCATTGACTAATTACACAGCAACAATATGGCTACCTCAAACCCACTGTTAACCAGACAGACCAAGCAAAGCAGCCAAGATACAACATCTTTTACAAGCACAAATTATTACCTGTTCCAAAGAATAGGTAGTTTTCTTCACGATGTTTTTTTGTCACTTGTTGTAAAAAAAGCTAATTAAATATATTAATTGGGTTATTTATTTGACCTATGAAGATACGGGCAGCGTTGAACTTCCAAAATGAAACGTCATTATAAAAACAGTTGTAAAATGTAAGAACAACAATAACATGTTATCTGCATGATAAGATTGCAATAAAGGGAAATTATTTAAAAACAATACATTTATGATTTGATCCGGGTATTAATCGGAAATACTCGTAACAATGGAAAAGAATAATAAAAATCATGTGTTAGTCTTACACATAACTAACACATCTATTTTACTAGTGTTTTTTTACTATTACGGTAAAAAAACACCTGTAGTCTTCAAAAGGGTACAAGACTCCAAAACTTTAACGACTCTACATGAAACTAAACCTATATAATATACTTTTTTGTCGATAAGAACAAATATGCGTTCTGGGCCCCAATCCACTAATGGTTTTTGCAAAACATCAGTTCAATATCAGATCAGTAATAGTGTGAAGTTCGTAGTGGATTAGCAAAAGTAACAAACTATGATATGTAATATTATGATGTATATATAATGATATTGAACTGCGTTTGTGCTAAAACGCATTAGTAGACATGGGCCCCTCGTTTCAATCGAATGACGTACAGCTGCCAAATATAGCTGATACTTCACTTTGTTAATTTGTTCCTTATCAGGTTAATTTGATAGTGCACAATTGCTTTGTTTCTATCTGTTTAGGAATGCCGAAAGATAATTTTGGAATGCGCACAACTTAATCTTAAGAGTGAACTAAGCCAGAAAGTAAGACGATCGACTATTATAATGAAAACCAAAAAAGTAGGAAAGGCAAAACAGGAATGCGTAATAATAATACTGAGACATTACCTTTACATCTTATAGTTATTGTACTAACCCTTTAGAATAAATTTTGCAAAAGAAGCATGAAAGTAGAATCAATGCCGTCGAAATGCGGTCGCGGAAAAACATGTCAAGAGAGACATTGAATGATAGAATTAAAAATAGTGTGATAAGGGAAGGTTGCGGTTTGAAAGAAGATGTAGTGACTAAGATCGAAAAGACATATATAAGTCAGATATACACTATATTGAAAAAGGGTGACGTTTTGAATACCATAACCGCCGAGAGTGTATGAGAAGATGTATAAGTGTCAATAAAGCGAAAGTGGTCTATCAGGATCGGGACAAATGGGGATCCGCGATTTCTGCCTACCCCTCTACAGGGAATAAGGTGTGATGTGTATGTATGTAGTAACCCATATACTATATGTTAGATGTGGACATGTAAATAGAAATCTTTTCCTGTAAGCAGTATTTTCCTATAAGCACGTGAGATGCTACCTAAACGCATGTATATACAACGACATAGTTTATTTACTCATAACATCCCAAACACATGCTAATTCTGAGTAAACTTTGAGGTATAACGATAATCTGTTCGAGATTATCTCCACAATTCATAAACTAATCGTTTGGTCACGAGATTCGCGAGTTGAATGATTACTTACATGCTTCTATGGTACGGGAAAACATCGTGAGGAAACCTACCTGTTACACGGAACAGGTAATAGTGAGTGAGTGTATCTCTGTGTTTTCTTAATAATTGGTATACGACTACATCTAACCACTTAAAATCCGTTTCTCAACCAAAATTAAGCGTCAGTACACATAAACAGTACATACACACATACACAACAAGCCTGATTCCTCGTAGAGGGACAGGCAGAGATCACAGACCCCAATTTATACAGATCCTGATACACCACTTTCTCTTTATTGACACTCATACATCTTCTCACACACACTCGGCGGTTATAGGTACTCCAAACGCCAACCTTTTCAATATAGCGTCTATGTGACTGTCATATGTCTAATTGGGCTGGTCTCTATGTGACCACCCTTCCACTTTACTCATAAAAAACATAAAAAGTGATATAAATAAACGCTTTTTATTATTATCATATTATAACTAAATATAACTTCTTGCAACTTCAGTTATAACTCGTCATATCTGCTTCTACGTTCTCTCAATGTCACAGTCCGCATCACTGATTACTTTGCAGCCTTATATGAAGGATGACCCTAATTATTCTTCATACCGTATCATCTTTACTTAAACTGGAGTTATTAACCTAGGCAATGCATGTTTCAAGAACAAAACAACAATCTGTGTTGATATTTATTTGTATAAAATGACGCTGTGAATTCGTGCTTGTTAATGGCGTCATGGCTTACCACCTGGCACGTTGAGTACTGATTCTGGTCAACACTGGGGTTACTACTTTGATTACGATGACTACATCCGCAATTGCGGAGATTGTCACGTGTATCTCAGACCTTTCCACTAGGGTTAATAGTTATGAAGGTTTTTTTGTATTGAATAAGTTTTGTTACTCTAAAACAGTTTTGATACCTTTGTTCAATTTTAAATCCTCGTTCCGTCTTAATTATAAATTCATATACAGAGGTTATGTATTTAGTTACATACATATACATTCACACCCTATAATCCCTTTGTGGGTAGACAAACCTCGGAGACACTATACTGCCATCGTCCGAAAGAAGGGCACAGCTATCATTTTGGAAAAACTGAGATAATTGGGATTAAAGTATTTATCACAATTATTCTGATTTATAGTGTGGAAACCTATTGTATGCCCATAGTATCTCCGAATCCCTTGAAGATAAAATTCTACAAAAAAGCAGATGTGTCTTTTTTCTGATTCTAAATATAACACAATTTAGAAAAAAATGTTGGTTGTGCCCTTTTTCTTACGTCGGCAGTATAATATCTCCTAGGTCACTTTTTGGCATGAACATTGGAGCTGTTTATGTATTTATTCATCAAAATACATACATACATATACATCACGCTTCTCTGTAGAGGGCAAGGCAGAGATTACAGATCCCCATTTGTCCCGATTCTGACAGACCACTTACGCTTCATTGACACTCATACACCTCTTCATGCACACTCGGCGGTTATAGGTACTTCTAACATTACCTATCCTTACCCAATGGCCTAATACGATAGATACTTTGTTACGTGTATGTACGTATGTATTTCTTCCAAATAATACAGTGTGAAGTGGAAAGACAGGTTGTTTGTCTCGGAACTTCCGCCACAATTAATCCTTTCCGTATTATGTTAGATCCGATTTTGGTTTGAATATCACGTGCTTTAACAGGGCCATGTGTTGACCTTTTTAAGGCCTGATGAATTAAATTAATTCTGCCAAATATAAATAAACATCTAACATCTTAGTTATTTTTAATTTAAGTTAAGTTTATATGTATTTTATTATAGTATATAAGATTTTTTTTTCGATAGTTTTTGTATTTCTAAACTGTAAATACTATTACGTAGATTTCGAGCTTAGTTCTTTTTGAAACTTTACAGGTATTTAGTTGCATAACTTTTTAATGAGCATAAGTTACTTCATAATGTATTATTTGCTTGAATGTTACTTCCTTCGAATTTAAGGAACATTAATAATACTTCGAGATGATCTACAAACACTTAAGACCAAAGTATCTCTATATATATTAAAGAACGTCACTAAATATTATGTCTATGCATGTATAAATTAATGTATAGCTTATAGCAGATGTATAGATGGTATAGAAATGTATTAATTTAAATATTAAAAACATCAACTTTCTATCAGAATTCATCTATTGTAATTATCAATAATCTTTAGATGAAAAACTAAATCGCAGTTTTGTAGTTATATTGTCTTTACGTACGTAATAATAATCTCTGTAAGTCCATTTTTATATCTCAATTGACTAGTAATAAAATTTATAACGTAATTATAGCAATTGTTTAAAAAAATAAAACGAAATAGAACTTACGTATTCCACCAAGAAATCAGCTGATTGAGTTGTGACACTTCAAAGTACACTCGCGAAAAACAACTTTTTTTAATCCAACACAAATTTTCTTACTCACGGTAACAGTTTTGTATATTTTTCCTCTCACAAGCTAATTAGTGAAAAAAAGTCTTTCAAAATTAAATACTTTTAAGCAAAAAATATTTACGTAAAAATATTTTTGTGTATGCAACACACGTCTTCGCTTAACGAATGACGAAACTCGATTGACCGAAGAACCGCAATTAAAATACACATTTGTTCCCTCCTTGAAAATGTTTACTAATCGCTTTATTAATTTGTTAGAGCTGTTCCAAACTTCTTGTCACTTCATCACGCGCCTTTAGTACACGTGCCATACGTGGGAGTATTATCATAAGACTTGTTTCTCTTTTGGGGTAAACAGCTTTTGAATGCCTAAGTTAACTTTAAGTTAAACTAACTTGAACGCAGTTAAAGTCGTGGTAGTCTGGGACGTAAAATGAATGTAAACTAGCGATCAGTCACCAATGTTCCAAATAACATAATTATAACCCTAAATTGACAAGTGGCTTAGGAGTTATTATCATGTCTCCAAGATTTTGTTCACCCCGAAAGGGATTAAAAGACGTGAATGTATGAAATCTTTCTCGTGTGTGCAAAAAAGTTTCCGGCTTTGCTTGATGTGTTATGAGTGATGGACCATCCACATGCTTTCACGTCCTTTAATCCCTTTCGGAGTGGAGAGAAGCTCACAGACATGATATCTCCTAGGTCACTTTTTAGCACGGGGCGAGAATGTTTGTTTTAGAATTGTGTTATATATCGGTTGTATTATATCTTCGTGTGTGTCTTGTAGTTGTACAATAAATGTTTTCATTATTAGTAGCCAATTGGTTAGTGAGGATTACCATGGTGAAATAAAACGAAACATATAAATATTACACTTACAACTATATTTTGTCGAAATCAAAAATACATTTTCATCGAATCCATAGGCCACATTACATCACACATACTGTAAACATAACTTAACTTAGTAAATATAGGAAAGCATATAATTATCAGATCTTTTCTTACACCTAACTGTACATGATACGCAAAAAATATTACCACTAAATCGATTAATCCAAAAGAAAAAAGCTCATAAATTAATTAAAAAATTACGTAATGTAAAAACACGTGATAGCGTTTTGTCTTTTTTACTTTTTTATTTTTATTCAGTACGATTCACAATCATAAACTTGAGTATAGAAAAACAAGAGTTAATTGTTTCACTATTTCTGAACGCGTACATAAAAAAGACATAATAATACCTCATATCTTTGGTATTAATACACTAAGAAAAAAACTTCTAATAAGTAAATAAGAATACCACATAAAAAAAATACTCCTAAAGTAAACTACATATAAACCAATTGTGGAAACAAAATCAGTCTTAATAATTTCACAATTACTTATGCCAATTTATATAATGTTCATATCTAATTAAGCTTTTCGGTCTTATAAAGATTATAAGAGACTGTATATTATAAACTGACAATAGTTTTAAATCATTTTTTTTTATGTATAATCAAAATAGCGCATAGCTTCTGTTTTAACATATACGGCTCCTAATAAAATAAAAAAAGATGCATGTTTTTGCAAGAAAAAGGTATATTATTATATTTCACTAACTTCACAATCTCGTATTTTATTTGAGAATAGAGCACCATATACTTCAATTATATTTACATCTATACCTTGGCAGTGATTGTACAAGTATTTTACAACTATTTCGTTGTCAAGCAATTATTTTGTACATTATTGGAGCAACAGATTTATAAATTAGTACTCTAAAATAAGTGAAACAAGGCTCATATTTCAATCACATTAACATTTTAACAATTACTAATCTTTACGTTTTTTATATGACAGAGTTTATAGAACTGTTTTATTTTAATCATTAAGTCACAGTTAGTGAATAGGACATTTATTACATATAAAATAAACTCTTTCTACTAAATAGGTATTATAGACTATATAAATATAGGTATTGGGGCTTTAGAGATTGTAATCTGTTCTGGAAACATGTAATGAGCAATAAAACATAAATTTATAATACATAATCTTGTGTAGCACTATTTGTAAATATTATGATTTATTCCAGACGATATTGCAAATCAATCAAACAAGTTAAAAATATACCTCTAAGATTAATATTCATATATAATTATTTTTTATACGTTTGAATTCAATTGTTGGTGTTATTATTTAAAGGCATATCAATTGTTGTGAACAGATATCATAAAGTAGATTGAAACAGAAAACGTATAAATGCTAGAAAAATTAGTTACTTGGACTATAGTTACTTGGAATAAGTAATATAAAAGTATTTTCAGATTAATTCTCAGTACCGCTAATCTATGAACTTTATAAATATTGTTTTAGGTACATAGTTTATTTAGAACACAAAGGAAATACTGATTATCTATGGCTTGTTATGAATTTGTTCCTTTAAAATCTGGCTTTATATCATCATCAGCCTGTATCAATCCACTGTTGGACATAGGCCTCCCCCAAATGACGCCACTTCTCCCTGTCAGTGGCCGTTCGCATCCATTCGATGCCGGCCAACCTGCGCAGGTCGTCTTCCCACCTTGCCTAGGCTTTATATAAAAATATTGAATAAACGATTCTCAGTTTCCATAAAATTAATGCTATAAAAATAGACTAGATCAAATTGTGTAATTTACTGCCATCTATTATCAGGAAGGCAAAACTTTATTGATATTTGATGAATATAAAAATAATGAATTCTGAAAATATTATGCGATTGTTTCAAGATGCCTAATGAGTCCATTTTGTAAATCCAAAAACATTTCACATTTTAATCTAACAATATATACATCTAATATAATTACCTTCTTACATCTACAATCTCAATGATCATTCTTTGTCTTATATAGTAACTTTGAGTGTAACACCCTACTTTTTCACTGTACTGTCCCTTGAAACTGATTTTCTATTCTCAAACTTTTGTTGAAGGCTGGCCACATTAGACGGTTTGGAGGACAATTTAGTTCCATTCACTTTAGCTATAGAATCATTCCTTTGTACAATTGAGGTTGGCTTAGGCACGATTTTAGGTTTGTTCTTATTTAAACTATCTGCTAGATTCTTAACATTACTATCCGCTTTTGGTGTTATTTTATCGATAGGTTTTTCTACACTAGATACTGACTTGGGAACTGGGTTTTTAACTACTTTCTTATCTACAGGTGGTTTTGTGACTTCATTTGCTTTAGGGACAGGTTTCAACGCTGCCTTGGACATTTCGATCGCTTTACTAGTGACTAAATCTGGTTTTTTATTGCTAATTATGTCTGGAGACTTAGTCTTGGACTCTGGCGTTGTACAACTAGATACTACGTCGGGACTATTAGTGAATTTAGCAACTTTTTGACTATTTTTGGGAGAAGGCGTGCGAGTTCTGACTGAATTAGCACTACGCAAGCCTGGTGGCGTAACTTGTCTCGCGAAAGTAGGTATTTTTGAGGACCCTTTTGGTGACGGCGGGGTTTTATCGATCTCAGGTTGAGTTTCGACAGTCTCCTGGTTTTTGATAGACGCAGGAACATTGATAGCTGAAGGGAGCAAGTAACCACTACTAGTAGTCGACATAGCACTTGAATTACTATACAGACTCTCTGGTTTGTAGTTATCATTAGATTCGTTCGCGATTCTCTCAGCTTGTTCCTTTTCCTTCTTTTTCCGAGCCAATGTCGAAGTGGAATAAATGGAGTCGAAATTTCTATGTTGTATCTCTGATACTATTTCACCGAGTAGACCCATACTTTCAGTGCTACCTGAATTGAGCTTAGCCACGCTAATAGGCTTAGGAACATTGTATTCTCCGATTGGAATTTCTAAGACTCCAGTTTTAGCACTAAGATTCGTTTTCTTTTTGGGACTCTCCTCAATCACAGCATAGATGTTATCTACGCTTTCCTCATCTATGTGGGCTAGAGGTGCCTGTTTTTCTTCAATACAATCTACGTAATCAGAAGGTTTGATGTCCTTAGAAACTGCTTGAGTAGGCAGTGGCGGAGGTGGAGCGGTGGGTCTTCCTATTATGGAAACTGGTCTTGGGACCCCCGGGGCATGCCTCATTGATCCAAAACTTTGAAGAATCGGCTTTTGTGTAACTGGCGGCCCTCTCATACTTTGACTTCTATTAACGAAGGCTTTTGGGTCATCTGCCTCTTCAGAATCTGATATAACAGGCACAGTTTGTACTGGCAAATCGATATCATTCTGTAATATTGGATTAGAAATTTGCAAGTTTCTTAAAACATTTTTATCAATTGATTTTGCAACTTTTATTTGATTATTATGGTTTTTTGGTAAGGATTGACTTCTTTCCACCGGACTGCGTACCTTAGGTTTTTCTGGTTTTAAAAAAGACGCTATCCTATTAAGGGATATACCTTCTTTGCCCTTTTTGGGTTCCTCTGGCAACGGTTTTTGTGGTGCATCTGGTACATGCATACTGATTGGTCTTTTCTCCAAGTCTGCGGGGGTTTGTGGGGCTGCTCGTACAGGTTTTAACGTCTTAGATCCTTGAAGGCGACATTAGCTCTTTGGCAGTGCACGTAGAAGCTTCTAGAATAGGGCTAGAAATGACTGGCCGTTGCGGCGCAGCTGTCATTACTGGTGTGTCATTAGTTTTGTCATTCACCATGTTTTTTATTCTATCCTGTACGGAGCTTTGAGCCCTTTTGATGGACGGGCTTGATTTTGGACTCCTAGATTTCGTCCCAGCCGGTACGATTGGTAACGGCGGTGCCGACCTTAGAATGGGCTTAGCACCTTGGTTTTGGACGGAGCTACTACTCCTATGAATGGGTGTGATCTTGGCACTTTTTTTCATGCTGGGTGCGTCATGTCTTGCTGTGTCTATGAAGGAAATTTCGGGTTCGTTGTTCGATTCGCTTTGGTTTTTGTCTATGGGCGCTAGAGTGAAGCCCTTGAAGTTTCCGAAGAAGTTGACGGAAGGGTTGGGCCCTAGAGGACTGTTGGATTCGTTGCGAAGGAGGCTAGAGCTGTCGTCAGGGGAAGATAGTGTATGCACGTTCATAGTGGGCACTGCTTGATTGTGATTGGAACTTTGGAAGTTGGCGGCGAATTTGCTGGCACTCTTGGATAGCCTTCTCTGCAGACTTGACTTCTTTGGGGAGTGTAACCTGGAAGATAGAGAATTGTTATATCACTGGAGTCATTAAGACTATTAGGTATTTTGATGTACGTAAGTATTACTGAATCTTTTTTGGAAGAATTTTCTGTTTCGGGAAAACGTAATATAGACATTATATACTATATTACTTTCGTTATAGACATATTTTTATACTTTACACTAAGTAACTTAATATTAAGAAATTTTGATTTTGTAATAATTCAACTTGAGGGACGCTATGGATATAATGCAACATAATATATCGAATATTAAAATGCTAGATTTTTCGTGATGAGAGTTATATGTTACTTACTTAAATTAAAAATACTATTATTTATTAACCAAGCCATTATTATCATGCAAGTTACACAAACATGCTTTAAAATTATTAACCATGCAAATACCTTACCAATTAACATGCAAAATATAATTACTCATGCAAACCGAACTCATGCCAATATGCTAAATTACATGCACATGCCAAAAAGTGCAAAAACTCACCAACGTGATAGTGCAACTGAATGAAAAAGAATGAAGAACGAAAGGAAAAGAACACAGACAATTAAAACTTTATTTATTACAATTGACAGACAATATAGAATGAAAGAAATGTTTTCAAATTTTTAGTAAACGGACTAAAAATTCTTTCATTTATTGCATATTATTTGTAGCATTAGAATATGATTATCATAAGACAACAAGCATTTCTTTTATGTTATATTGTCTGTGTTATTAAAGGTAAAACACATAAATGATCCCACAAATAAACTACGATAAAAAAAAAATAAAGAGAAAAAGATGGTGAAAATTTTTTGTAACATGAATGAGATGAGAACATTTAACTAAACTTTTAAAAGAATTATATAATTAGTTCATGAGTATCTAATTTATTCTATACAATGAGAAGATTAGAAGAAACTATACTAAATTAATTACATGAAAGTTAGTTTAATAGTACGTACACACACTAATTAATAACATACACAATACTTTATAATGATAAACTTATTAGGTAATCAAGCCTCTAAGAATTTCGAAATGATTAATGATAAGAAATGACCATCTAATGTACATTTTAGTAAAATGGCACAACTCTTAGTCAAATATATTTAATTTTATTAATTGGGTTATCAGTTTGTGATTTTATGAATAAGAGACAGTTATTATCAGATCGAACATTTTATATGACACAACAAATGGAAAGATATAAAATACGTATAAACTTATTTGGTTAATACAAACAAAAAACACACTACATGCTAAACCCTTAGCTAAAAACATGCACTAGTCATTCTAAAATCTATGCGAGCAACAAAACATATAACTAAGGAACTACATTTTAATTATTTTTTAACTGAAATGGGTTCACTCTTGACCATAATTGCACCTCGAAGGAGGCGACAGACAGAGTCTAAGCTGTAGCGAGCTTGCCTATGCACCCTAGTTTTGAACATCTGTGGATTAAATACCTCCGGAAATACAGAGGCAGGCAGGGAATTCCTTTCCTTACCGGCCCGCATTATGAATGACGCTTTAAAGCGATTTGTGCGGGCACGTGGTAGCTCTACCAATACATATTTTAAAACCTATCATAGTGTTGTGACAATTGGAAATGATTAAAACTGACACTGACTGACGTTTGACAAAATGGCGCCTTAAGATGGTTACCATACAAACACGTAATTATTTAATACCTAATCGATTTTCATACAGAATTAGTAATCCTTTCATTCGTAGTAGATGCTAAACCAACATTAATAATTTCTAACTTAGGTCTCCCCTTTTTCACATTACTTTTCACAGCTACATTAGGTGTACTATGAAACTGTATTTCAATATCACTTTTTCTTATCTTACTCACTATATTTTTCTTTAGCACTTTCTTGTTTTTACTAGACTTACTAACATTTCTAGTATGAACTTCTTCTATAGTCTCATATATAGGACTTTCGGCTCTATCGTTATAGTTATAAAGATTCTTATCAGTGTTACAAATCTTGTTACTTATGTTAAATTTATTGACGAAATTAGTGAAGAGATTAGAGTTTAGTTTTGACTCTGTGGCAGTGCCACTTTTACAGCAGAAAGAGAAGATGTATACGTACGATTTGACTGGTTTCTTCCACCAGGGGAAGATGTTGAGGCGGGAGTAGTAGATGAGGAACAGCATCAGGAGGATTGAGGGCAAAATGCCGAGGAAGATCACGTACATCGCCACCATGAAGTTTCTTTGAACTGCGAATGGAATAAAAAAGTGATTAACTAGGAAATCTAAATAAGACCGAAAATTAATAACATACCTTTTCCTACCCGAACATCGAAGATAGGAAGGAAACTTGCCTATTTCTTAGCATAGGCAATAGTTATTATCTGTATTCCACACGCCCCCTTTTAAACTGTTGAACTATTGAGTAAAAGAGGTTTCGAGTAGCTAAATAGCAGCACAATTCATAACAGACGTCAAACCTCCAACTACCATGAATGTTTTACGTTGGTCTAACAAATGTATTTTACTTATGAATATCCACTTACTGTTTGGATCGGAGGCTGGTCCGGAGTCAATGGAACCTCCCGGTCCAGGCAGCTCGCAGAGAGGAGGAGCAAAGCCTGGCTCGCAGTGGCAGTGACCTAGATAGAAATCACATTGATTTTAAGTCAAAAGAGTTATATATAATAATTATAGTAGAATTTATCTGCATTATATACATTCACGGAGTGCGCCGAATACTACGCTGAGGGAAAACATCGTGGGGAAACCTATTTTTCCTCAAACAGGTAATAGTGCTTGTAAATGGCGACATGGCTTACCACCTGTCACGTTGAGTAATGACTATCTGGTCAACACGTGGGTTCGAACTGGCCATAGAATTACTACCTTCGCAATTGCGTTGATCTGATCCTCTGACAACCCCGCAAGAGTTAATGGTCGTCAACTTGTCTTGTCTTTGTTTATCTACATGTACATTCACGTTCTGTAGTCCCTTTCAGAGTGAATGGATCGTCTTTGTCACTCGAGGCATTAGTCTTTGTGATATTCAAATGTAATATTGGTGACAGGTTGCTAACCCATTACCCAATAGATTCTAATTGTCTTTTAGTCGCCTCCTACAATATACTGAAGAAACACTAAACTTTCCTTCATATATTCAGTTTAAATTGCAGTTTCGCTACCAAAACTCTTTAGTAATATACAATAACATTGTTAATAATCTCACCTTCAGAGTTGCAAACACCATGTCCGGAACAGTCGGAGGGGCAGACAGAAGCTACCTTCTCAGAAACCGTTTTTCTGACTGACTCCACGGTTACACAACGTTGGTTTAGACACATCTGTTGAAAAAAGGTCATTGGAATATAAGTTGTTAAAAAGAGGTAATGGAATATATAGGCCGATAGGCTACCAAACTGTCACGAATACATATTCACGAGGTTAAGTGGCATTATTGCACACGCTTGTTTGGAAAATCCTTTTATGGAAAAAAGCTTGAGGTCTAAGGGTTGAAAGTAAAATAAAGAAAAATGCAGCAAGGATTCTCTAAACATTCCCCCTTATATTCAGTTTAAATTGCAGTTTAGCAATCAAAATTCTTTACTAATAAAATTGTTACTAATCTTACGTGCTTCAGCGTCATAACAAAAGCACTACAAACACAATTCCTATTTTAAACCGATAACATTTTGTCTCGAGCAAACAAAATACAATAAATTTATTTTTCAGTTTTGTAATGTATTACCTTGTCATCACCACATTTGGCCCCGTCCGGCACCAAACCCGGGTCGGGTTGTCCCACTCCCAAGTCGATCAACGCAGTCCGACAAGGCTCGATTTTACCTGCAACGAAACATACAAAAACTTTAAAACTGTGCTACTATGGATTTATAGAATAAGGACATATGTATTATGATATCGTCATATTTACGAGGCAATGTTATAATTTAGACACAACTTCTGAAGAGTATTTTTCTATAATCTTTAATGGTATTTACTATTCCAAAAACTGTTTTCAATGTGAATTTGAATGAAGTACTTCATAGTTATACAAAATATATGAATAGACGAATGGAATAGACATTTTGTAGTACCATTGAATATCAAGCAGAATGCATACTTTGTGTTATACACATAAAATGTTAATTCTTTTATTTATTGTTGGTAGAATCAAAGACTTGAGTGTCCATCTCCGAAATATCACAGGCATGTTAGGTATGAGCCACTCAAAGCCCATGTTTCACTAGATAGACAGCACCCAACGTGATAGGTCGTGATCCGCATCGCTGTATAGATGCACAGAATTATTTATTCATCTATTCATCAATCTCTCTAATTCAAATAATCTTACCATTATCAGTGAAAAACGTCTGTGACAGTGTAGACACGGTCTCCATGCCAAACTGCAGCTGTTCGTTGAGATGCTTGCACTGCAGGAGGCCGCAGAGGCCGTCCCCTTGGCGGCACGGCTTGAACACCTTCTTTATACGGTCGTAGCCGCAATTGCCTCGACTGTCGAGGGAGAGACGTAAATGGTTGTTATATTGTATTACACACATATATATTTAAATGGTTTGGACATGTTATGCGGATGAATGATAGCAGATTGACAAAAGGAATATATATGAGTGAAGTGGAAGGGCGATTACGTAGGGGTCGGCCTAATAAGACACATAACAGTCAGATAGACGCTATATTGAAAAAAGGTGACGTTAGGAGTACCTATAACCGCCGAGTGTGTATGAGAAGATGTATGAGTGTCAATGAAGCGAAAGTGGTCTGTCAGGATCGGGACAAATGGGGATCCGTGATCTCTGCCTACCCCTCTGCAGGGAATCAGGCGTGATGAAATAAAATCAAATGAAATGAAATGCTTTTTATTCAATATGAGGATTATAAAATCACTTATTGAAAGTAAAAAAAAAACATTTCCACCGGAAAAGTTGTTATTACAATTAGTTAATTTAAATGAAAAATATTAAATAAATCTAATTAAACTAATGGCATTTCGTAAGGCAAAATCCTGCAGAGAAGAAATGCCAAGAAACTCTGCAGACGTGAATATCTTTGTATACATTATTCTAGTCTTCCATTTCCTTCCAATTTGTAACGTTTGGTATGTTTGTTAAAATACCCAATAATTCATCTCATTCATCATACTACAAATAAAAATAATGCTCTCTCATTATAGGCTTGTAAGTGAGAGCAAGCGAGAGATAGCATAGATTAGGACATCATATATATACAGATACACATACACACACACACACACACACATGGAAAAGCTTAGAGACGAAACATTGTTTGACATAGAGCGTATTTGTCAATGGGCTCATACTAATACATTGACCCTCAGCCCTTATCAGTTTAATAACTCTGCATACTGATAAGGCTTGGACACTAAAGACCTTTTAATGCCATACTTACTTGTCACTCTGCATGTTGACCTTGTTATAGCAGTAGAGATGCGACATCACCCCCGTAAAGCCCCAGAGCAGCTTGCACTGGTCCGTGTGCGACCGGCAGGAACCCTTCACGCAAAAAGCCTGTGGAAAAAACAGAACTCTTTATTCATACACCTACACACACGTCCTTTTACCCCTTTCAGGGTGGACAGAACCTCGGATATATAAAATCTACTAGGTTATCTTTTGTATTTTGTTCATTTGGAAACCATATTCTACCAATACACCTACTTACTTACACCAATAAATAAAAATACTAAATTTATTTCTTAAAATTAAGTCTTCTTTTTTTCTTTCTTAATAATTCTTAAAAGTTAAACAAAGGTTTACGAGGGAAAATAGTAGATGTGTTAGAAACTTAGTAATTGTAATGGATAACTACTTATTATATGGTAAAATGTAAGATTCATCCGCAGACAACATTCATATCTTACCTGGTTAGTCCCAGTTCCGCACGGCGTAGAGTCCATTTTGAACACGTCCCGGGGACAGAACTCGGAGCTTCCAGTGCAAAACTCTGGCAGGTCGCATTCACGGTTAGCACTCCTGCACAACGTACCCTCCGATTTAGGACGACAGGTCTGCAAAAATAATAAAAAATGTAAACATACGCTTCACGAATTGTGTTTACATACTCCTTATTTATTGTGGTGGATGGTATTTAGAGGCTTGAGCGCTCATCTCCGTAATTTCGAAGGCATGTTACGTATGAGCCGCTCGAAGGCCACGTTACACTAGATAAAAAGGGACCAACGTGAAACGAAGTGGACTACACATTAACATTGTATTCGGTCCAAAATTATATATAACAGACAGATAGGCAACATATTTTACTCTTTTTTAATATGGTGTCTATCGAAAATCCTAAAATCAAAAAACATACACAATACAAAAAGTTTACTATAAAAAAAACTTACAAACTAAGGGGTATAACTTGTGCCGTTTAATGTCGCAGCAAAAGGGTCCTAACTCAGCTGGGTATGTTGCGTCTGGTGGCAAACTATTTCCTAAACAAAACTGACCTTTTCGATTTCGTTTGTTTCGGTGGTAACGGCTGGCGGCGTTGGTGTAACCATGGCGATGGAATAACAAGAAGTTCAAACGCCGAGGCATCAGTGTTTGTACTTCAGCCGACAAAAGCCTGGTGAATGGCTTAATAAAGAATAATTTTTTTTTAAAAAACTGACCTTCAAATCACAGCAAGCCCCAGTGGCGCACGTAGCATTAGACCTGAGGGTACAGGTGTCCACGTGACAGCATCTGGCGCAGGCCTCGTAATCAGCTGCCAGTTTGGTGATCCCACAGTCGCATTGTTCGCCTGGCTCCACAAAACTGTTTCCGCAAGTCGGTGACTCGAATAGCTGGGTGGGTTTGTTCCTGGAAGGGTAAAGGGTCATAATAATAATATTTGGACATTATTACACCAATTGAACTAGCCCCTTGGTAAGTTCATTTAAGACTTGTGTTAATACTAGTCAACGTATATTTAAGAAATATATACTTATTCTACAAAGATAAATACATATATAGCATATATAATCAATGACCAGACTGGAAAGCAGTAGAAAAGCATAGTTCTTAACTCTGCCTCTACCGGGAATCGAGCCCGGGACCTCACGATTAGCGTTCCGGCGGCTAACCGATCGCGCCACGGAGGTCATCGTCATCGTCGTCGTAAAATGTAGATATACCTAACATATATAAGTGTACTGCAGAAGTGTCTTTGGATAGAGTGAGTGTAGTGTGTCGTGCTATGAATTAGCAAAAATTCCAATTGTGAGGGTAGACAAACATTGCCAGTCTTCCTACGACTACGGAATATGCAGTTGGGTCGATACCTCGGATAAAATGAAGGTATTTATATCTTTATTAACTTATTGTGATACGACCCGGTCTCACGTAGTAAATGAAATCTGTAGGTGGTTGAGATATTAGAAATAAATATTCTTTTATTCAGTTAAAAACCACAATACGTTTATAAATGACCAACAAAATAGGGGTTACAAATTGCATACATAAAAATCATATTCGTCTCCATACAGAGGCATAGATCGAAAATTTCATTTTTTTTTCAGGTTCTAACAAACCATTTTTGCTTCATACACATCTCATACATACTTGTCTGCTATAAACTTTCTTAGGTCAAGTCAATACGTGTATTTAAATGTCATTATAATAATATTCAAAGGTTTGCTTCACCTTTCTTGTTGATAAATGAAATGTGTTAAACTAAATAGAAAAAAGTATATTATTTATTTAGACATTTTGTATAAGCCCTTAATCTAACACAAATCCAAAAACATTCACAATTCATAAGCAATACTTAAGCATCCCAACTACCATTTCCATACACCAGTACCCTTACCTGAGACAATAGTCCATGCCCCTTTCAAACGCCAGTGTGAGGGACAGCATACTACAAGTGGACCAGTGGACAGGCATCACCGAAGTGCTAGAGGGGCTCATGATGCACTTGTTATCTGGACATATACAGTCCTCATCTGTGTCGTGTTCCATGCCTGGAGAAATATTATACTTATAATATCTACTTAATGCCTAATAAGACATATAGCAGTCAGATAGACGCGATATTGAAAAAAGGTGACGTTAGATGTACCTATAACCGCCACGAGTGCATGAGAAGACGTATGAATGTCAATGAAGCGAAAGTGGTCTGTCAGGATCGGGACGAATGGGGATCCGTGATCTCTGCCTACCCCTCTACAGGGAATCAGGCGTGATGTGTATGTATGTTAATGTCTACTTTATGATCGTAGTGGCTCATACCTAACATGCCTTCGAAGTTTCGGAGATGGGCGTATGTACTTCTCTAATAGGATAGTCAAAGACTACTATCATCTTTGCATCGTAATAATAATAATATTTGGACATTATTACATCAATTGAACTAGCCCCATGGTAAGTTCATTTAGGACTTATGTTAAGTCAACGAATATTTAAGAAATATATACTAATTATACATAAATAAATACATATATAATTCAACGATCAGACCGGAAAACAGTAGAAAAGCGTAGTTCTTAACTCCGCCTCCACCGGGAATCGAACCCGGGATCTCACGATTAGCGTTCCGGCGGCTAACCGATCGCGCCACGGAGGTCGTCAAATAATATCTACTTCGCAAGCGTAGTGGCTCCTACCTAACATGCCTTCGAAGCTTTGGAGATGGGCGTATTTATATACTTCCCAAACAGGATAGTCAAAGACTACTACCGTCTTTGCATCGTAATAATATGAGTATTCAATTTTATTTCTATTAATACCTCCATTGTCAGTAGGGATTGAAACAACCTGTTTTTAATGAAACGTCTAATTTAACCGTTCTTTTTTTAATGTTAGAGTTTTTTTATGACACTATATACTCAAAAAAATGCGATAGACTATCTGTTTCATAACATTCGTGCTACAAAATTATTAAGGAGATGTCATGTCTCCGTGGTTCTGTCCACCCAGAAAGGGATTGAATGACGTGTATATATGTAGATTCAGCATATCCTTACCAAAATTATGTCCCATTTCGTGCGCTATCGTAGCGGCCAACAACCCTATAACGGTCGAATGATTCGTGGCTACCCCTCCGGAGAACTCGTACGTGCAAATAGGCCCTTTCAGCGCTTTGCCTACCACATCGCCATTGAACTTTTGACGACTGAAAAGAAAATTTGATTAATAAGATTAAATGGCGTAACAATCACAATATCATACTAAATAAGATGGCTTAAAAATCACAGTAATATACTTAACATTTTATAAAATTGGAATAAAACGTCATTTATTCATATATCGTTAATATATTAATGAATAACCTTTTAAGCCAAGTCCAAAGCCATTTCAAAATTCAACCCAACTGTAATCTCCAAAACAAGTAGTTGGTCGACGGTAGAAAGGCTGTCTTGCTTATAAAAGGTCAAACAAAAAATGATATTAAAACCAATTATTGTAAGATAATCTAAATTGGTGAGTTACAAAAATCTAAGAAAAATTTAATTTTGTACTCTTCTTGTTCAACTTTAAATAAATTTTAATCGCTAATCGAAGTTACAAAATGGCACATAAGCAAGAAAGCCTTTCCATCATCGATAAACTGATTATAATTACACACATAAAAAGAGAAAACTTCAGTCGTCTATGGTTCGTCAACAAAGTCAGCAGCTTAGTGAAAGTTGAAAATCCAAATATTTATTTTCGGCAGAATATTTAGTCAATTGTGATGCCAAACTGGCTAAATATGTTCGCTTTGGGATAAGATATGGATACTCAACTGGAACGAACCGAAGAACAAGGAAGAGAAGTATTGTAGCGGCTGGCGGCGTTGGCATAACCATGACAACGGAATAACAAGAAGTGCAAACGCCTTGACATCAGTGTTTGTACTTTCGCCGACATAACCTTAGTGATGAATGGCTTTCAAAGAATTAAAAAAATAGAAATGAAAACTTACGTTACAAGCTGCGCGTTGTCATTGGGCATTTTCTCAATCAAATAAGACTTCCTATACTGAAGGAAGTTGGTGAGGGTATCGTCGCCATTTTCCGACAATTCTATCTCATCTTTTTCCGACCATACCACTACGCCTGTAAGCGCTATGAACACGTACTTCAGAGGTGCGTATAACTGAAAATAAGATAATTAAGAGTTAAAATAATAAGAGTAAATACGACGTAGCTCGGTTGTTTGGGGCTTGACTCTGTATCAGTAGGTACAGAAAGAAATAAAGTTTAATTAATTTCTATGTACATTTTCGTAATAAAAATACATTAATGAAATGCGTCGAATACCACTGTGAGGGAAAACATCGAGAGCAAACCTACCTGTTCCCCGAACAGGTAATAAGTCCGCACTTATCAATGGCGTCATGACCGCCTGTCACAATGGTCTGGTCAACAGGTTGGAGGTGGCCATAGAGTTACTACCTTCGCAACTACGGATACGTATCCAGAAGCTCTGACTACCCCGCAAGGGTTAATGGTTAATGTACATTAGCCTTTACGTCTGAAACTAGCACGGGACAAACCCTATAAGCTACTCACCGAATTAATGATATTAGCCAGTTCCTTCATCTGATGATGCACCGCCTGCACGCTGCCGCAGACCTGGAACTGGCCGTGGTCTGCCACCAACACCAGCTCCACGAAACGGGACATCTTCTCCGCGTTGAACGGCTCTCGAACTTGATCTTCGGTCTGGCGTTTGTACTGGAATAGAGGAACGTATATATACACTTCCGGACACATTTATTGGCCCACCTTAGAGTTTAAGTTCAAAATTCAAAAAAAGACTATTGAATGACATTGTGAATATGCCAGGTTAAAAACTGCATAAAAACTTTTAACTCGACCTAATCAAAAATTTTAGCTAGGACCAAACGAAACTGAAAATGCTAGGTGGGCCAATAGATGTCTCCAGAAGTGTATATAGATAAAATCTTTCTTGCTTCTTATCAAAATCTATCTTAATTACTTTCAATGAGGGAAAACATTGGAAAGAAACCTGCCTAGATAATAGGCAATAGTCAGTGTCTGTGTACGGCGATATGTGGCTGTGACGTTGGATAATGATTATCAGATAAAAGGTGGGTTACAAGTGTCCAAAGACTGTCGTAAAAACCATTGGACCATCTGTGACAGATTGTTAGCCCATCGCCCAACAGATTCCATTGACTCCTAGTCCCTTAGTAACCTCCTACGACATGTCGGGAAGAACGGCAGCTAGTTTGTATTCTTTTGCGTTCGAGCTAACACGGGATGTTCGATATCATAGTAACTTACCCTGCTAATTCTACTCTTAGCGACATCTCTCTTCGTTTTATGAGCTTTAAACAGGTGAGGATCAAAATTGGAATTATGTGTGACCCCTTCGTAACCACACTTCTTCTCCGCCACTAAGTGTTTGTGGTCGTACAGGATATGTTGTGATTGGGCGCCATCTGTCGGTAAATTAAAAATAAATATTGTTAAAGCATCACTTCATTTCTGCGTAAAACGTTTTTTCATTGGTTACCATCAAAACAAAACAAATCTCAAAATTCAGAGAGGAAATAAATCATGAGGAAAACTACCTATTTTTCACAGTCAGCATTTTTGTAGTATATGTTTGTTCGATGGGTATTGATTATCAAGTAAAGGGTGGGTTTCGAGTCTCAAAGATAATATGAATTGTCAATCAGTTCAACATATTTTTTTGTCTCTTGATGCCTTGTTGTCCTTTTATATTTCATATGTGGTAGGGGGCGAATATATTTAAACGTAATTTATTACACGATTGTGTAACAGCCCATCACTAATATTTCCTATGAATTTCTTGACTATCCCTATAGTAACATTATAGGTATCTTTGGAGATATTATGATCCCAAGCTTCAGTCCACCCCAGAAACGATAAAAAGCTATATAAGTGTACTCACTCTGAGGCTCGATATATTTTATAGTATCGCCATCGAATATCACGCCTCTAACTCCGTTACAGGTAGACACGGCCGCCCAGCTCTTTTCTATACCACGGATTTTGCCATGGTACTGACAGAGATCTAGCTCCTGAAAATACACCATAGCACAGATAATATAATACTACAGTATTTACATATATTATTTTGAACCATAGCATTATTTTGACTATACATATTTCCTTTCGGGGTGAACAGAAATTAAATGATCACCATCAGCGGACCTTCGAAATGGAAATAAAATGTGTCACTAGGATTTTCTAAGCTATTTTCAGAAACTCAAAAAACTTTAATTATGTTAATGGGTGAGAGCGAAGTAAGAGAGATTTGTCAGGATCGTTCCATGTGGCGATCGAAACTATCTCTGCCTATCCCGTTGGGAACGGAGAGCAGTGTATATATGTATTAGGTCCGCTCCTACACGAAATAAGAACTTTAGTGTGTGTGTACATATACTCATCTACTGAAAAACATACATATACGAGAACATCACGACCATTTCCCTATCGGATAAGCAGTGATTAACAATGATTACTTATTTATTAGATACATGACTGCCCTATCTTTACAGGCTATTAACCCAATACTTTATGTATATTAAATTTTCTCCTACCTCTATACCGGGTGTATACTCCACAATCTTGCCATTTTTCTGGTAGTGCACTTTATGATTAGCTGGCACTAGGTCCTCATTCAGTCTTAGGTCCAGAAAGTGTTCCTTATCATCTATGCTCAAGGTTACTGTCACCTCTTTATGGTGAAGTCCGGACTGATATAAAAAAAAATATATAAAATAAAAAGGTTTCTCAATTATACATATAATAAAAAAACACTAACGAAATGCGTCGAATACTACGATGAGGTAAAACATCGTGAGGAAACCTACCTGGTCACCGAACAGGTAATAGTTAGTGCTTGTAAATGGCGACATGGCTTACCACCTGTCACATTGAGTACTGAGTATCTGGTCAATGTGGGTTCGAGATGGCCATAGAATTACTACCTTCGCAATTGCGGAGATGGACACCTGAACCTCTGGATACCCCGCAAGGGTTAATTATCTTGAACGCACTTGTCTATGTTATATATTATATTCGGTAAAGTTGTATGATTCTTATTAGTTCTGTATAACAAAACACGGAGATGGACACCTGTAGCTCTGACTACCCCGCAAGGGTTAATGGTCGTGAACGCTTTTTATATTTTTCATCAAATGTATAGGGAAAAAATCCCGGAGAAACTTGCCTCCACGATAATATCTCCTAGGTTACTTTTAAGCGTGAATTAGATTGAGATGTTATATGAAACTATGGTGACAGGTTGCTAGCCTATCGCCCAATAGTTTCCCTTTTAGTCCCTTAGTAGCCTTCTTCGACATAGTTACGTAGTTATCACTGGTTTTATTTGAATCCTAAATGTAACTTTAATATGAGCATGATCGCGATGAGCGTGATCTATGTAGCCTGTATATCGTTCATTTATGTATTTTATAAAACACGCTTGAATTTACTACAATCGCAGGAGGATGTATGTATCTTAGAAAAAAACCACTTTATCATATAAATTCATTAACGTCCGTTTATTTATACATACATATACTTTTACATTCTTTAATTCCTTTCGGGCTCGACAGTACTTTGGAGACATGAAAACATATCCTTGGTTACTTATTAGTCATGAATATTGGGTTGTGAAGTCATGAGGAACATTGATGACAGGTTACTAGCCTATCGCCTGATAACTTCCCTTTTAGTCCCTTAGTTTCCTTCGACATGGCGGGAAGAACGGCAGCTAGTTAGCATTCTTTTTACATCCAAGACTAGCAATGGACTTACTATACTACTCTATAAGCATGGTAAAGGTAACTTTATTATATAAAAACATACGCAATAAGTCCCGCTCGTTATTAATCATGAGTATAAATCGCGAATCTCTTAAAACTATAAGTATGGTGGTTGTTACCTCATCTTTGGTGTGTGGCAGCTCCCGTTTGGTTCTCGGATGGAGCACTTTTGGGGTTACGAGGCTGTAGGTACTGAACTCGGCTGACGGTGTGTCTGTAACAATAAAGAAGGTATATTATGTTAATATAGCTTTTTCTGAGATACATCTGTTCATAGACGTTTATCACTACATAGTTAGTATAAAACAAAGTTGCTTTCTCTGTCCCTATGCCCCTTTGTATGCTTAAATCTTTGAAACTACGCAACGGATTTTGATGCAGTTTTTTTAATAGATAGAGTGATTCAAGAGGAAGGTTTTTATGTATAATAACATCCATTAAATAGTTGAGTAAGCTATATATTTTATACCCGTGCGAAGCCGGAGCGGGTCACTAGTGAATTTATATAATAATGAGTTATTTTTTCTAAAAAGAAACTTCTATGTTGCGATTGTATTTTGCAATCGTTATGTAATGTAATACAAGTGGTTTTTTTTATCAATCAATCAATCAATCAGCCTGTATCAGTCCACTGCTGGACGTAGGCCTCCCCAAGGGTACGCCACAAAAGACGATCTCTCGTGGCCCTCATCCAGCCACTACCAGCAACCTTCTTGAGGTCATCGGTCCACCTGGCAGGGGGGCGTCCTACACTACGTTTGCCGAGACGTGGCCTCCACTCAAGAACCGCTTTACTCCAGCGGTCGTCGGTTCTACGACAGACGTGACCGGCCCACTGCCACTTCAGTTTACAACAGCGATAGACTATGTCTATCACTTTGGTTCTTTGCCGGATAATCTCATTCCGGACTCTGTCCCTTAACGAGATACCCAGCATTGAACGCTCCATTGCTCGCTGAGCGACATGTAGTCGGTGGGCTAGCCCGACTGTCATGTTCCACGTCTCGGATCCGTATGTCATTACGGGTAGGACACACTGGTTAAAAACCCTGGTCTTCAGGCACTGCGGTAGCGGCGACGAGAAGATGTGACGCAACTTCCCAAATGCTGCCCAGCCCAGCTGCACTCTTCTGGAAATCTCCCGCTCGAAACTGTCCCTACCCAACTGCAATACTTGTCCCAGGTAGACATATTCCTGGACAGCTTCGAGCGCCTCTCCATTGATCGCAATCGGCTCCGGGACCACAAGTTCATTGAACATGACCTTAGTCTTGTCCAAGTTCATCCGGAGACCGACCGACCGTGAGGCAGCGTTCAGACTGTGCAGCATTTCCTGCAGATCCTGCAGCGACTCCGCCATCAAGACAATGTCATCAGCGAAGCGAAGGTGCGTGAGGTATGTGCCATTGACATTGATACCCATCCCAGTCCAATCCAGAGTTTTGAAGAGGTCCTCCAGTGCGTTTGAGAACAGTTTTGGGGAGATAACATCCCCCTGTCTCACTCCTCTGAGCAACTGTATAGGACTCGTCTTTTGGTTTTGGACTTGAACAGATATCGTTGCCATACTATATAGGCTCTTCAGCACCTGCACATATCGCCAATCGACCTGGCATCGCCGCAGCGATTCCAGAACAGCCCAGATCTCGACCGAGTCGAAGGCCTTCTCGTAATCCACGAAGGCAAGGCACAGCAGCCGGTTATACTCATGGGACTTCTGTATAACCTGCCGCACCGTGTGAATGTGGTCTACGGTACTATAGCCTTTTCGAAATCCGGCCTGCTCCGGCGGCTGGAAGGCGTCAAATCTTGAGGCCAGACGATTTGTAAGCACTCTCGAGAACAACTTGTAGACGTGGCTTAGGAGCGCGATTGGTCTATAATTCTTCAGTAGGGCCTTGTCTCCCTTTTTGAAAAACAAGGCCACTACGCTCCCACTCCACGCCTTCGGAGTAGTCCCATTGGCTATGACGGAATTAAACAAATCCTTGAGCCTCTCCAGGAGCGGAGATCCTCCCGCCCTGAGAAGCTCAGAGGTGATTCCGTATTTATTGTTTTTTTTATAATATACATTAATGAAATGTACACTATATGTATATAATAATTAAGTTTATATAATTAACTGGGAAACAGCATCTTATTAACAAAAATACTAATAAGTTAATCATTATTTTCATTGGTGTAAATTCCGAAATGAAAGGCAGATAACTGCTTTCTATTCTCATATCAAACTATCTTCTTTACCTATATAAAAATACGCTATATTTAGACTTATCCTAGAAAGCAATAACTATTTTACAACTACCGCATGTCACACGCATAGAATACGACCAAAATAAATAAACGTGTTAACATTTTAACTGTTTGATTGTAAAATATTATAGTGAGGTATTTAGTTTTAGTTTAGTCTATTGGGTTTTTTTGCGACAATTTTGCGTTATGTCGCTGACTGTTCCAGCCAGCCCAGCTCCCGCCAGAAGCGCAGAAGACGCCTAGTGTCTTTACAAGCTTCCCGAAGCGACCCCGGTACCCTAGGATTTTGGATATAGAGAAGTATGCATGTGCCAAAGTGTCAAATTACGGCCACCGAAGTATTAATGTATCGATACTGAAGTAATATTGTGCCTACAATGCATTAGTGGAGTAAGGCCCCGGTTAGTAGTGTTGTATTGAAACTATATAACTGTATATTCAGCTATATTCAGTTCAGCTGTGGTTATACAGATCATAAGAAAAGGGTATAACTTAACACTTTATGTTTAAAAAATGAAATATTTTTGGATACAAAATAAAAAAACAGTATGCAATAATAAAGGTTGTTTTTCTTTCAACACAACACAATTTTTTAAACAATTAAGTAGTTGTTGTAATTAAGTTTAGTTTATAGATTTGTATTAACAACGGTAACTACCGTTGCTTTTCATTAACATTAATATGTGATTCGTACTTCTTCAAGCTAACCTTTACGTAACAATCCGTGAATTTTACTGCTAAAGTAATAATAAATAAATTTGTCGTAATCTACAAGCTACTGATATCGTAAAGTATAGTAACTATTCATATAGGATATGAATGAAATATATGTAACACACGTTTGACTACAAAGTAAACGATACATTAACCCAACCGTTCAAAAGTACAAAGTAATTTGTTTGTTATACAGTTTAAATTAGGATTTGAAACTCCATTCTTCATAAACGTGTTCAAACACGGAATAAATTCAACTAAAGAACAATAAACAAAAGTGCAACGTCGTCGAAATGTTCTTTTGTTATTTTAAGGTGATTAAGCATTTTTTGGGCGAGAATTACCAGACAGTGAATCAGAGGTAAACACAACACACATATATTTAAACATTCACGACCATTAACCCTTGCCAAACAGTCAGAGATTCAAGTGTGTATCTGAAATAGCGGAGGTAGTAATTCTATGGTCACCTCGAACTTGCGTTTTGACCAGTAGTACTCAATGTGACAGGTGGTAAGCCGTGTCGCCATTTACAAGCATTGACTATTACCTATTCCTAGGAAGAGGTAGCTTGCCTCACGACGTTGACCTCACCGTGAATGAGGATAAGGCAAATAATTCAAGTCATTGTCAATCCTGAATGGACAGTTTAGCATATATACTACTCAAAAGTAAATAAGGGCCACTGTATTTTTTTCATATTTAAAAACAACCAAGTTTTTTTTATCATCAAATGATTAAATTAATTAAATAAAACAGATGAAAAGCGTTTGGAAGTATTATTTATGTAAAATAATGACAAAAAAATATTTAAGCTACATTTATTCAAAATTAGACGTTTTTGTCAAAAATTACAAGTTAAAGAAAAAGTTGCAGTAATGAAAAATTAAGAAAATAACTTTAAAATTAATAACGTGTGTGTCCACCCCGTTTCCGCCTGCACTCGTGGAGCCTGGAAGGGACACTTTCGACCAGGTGTTGAACCGTTTCCTGAGGAATCTGTTCCCAGCTGATCTTCAACAGGTTTATCAGCTGTCTGTTGTTGTGCACTGGCTGATTGGTGCTCCGCACGCTTCGCTTGAGTAAATCCCACATGTGCTCAATAGGATTGAGATCCGGGCTGTTCGCGGGCCACGGTAATACTCTTATTCCAGCGTCCTCCAAGGCATCACGCGTGGCCCTCGCTGTGTGTGCGCGTGCATTGTCTTGCATCAACCAAAATCTGGGACCTATTCGCTGCGCATAAGGCACCACATGTGGTGTCACCACCTCCTGGATATACCGCTGGGCTGTTATTGCACCTGCGTCTAAGATGACAAGCTCGGTTCTGCCAGTTAGACTTGTTCCTCCCCATACCATTACGTTGGGGACTCCAAATCTGTCCCTTTCATGTATACAGGGATCCGCAAAACGCTCTCCTTGTCGTCTCCACACCCTAATGCGTCGATCGTCACTATAAATTTTGACTTTACATTCATCTGTGAATAAAACTGAGCTCCAATCCCTCATGGTCCAGTTCAAGTGTTGCCTTGCGAATGCTAATCTGTTTGCACGATGAACGCGAGTTAATGGAATACGAACAACGCGTCTTCTGGAGAACTGCTGATCCTCGTGCAACCTGTTCCTTATGGTTTGGTCACTGACGCGGGTCCCCGTGGAGCGACGTAGGTAGTTTTGTAACAAACGGGCGGTGATGAAGCGCTCCCTAGTCGCAGTCAAGCGTATAAAACGGTCTTCTGATGCAGTTGTAGCCCTCACTCTACCCGATCCCCATCTCCTGGTTACCCTCCCGGTCTCTACAAAACGATTCCAAGCATTTTGAATTGCTCTCCGTGAAACACCAAGCCGCAAAGCCACGTTTCGGTGCGAATAGCCTTCTTGAACTAATGTTATGGCTCTAGTAACTGTAACCAGGTCCATATGCCGTCGAACAGCTGCCATATCTTCCACACGTACAGCAATAAACAAGAAATTACCAATAATAAAGCAATAATCGGAAAATAAAGGCTTCCCATCAAACTCAAACTTTGGCTTCGAATGCAATAAAATCATCGTGGTTGCAAAAAAGTGATTTCTCAAATTTCTCAAGTTCTCGAATTAAGAATTTAGGTGTGTATTTTCTTTTAAACAAAAAAAATATAGTGCCAGTATTTAATTTGCTTAAAAAAAATCATTTAGCGCTTATAACTTGGCTCTAATACCGTAATCTTTAGTTGGCCCTTATTTTCTTTTGAGTAGTATATAATAATAAGCTTCTTCGAAAGGATTGAGAGAGATCAAGATAACTAATAATAAGTAGGAGTGAGCAGGCATTACATACATCCTCAGTCATAAATACACATCACGCCCGTCTTCTTGTTAAGGGGTAGACAGAGATCACAGATCCCCATCTGTCCCGATCTTGACAAACCACTTTTGCCTCATTGACACTTATTCGTCTCCTCATAGACTCTCGACGGCTATAGGTAATTCTAACCACACTTGTCAATGTGTCGTCTATCTGACTGCCATTAGGTCTTAATCTTAGGCGCCGACCCCTACTTAACCACCCTTCCACCTCATCATATATCATTCATTCATCTATCTATACTCAGACATTCTTATTTTACCATAAGAGTAAATACTAAAATAGATTTTCTTTCTTAGATAGTCATCAATCAGCTTATGTCAGTCCACTGCTAGACGTAGGCCTCAAAACAGGATCAGTCGTGGCCCTCAGCCAACCATTACCAGCGACCTTTTTCAGGTCATCAATCCATCTAATGCAACAATCTTAGATGGTATAATCCCTTTTTCACTTCTTACAAAAACGTATCCAATCAAAACCTGCAACATTGTCTACATGATCAGCGATCAACCGTAACATACGTGATTGTGTATTGTGTAGCCACAATGCCTTCCCACACCTTAGACAAAAACATTAGATACCTTAGTACCTACATAACTGTTAATAAGAACCGAATGAGAGAATATGTATGTATAAATGTATTGAAGAGTAATAATAATAATAGGACATTATTACACCAATTGAACTAGCCCCTTAGTAAGTTCATTTAACACTTGTGTTAAGGGTACTAGTCAACGTATATTTAAGAAATATATACATACTATATAATAGATAAATACATATATAGCATATATAATCAACGACCAGACTGAAAAGCAGTAGAAAGCGTAATTCTTAACTCTGCCTCCACCAGGAATCGAACTCGGGACCTCAAGATTAGCGTTCCGGCGGCTAACCGATCGCGCCACGGAGGTCTTCAAGTAATACTACTTAGATTTAATTTTAATTAACTATTTTTACATGTTAAATTCATTTAAATCGCAACACGTCATCACGTGGATTCCAGGTAGTCATAAAATTACTACATCTGCATTTCGGAAATGGACACCCAAACTTCTGGGTTCTCTTAATCAAAGTGTGTGGTAAATATCTGTGGTGTGTCGTTAATGTACATCCTCAAATTCTGAGTTAAAACTTGCAGCTTTTGGTTGACAGCCCTAATGGTAATGCTTGGGTACTGGATTTATACTTGTTATATGATATTTTCGAATATCATTAAAAGTCAAATGTTTTTATTCAATATAAATACAAGCACAATACACTCTCAGTGAAAGTCAAAACATTTGTCTGATATCTAGTTACTGGTTGTCTTTAATATTAATATTATAATGTTGGTTCGGAATTAGACTAATCTCATAACTATTTAACCTTCCAAGACTAACCGCCTAAGACTTATTTCAGATATCTTTCCTTTTCTGAGAAATATAGAGTTTAATTTGATTATTCGCTTGATTGGTGAACTTATACAAGCCAATATTAAAAGCAATTATAACCCTATAAAACCTTATTCACTTCTCACGAACTACTTAAATTCTATACAACTTAACACATATCTAAGTTTTTATACCCTTGCCTACACTAAATGTCTTCGTTACCTCACATTGTTCCCTATAAGGCATAAAAAGTGCATGTAAACATAACCTATTGTCCTAAACGCAGTCAACCCTATCTGCGGTTATATACTGAACCAAATTGTACTTTATCTCCTTGTAATACGGTCGTTTGCAAAGTTTTTTGTGCCAGGGTCATCGAACGGCTTGCATAATTATCTTTTAGGGTTATGTAGGTGTGTGGTTAGTGAATCTATGGCTTCAGACTAAAGTATAAGAAAGAAGGTTTTAACGTTTTACGTGTATGTACTTGTAGATGCATAATAATGAATTATGTAATGACGGTTGTTTATGGGACTAATTTATAAATGTTATTAAGCTAAAGTCATATCACCACATATGACAGTTTCTGATTGTTCAAGTAATACTTAGAAGGATATTGATTATATTATGATCAATTGTCAAGACAGTTAACTTGGAATGTATAAAGTAACTATTAATGAAGCTTTAGCCAATGAATATCATCATATTTATTATCAAATTGTATTTATATAAAATACTGCTTTACTCTACAATCACAACGATGTATGTGTCACTTAAGTTAGAGTATACTTTGAAACGTTATATTGTGAAGTGTATGCATACATCTATTTAATAGACATGTATTATCATATTTAAACGTACCCGTAGAGTACCCGCCACATAAGGTGGCAGTTGGAGGCGTCGCCACAGTCGCGTAATCCAGTGTTGCCAGTAAACACGCTAAAACTAGCACTCACTGTGCCATACGGCTCGATACATTATATTGAGGTTTCATTTGTAACGATCTTTGGTTGCAGAGCTATAAACTCAAATAAACCAAATTAATATACCAAAGTCAAAAGTCAAAATATTTTTATTCAAAATAGGCCCTATCATAAGCTCTCTTTGAAAGTTATTTTATGATCTAAGTACAAATTAAAAAAACTATATATTGACAAAAGGAATATATATGAGTGAAGTGGAAGGGCGGTTACGTAGGGGCCGGCCTAATAAGACATATATGTAACAGTCAGATAGACGCTATATTGAAAAAAGGTGACGTTAGGAGTACCTATAACCGCCGAGAGTGTATTAGAGAATGTATGAATGTCAATGAAGCGAAAGTGGTCTGTCAGGATCGGGACAAATGGGGATCCGTGATCTCTGCCTACCCCTCTACAGGGAATCAGGCGTGATGTGTATGTATGTATGTAAAAAAACTATTTCAAACATGGCACTGAGCATTGTCTTTACATATTTTTACCAAGGTTAGTTCACCAACCATTTCGGCTGCTCAAGATGCCACGTCATGAAGACCACGACCGCTCTGATAAGAGCGTAACGATTGAGAAGAAGAAGTTCAGCGGAGACCCTTGGAGAAGAACTAACAAGAAACTCCAGAAATCAATTTATTATAATCACCCTTAACAAACATAAAAATTACAAAGAGTGGGCAAAAAACACAACGCTGGTAATACTAAATTTACCTTTCATACAAAATAACACGCAATGGCGGAAACGTCAAATTTAGTTCCAAGTTTGGCTACTGCCACCTTATGTGGCGGGTACTCTATCTATGTTATAGAGCTCTATGACCATATAGAAGCGTCAAAATATTATTGCACATTGTCTGGCCATAGACAACTCTATAAAAAGGATGTGAGACCAAATGTAACCCGATTGAGCTCATTGTTAGCATGGCTGCAATTGTGTCAATTCCCAGGTTCAACCTTCGGTTAGGTAGGTGTCATGTGTTCCACTGAAACACTAGTTATTTTGTAATAGAAATATCCTGTGCTAAAGGAAATATTATTTAGTAGGTGACACATATTGTATCATGTAGAAATATGTTTTTTTTGTAGTTGGACATGGTTATACGGTTTAGCAATTAGTGAGGAAACCTGCCTATATCTGGGAATAGGTAATAGTCAATGCTTGTTAACGGCGTATGAAGGAAAGTGCTTTAAGTAACTACATACATACACATCACGCCTGATTCCTTGTAGAGGGGTCGGCAGAGATCACGGATCCATTTGTCCCGATCTTGACAGGTCTCTTTCGCTTCATTGACACTCATTCATCTTCTCATACTCACTCGGCGACTCCTAACGTCACCCTTTTTCAATATAACGTCTACGTTACGACATAATTATGATATATCGCTTATAATTTATAGTCTGTCCCGTTAAATCGTACGTAAGTCCTTGTAGAGATAAAGGGTACATGATACCTTATGCATGATAAATCATACACTTATACACGTAAATACATTAACAATAATGTAATTCCTTAAAATGATGGATAAATAGAAACGTCTATAATCTTTAGTTATAGTTAGTTAATTAAGGCATAAGGGTGTAAGAAATTAAGTTAAAGGATGACGTTAGAAGTACTTATAACCGCTGAGTGTGTCAATGAACCGAAGTGGTGTGTCAGGATTGGGACAAATGGGGATTCGTGATCTCTGCCTATCCCTCTAAAGGAAATCAGGTGTGATGTGTATGTATGTATGTAAATTTAGTCATTTCAACGATTTTTATTCTACCTTATCTTTTAGAAATTCAGACTACCTCCAGTCCATCATTATACGACAAGCCAATTAAGACAGCTGGATACATTAATTCAGTCCCTGAACTTTCGAATTGAAACAAATACGTTCCATCTGAGTGTAGACTTCACACAGAAAACTCTGAATCATTATCTATTTATAGCCTTTATAAAGCGGACGCGGCGACACTTTTTTCCTTTCCTTCTTTCTGTTTGTGGATCATGCACTGAATGACTTATTTTTTCTCATTAGGATGCTGTGACAATGATGTAAAGGTTTAGATGTTGTTTGTGGTGTACACATTATGTTTGTTAGCCCCTTTGTGGATGGGTTTAAAAATGACATGTGCCGTCAAAGAGAAACCTTGGAAGTGTTGAATTCATCGTTTAGTCGGAAAAATGCGACTCCATGTCTCTCTATCTAGACTATAAATTGCCACCTTCAACGGTTTCATAACAGACAAAATGTGACAATTGGTTAGGAACCTTTTGTTTTGTGTAAGTATATAATATTTAGGTATTGTCCTACAAAGATCTATACGTATAAGCTTGTTTCCTTTAATCCCTTCGAAGTGGCATAACCTTTGTTGGAAATCATTAACTACCTCGATCACAAAGTAGCTAGCAGGACTGTGATAGTATCGATATTAAAAATCTCGAACTCATCTAAATAGATTTCATATCTAAACACTTGTTTCCTCATATGATGAAGAAAACCCTGTTTACTAGAATACATTTACATTCTTTATACGGGATAAAGATATATCTTTAGTACACTATCACTGTAATAGTATATATTTACTCAGGATAGGTAATAGTCAGTGCCTATATACGGCGATACGGTTCACTATCTATCACGTTGGGCGCTGTCTATCTAGTGATACGCGGGCTTCGAATGACCCATACCTAACATGCCTTCGAAATTTCGGAGATGGGCATTCAAGCCTCTGACTACCCCGCCATAATAAAAAAGGGAGTGTGTATACACAAGTCGTGAAGCGTATGTATGTTGTTGACTATCACTGTAAGAGGTACGTTTTGGATTACATTCCTTTACGATATAGATGAATGATTTATCTATATCATAAAGCCACTGTCACAATATAATAAATACGAGGCGCGTCACTCGAAGCATGGCAAGCACTTCCCATATTCATGAGAACGTCAAGTTCAAGGGGCCAACTTTTTGAAAGGAAGTGTTGTTTGAGACTTTTTTTATCAAGTTCATTGTGCACTGTGTCAGGCCACAAAATCTCTTTATGTTAATATGTCATGGACGATTTTGAAGGGGAAAATAGAGTCTTGATATATAATAAAAGAAATAATAAAGTCTTTTGATTCTTTTTGAAGTGGGCAATACTTGGATAACATTTTAATACGAATAATTGTACGATAGTTTCCAGTTAGTTAAAATAATAGATCCTCGTCATCCTTGATCTTAAATCGCCGTCCACAATACGCCAGGCAGAACGGTAGCTAGTCAGCATTCCGTTAACATCATCAAGATTAAATAACTTAGTAATCTTGTCCCATTTATGTCGTTTTAGGAAGTGTATAACACTCCTATATGTTCATATGAGCACGAGAGCATTTCAAAACCGGATAATTCTGATTCAAGGTCTGTCATTGCACGATTGAAAGTTAATAAAAAAATACCTTTTTTATTCACAATCATACTGCTAGGCAAGGTCAGTCCGATTTTATGCCTTATGCGTTTCTACACTTTCACTGTAAATTTACATTATGGACGTTCTACACTCCTGTTGCTTACGTGACATGAATTTGAAAGATCTAAGTGAATTTCTTTTGGAATGTTTAGTATATTAAGTGAATTCTTTTCGTAGTAGATATGTATAAGACGTAAAGTCAATTCCTATCTTCAAATCTACGCGTTTTTAGATTTATAATTAGTAATTCTAAGAGCTTTTTAAGTATCCTAGGGCGACCTGCATAACTACCACTTAAATCTGAAGTTATACATCCTCTAGTTATAAAATCAACCCTCCGTATAATAATTCCTATCCATTGAAACACATTTTCTACTTCCATCACTATTCCTCTTCAACAACTCTCCCTTTACACTACTTTCCAACATTTACTACAACATAAACTGTATTACCTTTACGATCAATCACAATTAAACTTAATACCTAAGGTCTTTAACCACCCAGTTACTGTAAAAGTGGAAAGTGCGAAACCAGTTCACTGCAATCAATGCAACATTACGCAATTTACAACTCGTTTAATTGTCGGCCCACTGGTCCTGAGAATGAAAGGACTTGGTGCAATTGCAATCAATAATATGGTCAGAGAAAACCGTCTTAACCTTCGAAATGAAACTGTGTCTATGGATAGTAATGGTAGTTTGATATAAACAAACATAGGTTGACGTTATAGTTTTAAGATTTCGCGATTTATACTCATGATTAATAACTAACGGGACTTATCGCGTAAGTTTTAAATAATAAAGTTACCTTTGACTTTGCCCGTGACCATGGCTGCTGCAACGTAGCCGAAACGTCGGGTTAATAAAGGTAATTTTATTATATAAAAACTTACGCGATAAGTCCCATTAGTTATTAATCATGATATTTGAACATAGGTTGACGTTGTTTAAACCATTTCAGACAGGATAGAAACTGGTAATTCTTAACATATTCGTATACAAACAAGTCTTTAAATCGATCTTAAACCCAACCTCAGGGACGCGATATTTCCTCGTTAATTTTCAGCATTATTATTACGGTGGTAATAGCATTAAAAGTTCAAATATTAGTGACTGATTGATCGCCTATCGCTCAATAGATCCCATTGTGCCCTAGTCCCTTAGTTATCTTCTACGACATGCCGAGTTGAAAGGCAGTTTCTTAGCTTAACTTATTATCATTCGGTATCTAAAAATGCAGTAATTATCTATCTTTAAATGGTAATTGCCGATAGATACGTGCACCCATAAATATTATCTAAATGTTAATTTGACTGCAATTTTTAATGTTTGTACATTAATAATAATGTGGGAAACAATTTTAATGATATATTTTTAATGTGGGAAAGAAATTCTTATGTGTTTTAGATGCCAGAGTAAATTTTATCTATTTATAATTAACTTTATCAACTTAATTAATTCAAACAAATACACAAAATGAACTTCACTTCATCTAACCTAACCTAACTATATTTAAACAAATATAAAAGAAAAATATTATAGAATTTGAAAACAAAAGTTCAATAACTAGTACATAAAGAAACAAAACCCATAATTATCTACCATTCAATGTTACCTTACAAGGTTTGCATACAATCACGGCTCACGAAGACTACCTAAGATCACCTTTTTTACTCTATGCTAAAACATCTGACATTGACTTTGAATCTTGGGTAAACTGCGATGTTCCAATGTCGTATTACTCATACTACATAATTAATGGTACTGAGAAAAATCACTCAAATTCTCAGAAATATAAAGTAAACATTTATTACGTTTGTTATTCGCGGAAAATTTAATAAGTCATAAGTTATACTAAAAGGAGTTTATATTCTTTTGTTTATACAATGTTGCGCCAATATACAATGTTTTTGTTAACTTTACGACGGTGAACGATTTCAGAATGGTCAGAGACTTGAATGATCAGTCACTCAGCTGATCACGTCTAACAATGTACTAATGCATGTATGTTTTAAGACGGTTATATAATATATCTAGTACTGTATAGCTACTGTACTATAACTTAAATGTATATAACTATTGGTGCATGAAAACATCGTTAAAACCTGCATATTTCTTGAAATATGTAATAGTCAGTATCTCTGTATAGTTAACGGCAGTTAACAACTGCCATTTTGGTTACTGTATATTAATTAACAAGTGGGCTTCTAATGGCCTAAAGCCATCACTATGCTCAACTTTATAAAGAGTTTTACGGTCAATAATGCATATATTTACGTCTTTAAATTTAGGTTTAAATAATGAGTTATTTTATCTTATTCCCCGAACAGGTAATAGTTAGTGCTTGTAAATGGCGACATGGATTGCCTATCTCTCACACTGAGTACTATCTGGTCACTACGTGGGTTCAAGGTGGTCATAGAATTACTACCTCTGCGATGGATGCGGAACCTCTGACTACCCCGCATGGGTTAATGCTCGTGAACGCGTTTGTCTTTTGTCTTAGTGTTTATTTTTATCTCAGCACTTATATTTTTTGTGAATTTATGTAAATAATCAATCTAACAACATGGAAAGTCCACTCCTATACAAAAACATAGTTAGTGTAATATGACACTATTCCAGTACATTAAAAGAAACAATGGTTAATTTCCTCACTTAGACCGGATAAGATCTTGTAGTTTTCTCAAAGACAATTCACAATGACATGACGCATAGTTAGCTCGCATTTGTGCTAATTTGACGAGGCGGTTTATTATGGTACAAATTAAGGTCATGCATTTATCATCTCATTGAATATTACACGTACTTTACTATATGACGTTTCAGTTCCGGTATTTTTGATTTCATATCGCAATATTATGATAATAGTTCAAGTATTGGATTTTCTTGTGATAATGTTATTATAACATACATATGTACATATAGTTTCAATTCATTTATTCCCTATCGGGGTGGACAAAACTTTAGAGACGATAATATCTCGATTTCTGATTTCAGCATGAATATTGGTGATGCGATGTCGTATGGAACATTGGTAACGTGTTGCCAGACAATCACCTAACATATTATTTCGTTTACCTCCATAGCCGTAATACAGAGGCGTATCATGCATAGAGGCATTAATAAAAGGCTAGTATTTAAACGAACATCAAATAATATTAAACTACACATAAAAATACTGGATTGTATACCAAAATATAACAGTCCCAATCCAAACCTAACCTTTGGTGTGCGTTTAGCTATATTTTGGTGTACATTTCAGTATTTTTGATGTGCATTTAATTATGTTCCTGATACTAAATTTGAATGTAGATAAATAAACCGAATTATATTCGCAAATGTTAGAGCATTCCCTAAACCTAGTTACGGTTACCTAGTTACGCCAAACCTAAGAAATAACAAGCATCATTTTTATGCACTAATAATCTGCCTAAGGAATAAATTACTTTAGGCACTTTTAGGTATCTAGTACCCTTATATAGGTCATTCACCTTTGCCATTTAAATGCGAGTGGATACACTAAGAATACCTATTCCTCTGGATAGGTCAGAATGCCCATTAGTCAATCCTTGAAAGATATTTAATGGCGGCCAGAAAGAAAATGTATTAATGAACGTAATCATTGTGAATCATTTCTGCGTAATAAATCTTGGTGTTAATATTCAATACACGCGGATGTAATACCTAAAAAGATGGACAGATATAGTTAGGTTTCTTTTGGAAACTTTTCGTTACTGTCATAGGGGAAAATTTTTATGAAATATAGGAATAAATGCGATGTCGTTACTCTATCACATACGAGTATGTAGTTATCTAAGAATGACCCTTATACACGAAGTCGTTTTTAACAACAGGTAGACAACAGCTGATTACAATAGTGTTTACTGTAAGTAATTATAATATACGATCACATAATTCTTCAGGGATTTAAATTGGCTAGAAAAATCATACATTGTATACCTAGCTCCCTTTCGGGGTGTACCAGATCTTGGGAGATATAAAACCACCTCGGTCTATTTTAGTGAAACTATGGGAATCGTGAACATTATTATACATTGAACACCCCTTAGTCTCCCGCCACGATATACCGAGATGAAAGGCAGCTAGTTATCAAATCTATATACATCCCTTACTCATGGGACATTCCAAACTTTTCTTTTCAGGCATGCTATAGTAGGCATAGCTACTCATAAGGTTATAAATCGAATGGATACGCACGTTATTCAGCTAGATATAACTTGGTGACTCAACAAACGTTGGAATAACGACAGACTTTTGTATTTAACCTGTCTGAAGACAGTGAAAACTATAGTTTAGATAGGTCTTGCTCTAATTCTTAAAACCTATAAGGATGTATGTAAATATCTGTATGTATATTGATGAACCTAAGTTTTTCATTTAACTAAGTACTTAGTAATATACGCTTTATATGCAAATAAGTCTGTTAAAGCCTTTCAATAATAATCAGTACATACTTTCCGGAATTGTTGAATAAATGTATACACCTACTTCCATACTTAGTTAATAAATAATACCACATAATAAAAAAGAGTATTTTTAAATTATTCTGTTTACAAGGAGAAGGAATTCATTAAAAATGACTGCCCTGTAAAATATTACACACTTCTATCATGATATCTCTCAAGCAGGAACCTTTTCAGAACGCCATAACATTAATGCTTATCTAATACATTACATATCTGCTCTACTAACAGCTGTTCATGACTAACACGTGTTCCATAGTAAAACAACACTATCAAAACCTGTACTCCTAACCTACCATACATTTATGAGAGCCTAGTACTTACATACATATACACCAAGCATATCTCCCCTTTAAGAGGTAGACATACATAACGAAACACATTTTTCACTACCACTTTCGCTTCATTGTCATTCTTACTCCTCCACATACACACTCGGCGGTTATAGGTACCCTTTTCAGTATGTCGTGTATCTGATCGTCTTATTAGGCTGACCCCTACGTAACCGTTAGTACTTCAGATCAAAATAGACTATGTCGTGCCAATTGATGATGAATAAACGATTCAATAATGTTTTACGACCGTTGTAGTTATTTATTGATGCTAACAATATTTGTACATACTTGTACTCATACATACATATTCACGTATTTATTTCCTTGACGGGATAGGCAGAGACTATCGGTCGCCACCTGGAATGATCCTGACAAATCTATCTTGCTTCACTCTTCCATTAATCTTCTCATGCATGCTCTTCTGTTCTTCAAGCTACCTTCACAAGCTTTAAAAAGATGTCTCCTTATTTGAACTCAATAACTTCTACACAGCCTTTATTGTCCATATACGTATGTATTTAAAATACCAACATATCAAAAACAATCGGATCCAATCAACAAACAAACACACGGTCGAGTAGCAAAGATAATACTTTGTTTATAAAAAGAAATACTACAAGTCCCGTTTTCTTGTCATTCTCTCTTTATTTATTGAGTTGGTTTTAAAGAGCTATTTTTATACTTAAGTAACTAGTAAAATATTAACATACAAAAACCCGTGTTACCCAAAACCCAATCTTGGGTGTAGCGTTGACCCAATACGGAGGTTAGTCACATTTAGGCACGCCGCCATTCGCAGTTGACAGCACAGTTATTTTGCCCGAACCGGCGACGCTGCGTGTCTCGACTGACAATGGTCTTTCCATCGCAATTTACTAACTATAATAATGGGCAATGCCAATACGAAGATTAGGTATAATTTGACTTTTGTACACGATTGCGAACTTACGAATTCTGTTAATGGTTTATTGTTTTTTGGCTTGACAAATGTTATACAAAATGATGAACAATCCTATCTCCTATCATTTTCAAGTGAAAAGATCACACCTCTTATGTACCAATAAGACACAGATTTTTTCCCATAAAATATTTTTATATTAATAACTTTAATTGCACTTTAAAACAGTTCCACACCAATACTTTTCTACATTAATTTACAACCATAACACACCATAATAATACATATAGTAAACAACAAATTGTTATATCTCCGACCTTCTGTCCATCTCGAAAGAGATAAAGGGACGTGAATAGTTATATGTAATTTGACTACGTACATTTGCATCTCCCATATTCCAACCCGAAAAACAACCAAATAGAATCGTGACTACATCCATATTATGTCTCTCACATACAGTCAAGCTTGCAATCTATACAGTCAGGAACATGCCACTTCAAAAATAGGTTAATCCTTTATTAGTATGCCTCTCCGCACATTCAGTGTCCGTTCAACGGATAGGGACAGTTAAGATGAATAGGATAACCTATTTGCTAAGACATAGGCTTAAGAACATATACTATTTACATGTGAAAAGAATGTGTGAAGGAACTTAAATTATTATAGTTAGTACGTGATTGTTTAGTAAATAATGACATATGTGTAAGTGTGTGTATATTTTACTTATATAATATACTCTCGTCTTTTCTTTTCTATTTGAGTTAACATAATATCTCCTTGGTCACTTTTAGGGATAGTAAAGGGGATGTGATGGCTTTAAAGATATAGAAATGCCAAGCCGATCGCTCAATGCATATTCTTAATATATTTACCGAAGTTCGAAGTTCTTCTTTGTTACTTACGAAATTTTCTTAGTCCATGATTAATTTTAAAATAAATACAAATATAGGCAAGGTAATCATTACAAAGCTCGCTTCTAAAACAAATATCTCAACACGTCTCTTTAAAAATAAGTATTGTAATTTTAGTTGCTGTACTTTAACTGTAGACATTACACTCTTAACACTAATAAAAAATAAGAATATTGAACGATTTTACTATTTTTTTTAATTGGCACCTTTGTTACAGTAGATAGTATAATTGTTTAAGTGATACCATTCTTATTTCGTATTCCATCAAACAATATTCTTAAAATCCTTCACAGCAACGCACTCATTATTATTATTAATGAGTGTTAAGAACGAGAGAAATGGGCTTTACAGACGCGCGTCAATTTCTATATATAGAAAGGCGGTCTTCCAGTGTTGCCATGTGACATATTGAGTGACAGGACGAAAATAGGCCGTTCAAGCAACGGGACTCTTTGGTGCACCTGAATAAACTTTTATGGGCAACGAAACGAAACTTGGATGCCAAAGTTGACAATATTACAATCATTTATACATGTATGCAAGTCGTTGTATACCGTATATGGTAGGTATTTTTATTTCATTTAGGGTGGACAGAACCTTGTGATTGTTGCTAACTATTAGTTACTATTATGTATAACTACATATATGGAATATGGATGACTTGAGAATATTAAGGCAGTGATAATGTAGTTAAATTTATTACATTCTCATGTTTAGCAAACTGTCTTACTAGATACATACATCACGCCCGATTCCCTGTAGAGGGGTAGGCAGAGATCACGGACCCCCATCTCTCACGATCCTGACAAACCACTTTCACTTCATTGACACTCATACATCGCATACATTTTCGGCTGTTATAAATCCTTCAAAAATCACCCTTTTTCAATATGGCATCCATCTGACTGTCATATTACGCCCGGCCCCTACGTTACTGTAATCTACAACTACTGTAGAATGTATTAATTATTTATTATGTATTAATTAGAAAAAAAAATGTAAATTAGGGGTTACCAGCTATAACAATTAAAACCACTCCCAAATTTCATTCCAGTAGCAATATCAATCCATATAAACCTGAATAATTAAAGCCTCGTTGTCCAACTAACCTTGGTATTTCCACCAGTCACTTTTAGCATAAAGAAACTGGCATATTAATTATCCACGTTACTTAAGAGTTGCATTAAAAAACTATTGGTATAAGTACTGTATAGTATTATATTATCTGTGGTATAAGTATAGCAAGGTCAATAATAATCACATGTTCAACTTATCTTAGGCTATATAATGTATACCAGTGACCCGCTCCGGCTTTGCACGGGTATAAAATATATAGCCTACTCTACTATTTAAAGGATGTTATTATACATATAAACCTTCCTCTTGAATTACTCTGTCTATTAAAAAAACCGCATTAAAATCCGTTGCGTAGTTTCAAAGATTTAAGCATACAAAGGGACATAGGGACAGAAAAAGCGACTTTGTTTTATACTATGTAGTGATGCTTCCGTTAAGTAGTAGTTAATTTGCATGCCTGATACGGTCGAACACACTGTACCTTTATACCATTTTGTAACAACAGTGAATAACGTGTGTTTGCAAATAAAATTTGATTTGATTTGATTTGATTTGATTCCGGTTGTTTTAAGAGATGAATAAGGCACTTTGGGTGTAACTAAATACATTTATTTCAATGAAACGAAATTATGTGCTTGGATCGAGTGAAATTAGGCTCCTACCCTTAGTAGGAAGACAAGCGTGATGTGTATGTATGTATTTATTTCAATATGTATTTTCGGGCTTTTTGGTGATATCGACTTCTTTAAGGATTATGGACGTGTGTGTATGTTCAAATACGACAGTATTACAGACTACAAAACAAAGATATTAGGTTACATTCAGATTACGTCATTGACAAAAGATTCGGTAACTAGCTAGGACACAAAAACTCCCCTTAGTTAGGTCACGTTTGGCGTAAATTTAAAACTTAGAGTTTGAGTATTTAGCAAATGTGTAATTGTTTATAACAACATAATAAGTTTGAGTTTATTTTAATACAATGCAGTAGTTATTGTAGTAAACCTTTCTCAAGTAATCAAATTCAAGCTTTTGATATTAATTTTATCCAGTAACTATTGCTTAGAACAATTCTAACAAATTCTTCACATTTATACGCAAAAATACTACCAAAACCTAACAACAAATTCTCATAACATAGCATCATAAATCTTAAAATACGAGCCGTGTCTGTCAACCTAACAAGTTAGGCTATTGCTCCAGTTGGAAACAAAGAAACGCTGGAGGTCAACCGTTTTTTTAACTAAGTACCTAGAGGTTATTACCATAACGGATTTTGGTTTTAAACTTAGCTGAGATTTCAATAGAATAGAGTACTGTACTAGCCTGTGAGTTCATTAAGTCCTGTGTTAGTTTAGGACGTAAATAGCACGCTAACTAGCTGCCATTCTTCTTTGTATGTCGTAGAGGGGATTAAGAAACTGGGGTTAATGAAATCTACCCAGCAATGGGCTAACGTTGTCACCAATGTTTCATTAAACTGACATAACTAATAATCTAAATACGAACGCTACAAGATAAGTACTTTTATGTGTCTGAGATTATGTCCACCTTGAAAGAGAATTAAGAGCGTGAATGTATATGATTTACATAAAAGAACTATAATCAGAGCATTGGGAAGACTTTCAACTAACTTGAACCTTACTTTGAATCATACAGCACTCAAAATTATAGGGTAAACTGCTTATATTACAAAATTCAAGATAATCTTTTGGTCTTTAATTTGCTCTTATTTAAATGTAGTTTTTATATCCACATTTACATTGTAAATTCACTTACTAACTCATGAATATTAAAATGAATTAATAAGGCAACTTTCTTTCAGACACAAGAAATGAAACACACTATTACGTGTTAGCCAACTAACGTAACGAATAGTTATTTTGATTAGTTGCAATTAAAATAGTAAGTACGTATATTGTTACGGAAGAGTGATTCTAAAAGCGACTAAAACAAAGTATTTTATTGTATTAGGGTCATATATTATGCACAGGTTCAGGTTATTGCGTATTAAATAATTGGTAAGTAAGTAAATATATTACTTAATAGTTAAGGCAATGAATTTATAAGTAAGGAAACCTGACTATTTCGTGTAATAGCCAATAACTAGTTAGTGTCTTAAAACGGTGACATGTTACACTATCTGTAACATTTAGGAAGCTAACTTGTTAAAAGTATGTAAATAGTTATAACTACACCGCAGGGTATGATAGATAGGAGAATGTATGTATTCACAAAGTTATTATTGCATCCATAGGATTAACATAATTTTAAATTTTATCATATTATTATTAGAGCATGTATGAGATGGTTAATGGGTGTGAGTGAAGCAAGAGAGATTTGTCTGGATCGTTCCAGGTGGCGATCTATAGTCTCTGTCTATCCCGTTGGCGACGTAAATTATACATTATATTAAATAAACAGAATATAGAATAACTAATCAACACATGGACTATTTCGATACATAACGGCTTATCGAATAGCCGATATTGACACATGTGCCGATGTAATAATTATCCAAATAAGATGTGCAAATATGAATGAAATTATAATAAAACTATGTGAAACCAGGTCACATAGGTCATTCACGTTTAGTGCCTATTTGAATTTGAATAAAATTCGGTATTGCGTATTTTATCTGTTTTTATCATCTAGGTAATTAGGCTATCTAAGGTGATAAAATAATCTTTATAAGTTACAAATATTATTTATGTTAAGGTTGTATGTTTCATAGTTAATATAGAAAACGGACATCCAGCCAGTCAAGTATTATATCGTGCTATTCTGGGACGTAAAAAGAAAGCTAACTAGCTGCCGCTTTTCCCCGTTTATCGTTGGAGGCGACTAAGGGACTTGGGGTCAATGGAATCCATTGAGAAATGGCTAGCAACAATTACCAAATCATACCAAATATTTCATGTGACATCACAACCCCAAAGTTCATGCTAAAAAGTGACCTGTTCTGTCCATCCCAAATGTACCAAAGGACATGAATTTATATGTATCCAGCCAACTTCCTTAAAGTGGTATGCTAATATCACAGATCCCACTTTTTTCCAGATCCTGACAAATTAATTTCGACTCATTCATTTACTTACATCCATGTACACACTCGGCGGTTATAAGTACTTGAATGTTCTGTTTGAGTTATAGTATAGTTAGACTAGTTTATACCTATCAGTAGTTTACTAGTATTCTTATCAGTTGGGACCGACTCTATAACCCACATTACGACCTCAATACTGCGTTGACAGTGCCCACTGAATTATTGCTTTCATAATTGATAAACACTCACATACATGACATTTATCACATCTTTTGTTCAATTTACTACAGTAGTGTATGTTTATGTATTCTATATTAATAATTTGGTGCGAGAGTAGTTATGGTAGATCAAAACTGTATCTGAATAAATAACAGAACAAAAAATATTTATTTCGATTTCACAACGTTAACTATATCAGCAAAATTCAGAATCTGTAATATTTCATTAAATTCTAATGACTTTGACAGATAATTTTTTGTGACTAAATAGCTTTGGCGGTTCAAAGCGGTTCTCGAATGGCGACCGCGTCTCAGTAAACGTAGTGTAGCACGTCCCATGCTAGAAGGACCGAAGACCTGAAAAAGGGCGCTGGTAGTGGTTGGCTGAGGGTTACGAGTGATCGTGTTTTATGGCGTACCCTTGGGGAGGCGTACGTCCAACAGTGGACTGACATAGGCTGATTCATTGATATAGTTTTATATATGACTTGGATAGCGAAAATTCTGCCAAAATCGCGTACTGTACACAAAACCAGGTTTTTATAATCTTATACATAAATTGTTGCAATGAAGTCTGTTTACAAAGTGACGTATTTTTATAGATAATACCGTGTACACAATGCAGCAAGTCTTCATCTGAACTGATAAGCTATCAGCTGTGTAAACATAATAAATGCACATCACAGTTTTATCATTGAACAAACAGATTAAGTTTGTTGAAAGTCTTCTGTCAATATTTGGATGAGTTTGATTCAAAGTCTGAGTATTTGAGTGTTTTAGACATTATTTAAAATATTATGACATAGTTACACATCACGCTAATAAGAGACCAACAAGATCGTTTCATGTCTCTAAGGTTCTGTCCACCCCAAAAGGGATTAAATGACGTGGTGTATAATTATGTACACATCACGTTTGTCTCTTAATAACGCAAAGGCGCCGTATACCGACCACTGATAGAATTGACTACGTAAATCACAAAAAAGATAAAGAAAATGTTTAAAGTATAATAATATAAAACGTTCTTTAAAAAGATTACGATATTTACTTTCATAAAATCACAAAGAAAAATATCAAATTTGCCTTTTTCTTACCTAAATCTGGTATCAAACTCAAAAAACTTGATTAATACCGAGAGCTCTGTTTACCGACCGGCTGACGCCTGCCGTTCCTGATTCCGACCACTGAGGTGCCTGATTCCGACCAGCCGTAACTCGCCTGCTAAAATACCTTCTATGCTCACAAAACGAAAGAAATCAAGCCTTTAATATAACCCCGTAATAAGTATGCTACCTGCTTGTAAATTTCTTAAAAAAAATCGATATTTTATTGTTGTTGACAAAGCAAATCATGCTGCGAATATTTCGTAGGTAAAATTTATTTGTCGCGGCCTTAACACATAGACCAGCGGTCAGTACCAAAGTGGCGTAGTCCCTCTCTCATTATGAATTGACTTGATATGTAGGGTCGAGAAGAACATTCATTGCCGTAGACCTAAAAACCAGCTTTTTATGATGGTCATGGAGTGGAATTGAAACTAGAGCGTTGCATGGCGTAAGCAATTGTGGAACTTTTTTTGAAACATCCAGGTGGCTGACAAATAACACTTCTTGTGAGAGCTGAAGGGCCTCATCTTTGTCACCTTCTCTTCTGCGAAACCGAACAGTCACTCCATACCTAAACTATACCGTATTGCCCTTGTTCGCTTTCAAGGCAACAAAAGAGCTGGTATGAGACGGTGAATGGGCGTAAACGAAGCCAGAGAGATTGTCAGGATCGTTCAAGGTAACGAGCGATAGTATCTGCTCATCCCATTAGCGAAGCGTATGTTGATTATCATGAATGCTTTAGAAAGACAGGATAGTATGTCAGAATCTCTATAAGAAGTGAACGATCAGGAAGTGGAACAAGTAAAAAAGTGAGAATCTGGTATATTTTGGCAAAGTATGTTGACTAGATATGGTGAAGGTCATTATAGAGCGGGGAAGAGACTGAAATAGGGAAATATGACAAACGGGGTTAAGATAGTTTGATGACTGGTCGCTGGTTGAGAGTGGATTCAAAAACGCCGTTCTGGTTCCCTACTTTTATATATGGTACTGAATGTTGGGTTTGGAAAAAAGTATCACGGTAGCATAATGCAATACAGATCAGGTTCCTACCAAAATATGTACATAATAGAAGATTATGTGATAGGGTAAGGCAATAAATGAAGGCGTGAATGATGCCGCATTAAAGAAGATGGTGAAAATATCAAAAAGAATGTTAAGGTTGTTTAGGCAAATGGAAAGGATGCATGAAAGCTAGGCTACGAAAAAATTTACAAAACTTAGATTGGTAGCGCTGGATGAGGCAGGCCACGTAGAAGGTTATGCTGATCTAAAATATGATCTTCCCAAAGTGGGTTTACATAGGGAAAGGAACAGAAGACACACGAGATCTTTATGAGGATCGTTCAAGGTGGCGAACAATAGCATATCCCTATACCGTTAGGGTAGTACAGGGGTTAATATATGTAATATATAATAGATGTATGCACTAAACACCTGAAACTAACACATGCAGACTGATCCATGTACTAAGAAACCAAAGGTTCTTAAGTTGGACGGATACCGGTACATGGTGATTAAATCGTGTCCCGATTCCGACCAATCCATATTATTTCGTAATAAAATTTTAAATTTTAACATATCTACATATTTTTAGTACTTTTTTACATTATTGACACTTGACTAATATAACAAAAATAGCAAAAAAGTAATTATATCTGTTTAAAATGACTAAATAGTAAGCATTCAAAACATTCAAATGTTAGACGTAATGATACGTATTGAGAATTGAAAGTCAAAGTTTAGACACTTTTTACAAAAAAACTATAATAGTTAGTATTGGTCGGATACAGGTCTTTAAAATAAGAATAGTCTTAAGAGTAAGAAAGTTAACATGAAATAATCTCACAGCTCATCAAACAAATGAAAAATAGCTTTATTCCCAAAGTACGAAAATCCTGTATCCGACCAGAGTGGTCGGTATTCGGAACGTACTCTTTTATAGAGGACCAGATACCGACCATTATTATTTGCTTGATATTTTGAATAAAATACGCAAATATTACTTGCTGATTGATATCGACGGTGCTCAACAAACCAATAAATGATATGATGCAAAAATACTACGAATTAAGCAAAGTTTTCTTCAAAATAATCCAGATCTTCGTTTACGCCGATTTATGTTTTTTTCGGATCCGATTTGTCAAAAAAAATTCCCTTGCGACGATTTCGGTCAAATGAGATATTTGCTGTTAACGTATCTAAACCAAATTTTGTCTTATAATGTAATATAAATTTATGAACTAATTGAGCGCAAATTCATAACTTTAACGTGAAATTTATAAGTTTAGGAGGGAAAAAACCAAAATGGTCGGATACAGGAGGTCGGTCGGTATACGGCGCTTTTACGTTAAAGGAGTAGGGAAGGGTCACAGATACTTATTATTTCCGATTCTAGTAACTAAACCACTTTTGTAAAACTTTGACATCCTGACACCTCTTCATAGACAATACACACTCGGTGTTTTTATAGATACTTCTAGAAAATATGAGACCATTCAATGTATACTAACTAATGATATGTCTTTTAGTCATATTTTACAACAGAGTTAAGCTACTATCTCTGCGTTTAGGACGTTCCTAGATAAATAACTAACTTATTTATAACAAAATTAGCGTGAAGGACAACAGAGCATGTGAGAAGGTAAATAGGCGTAAATCAAGCAAGAGATTCGTCAGGATTGTTCCAAGTGGCAATCAATATTCTCTGCGTTCTTTTTTATAGAAGTAAAGACGTGAATCTATATATACATATATTCTTTACAATGTAATCCGGTAGACTATAGCCAGAACGGACGTGTCTTATCTGTATTATAATGACAAGGCTTATCTCCCCTTATCTTGAATGCATAACATGTTTACAAACACAGGTTCACATTAGGTCATAATAAACTCTATAGTTATAAGGTTGAGTTTTATGCATCGTTAACTAGTTAGTAACCTACTTTCTTATTAAATAAGAAAGCAGTTATAGTATCTAGTTAATAACAAATGTTAGGTTTTTGTAACAGATATTATAGTTAATATGAGGAGTTTAATGGATATCAATGAGGCGCAAGTGTATGAAACGGCATCTGGGATCTCTACTCACCCCTTTAGGGAAATGGGTATGATGAGTATGTATGTACATATGTATTATGATATAATAACACTAATCGTACTACTGACCTTATGTTAGAATCATTTAAAAACGATGATAAGGGTGATAGTGTTTAGACATTAACTATTGTCATAAATAAATATACATATCAATCACTAGAGTGGAGGGCAGAAAGAATGTAATAATCTCCAGCGGGAATCGAACCTAGAACCTTACAATTAGCGTTCAAGTGTGTCTAAACTATGCCTACAGTAGGGTAAATCTCTGCATACACCTTTACCTACTAACCCACTTTTATATTGCCCAATCAATTCGATATGGTATTCGTTTTTATCAAAGATTTTGAAACTTGATAAGATACTTTTTAAAAGGTTATTTTAGCTTTCGTTAGCTGATAATTTATTTCCATAACAAACATAACTATCGTTGCTGTGATCTCTTAAGGCGTAGTTAGAGGCTTAACTGAATACCGTAATATCGTAATTTCTAAAATATTTCGTGGACAAGTATGCACACTGGAAAAGAAAACTCTTAAATAATACGGTTCTTTACAACACAAACAAAAAATTTTTAAAGTCACTAACTATGGGGTTTGGATTAGCATGTTTCTATTAAGCTAGTAATAAAGAATACATTTGCGAAATGTACTAATTATAGTTAGGGAAAACATGGTGAGGAAACCTAGCAATTCCTTGGAACAGATAATAAAACTTATAAACTTATGACACGTCTCACCACCTATCACATTGGTTACTGACTATCAGGTCAACACGTGTGTCCGTGGTGGCTATAGAATCATTGAAGTCGAAATTACCTTTTTCTCGAAATAGTGTTTGTAAATGGCGACATGGCTTACTACTTGTCACAGTATCTAGTTATTGACTATCAGGTCAAAACGCGAGTTCGAGGCGGCCATAGAATATTTGTTGAATAGTTATACTCGGAAGTGCAAATTTGGAATCAAATTAAAGGGATTATCTTAATTAAGTACAGTATATTTGTGACAACTTTACATATAAAGTATGTCCATTACACAACTAATTAATTACAAGTTTAAGTAGTTATATTGACTATTTGATCATTCGTAACTGAATAATTCCATTTAAGAAACACCAGCAAGGTCATAAAAAGCTTTTAATAAAAAATATTTCATTTGAAATACTGATCATTTGACATTTTATAGAAGGATAAAAAATGACATTGATCATTAGTACATTAAAACAGATTGACATATGTA